>JALJEV010000623.1:7200000-7800000 GCA_026586105.1 Hylodesmum podocarpum
TAATTTTTATTCAGAAAACAGTACAATATTATAATTCAACCAATACTCAATATAATTTTTGAGATTGATGTCGGAAATGACTTGGTTACAAATTATTTATGCACGAGTTGATGTCACGGTTAGAGTAAATAAATACGCAAACGGGTTTGATTAATATTGTTGTATGGACAAAAGAGACCCCACATCTTGTTACATTCTTGTCTTTTTGACTCAACCATTGACGTGTAAATATATACCCAGTTCAAATTTTCTTTAACGTGACAAGAACGCACAAAAGAAAATATGCTAATGAAAATTAGAACTGGTAATAGACTTATACTCCACTAGTCTGTTTTAATGGTTTACTTACCATGGTGAAGACTTTTAAGTATTTTTAATATTGTTCTTCAAATTAGAATCACAGATCACTTCAATAATCTATATTAACACCTATCTCTATCACTCAAATTAACAAAATAAAACTATTTTTTTATTAAACACAAACCAAAAATATCTATACAAAACATACTTATGCACCTTAATTTTGTCTTTTAGAATTCTTGTTGCTCAATCACAATTTGCAATTCAACGCAACCCAAGTTTTAGGATTTTAAAGTGATGTCGGCGCAATCATTTACATCGTTTTTAACCCTGCACGTGTCCATTCTTATGTTAAAAAAATTGTACCATTTGTTTATAGAAGAGAAGCAAAATAAAATACCAAGCCAATGGTAGGTGTCACAGCTTACACATAATTATATTACAGAAATCTATTGCATATACTGCTGTCACATCTTTAGTATTTTGTCTCTAATGGAGGGTTCCGTTTTGGGTTTACAATATTGACAACGAAAACAAAAATTGATAATATAGCTATTTTTTGTTTCAAATAAAGTTAATATTAGATACTGGCTGGGAATATATGATTCAATTTGTGTGGTGAGTGATAATCATAGAGATGAGGCGACACACGGAAAAGTATAGCCGCCGAAACTGACTTCGTAACAATTAACAAGGAGGGGCCACGTTGAAAATATTAGAAGTGACAAAAGAGTTCTTCAGACAAGAGAAGATACATACCAAACTCACAATTTTATCTTGTGTTTCTAGAAACCAGATGCCAGATGCAGTGCATTTTAATTAAGTTTCATTAATATGATAGCGAAAGTATTAAATAGATATTAGGATTTTACTCATTTAGCAACTACAATCTACAATTTGATACAATCATTTTGTTTCATGACAGGTACACTAATAAACATAATTTGATAGCACATTCTTTTTCTTTGTTGGAAATTAAAATATGTTTATTTTCTTTTCAATGTTGACATGTACTGTATAAAATTATTAGAGTTCAACAGGATATATGAACATTATAGAATAATTTTATAATATTGTTTGGTAACGTATTATTATTGATATAATTTTTTAAAAAATTTATAAAATCAATTTTATAATAAAAATTTATTATAAATTTGATATGATAAAAATTTTGACAGTATAAATTATATAAAATAACTTTATATTGTCAGGTATTTTTTAAATTATTATATTATTAATTAATTAAAATAAATATTAAGTAATTATTATAAAAGTCATAAAAGAAATAGTTGTGATTCAATTGATATTTAGTTATTTACTTAAAGTAATCATCTTATAAAAAAGAAATATTTCGTCAATTCATTTATGAGTTGTACCATTGTTTCATGATTTATCAATATTTATAAATCTTATGATGATGGGTGTAAATATTTCTTTTATGTCAATTAAGCTCAATATGAAATCAAGCTATCAATTATCTAATAAAATTGACTAAATGACTTTTTATTACAGCATTTTGACTAAATGACTTAAAGTAAAGTAGAATATTTTTAGCATTGACTTAAAGTAAACTATATTATTTTTAATTATGTTAGCTTTCTTTTTACCCATTAAATAATTATAGATAGCTTACAAAACCTAACTTCACTATCTTTAACTAATAATTACCAAAACTATTAGGGTAAGCACTACCTACCACTGGACTTAAGAAAATTTCGTGTGAATTAAGTATTATGATTTGAGTAACAATGACACAACAATGCTCATATATAAAAGAACTTGATTTCATCGTGATCTCCAATCTCTTCTAGAAGCTATATATATATATATATATATATATATATATATATATATATATATATATATATATATATATATATATATATATATATATATATATATATATATATATATAATCATGCCTAGACCTTAGCACTTACAAGTGAAACCCATGTGCGAAAATCAGGTTCAACTTTCAACCTAGAATTTATCGGTAACAATTGTAATAAGGTTAAGAAATTAAAAAATATAAAATATTCAATACATAGATTATGATAAGTACGGAAAAAATATTAAATAACATAATTTTGTATATATTAATAAAAAATTTCTAATATTTTTGTAATAGTGGATAAAAGCTAAATAATTGATGAAAGAAGGGAGTTGTAAATTCATTGCTCATATCTTTCTTTCTTTCTGAATATTCGTTGTTTCTTTTTTTCTTCTTATTTTTCATTCTTTTGTGGGACAAGTCCACCTGAATGATTTTATTTTGGAACGTGCATGAAGATATGTAGCATTATGGATTAACCTTTTTATGTTGGCGTTGGAACATTAAATATCAAGAACTGAATTACGTAGCGTGTTATGGATATCTTGCTCAAATATATGTGAACGAATAAGTTCCATGTTTACAATGATACGCATTAAGGTTCTAATTGTTTCAAAATTATATTATTTTACCTTCTTTCAATTTGCGATCTTTAACATTCTGAAAAAGAAAAATGCTCTCTTTAAGAAGAAGATTCAGTATTTTACTCCTTTATCCAAGTGCTAATCCACTAACTAACTTGTACATGTTCTTTTACCAATGCTTACAAAGATTGAAGTATGTTTAGAACAATTTCTTAAAATAGATTTTTAAGAGAAAAATATGAAATATAATTCTCTACAAGTTAAAATAATTTTTAATTAGTTAATTTGTAGAAATGTTTTGTTTTAATTTTTTAAAAGAAGTGAAGTTTTATAGAAATTAATTAATAGAAAATTATCTTCAATTATTAAAAAATATGTTTTATTTTTTCTTATTTTATTTTCGTAAATACTTTTTCAGAAAATTTATTCAAGTAGACTCTGAATTAAATTGGAAATAACAATAAGAAAAAGAGAACAACGATAAACATAAAATTAATTTAGATGCTAAAGAGACAACCGAATCTTTACAACCCAATTATGAATGGTTAATGCTTTAATTAAAACTCAGTAGTTAGAAAGATCACATGGAAAGATATTGTGGTTTGTCACTTAGAAACCCTTTTGTGCTTTGATGCAACAAATTAGAATGGATATTCGTTGTAATATATATATATATATATATATATATATATATATATATTACACTCTCTTTTTATGCATGATTGATAATATTTTTTTTTAATTTTAAAGCTGTCATCGGTGTTATGACCTTCTGGATGAAAATGAGAATCAATAAACTCATCTGGGTCACAAGAAATTAATTAAAAAGATGAAAATTCAATTCTTTCTAAAAATAAACCCACAAAATTCACAGTATAAAAATGTACCAACAGCAAACAATGAGTTTGGGGAAATTTACAACTAAGGCACGTCACAATGTGGATACTTAAATTACGCAACCATGAATTACTGAATCAGATTCTATAGCGATGGAAAAACGAATAAAAAGGCTATACTAAAGCTATCTATTATATTTTTGAGTTATTAGTCCGTGAGGGAAGATTTTCTAGGACCACTTAATTAATTAAAGTCACAATCTTCTCACAACTAAACGCAACTTCTCAAGATTATGTGACAAAAAAACAAGACTAAATAAGATTATGTCAAGGAAAAAAATTAGAAAAGAGACAACAAAAAATCCCATATTATATACACACATATGTATCCTTAGACAGCTACACTCAAGTGAATGGTTAATTCATGTACAGTACAAATTTTGACGAAAAACTGATGAAGAACAAAATTGATTTATGATTAATGGTAGGGACGCGTGAAAAAAAGAAATGATTTTTTAGAGATAAGTGCGATTGAACAAGACTTAAATATATTCTAAAGAGAAAAGAGGAAGCAATGGCAAAAAGAAAAGGTGTATGATTGACGATGAAAGGGACAAAAATTGTATTATTGTGGACGAGTCAGAGGTTAGGAACAGTACTGATCTTAATCAAGCATGGCAGCAATATTTAATTATGTATAGTTGCATTTTTGTCTCACGATATGACTAATTTTTCAATTTTTTTCTATTATGATATTGATACAAATTGTTTTTAGTTGAACTAATTTCTCAATTTAATCTTCTCAAATTGTTAAATTTATCGATCTATTAATGACATAACGGTTGGAAGTTTGAGAGATGGCACTGTACTACTTTATCAATTGAGTTAGGTTAGGTGAAAAGAATTACTTACATCAAGATTTAAATTTTTATTGAAAGAAGTATTGATATTTAGCATATATGATCTTAAATATATTTTGTTTCAGGAAAGTGAGATAAAAAGCTACTTTACCAGCCCAAAAGCATGCACAAAAAGTATATCAGTACTCTAAAATGAATAAGTTAATATAAATGTGAAGAAATGAGAGAAAATGTATTCCAAAAATAAAAGTTTAGATTTAAACACGAGTCAATAATTAAATACAGGGTGAGATAAGTTTTCTATTCTTTAATTTTTTCGGAATTTGGTTTTTAATCTCTTATAATTTTTGTTCTATAAATTTTAGTCTTTACTTATTAAATATTAGCATTAAAGAAATCACACTAACAAAAAATAGTTAGACTTTAATTTTTAAATATTATAAATTTATTTTTTTTTATTTTAATTAAAAACTTCTTTGATATAAATTTTTATTTAACTATTATAGAAGGCAACTTACTTATTATATATGTTGATTTGTAATTTGATGGTAATGTTAAATTTTTTTATATTATTTGAATATATAAATTAGTGTCAATTAGTAATAAACTTTTTACCATGCTTGACGAATCTGAACCCTTTTAATCATGTCTTCGTCTAGTTTAATTTATAAAAGTTCATATACAATCTAAGTTTATGCTCCATTTTAAAAGCTTGAATTGAATCTTATGTTTTTTTTTTATCCTGGCCAACTATAGTGTGCAACTCATGATTATCATGTCTTAAACCTATTCAATTAAATGTTGAGATTTGGATTTAAATTTTAAGCATGCATGAATTACATGAAAGCATTTTTTAATTCAATTTAAGCTTAGTTTGCAAAAGTCGATTCTAACAAGGCCTATATTTCACGTTAAAAGCTCAAATCTAGTCTAGATTATTTTTCCATTCCATTATAGTTTGCAATAATCCACACTGAATCAATAGATGACTTGATTTTGAACTTGGCTGATCAAATGTTAGACTTAGGTTCTAGTCATCAAATACGAATTAAATTTGGATAATTTTATTCTAATGGTCCAATTTGGACATAACTACGAAAAGAATTCCGTATAAACAAGGATTCATTAGATTTGAGCTCAATTTTTAAATGTAATTTGAATCTCAACCTTTTAACTCAACTTCTAATAACACAATCTCTATCAAAACTTCAACCAACTCAACTTAAACTCATTCTTGGTTGAATCGAATTTAGATATTTTAAGCAAATTATGTTATTAAACATGAAAATTCATTAAATTATGTGTAAATTTACGCTAATATTATGTGAAAATTGATTAAACTCTTAAAAGAAAGGAAGTGTAAAATAAAATACAAGTTAGAGGAAAATATTCAATAAAATTGTGGTTTCAAAGAAGATGCATGTGACGATACAATGATCAAATTTTTATCATGAAAATTTGTAATTTGATATATATATATATATATATATATATATATATATATATATTATTGCACACATAAATATACATGAAAAATGACTTGTAATACTTACGGCTCAGGGTATCAACAATGAAAGGGAAAGAAAATTTTCTTTCCCACACAACATTATAATTTATTTGAAAGGGGTGAATAAATCAAGAGATAGAGAAACCAAAGAAAATGAAATCAAGCGTTAATTGCACCTTACTTCAATCCTGTTCCAAGTCAATTAGCACACCTAAACCTCAAATCAATGCGTCATTTTCTTCCTTAATTGTTATATTACTTTTGTGGTTAAAAAAAATCAGGATGAGTTATAGTTATATTCCAATGTAAGGTCATTGGACGACGGGTAAAATCAACATTAAGACCTACCTATAACTTATTAACAATGTAACAACATTTCAAATTTAAATTCAAGCCATGCATCTGTGAGGAATAGTGGATGATCAAGACGTTAAACCCCATTTGCTTGTTCTCAATTATTGTATTCTATACATATTATATATAGTGTCATGCTTTTCAAGATCTTCTAGATGTTCTGCCATTGCCTGTTACAGTCAAATATTCCAAAAGAATAATGATTTGATTGTAACTGTTTAGCCAAGCATCCCCACAAGTTTAAGCTTCTTAAGAAATGACAACAATATAAGATTTATTGTCCCTGATTTGTTGGCCTCAAAACCATGTGCTAACCCAAGTTTATGATTAAATAATTCCAATTAAGAATATTTAACCAAATTCTATTTTAAAATAAAGCAAGAGTTTTCCTCACAAAAAGTATTGATTCTAATATATTCAGTCTCAGATTATTTGGTGATCAGCACATGATTATAAAAGAAACTTTCTCCGGTGCTGGCTCATGGAAATTTCAATTAAGGATACATATACAGAGTACTGCATAAAATATAAATTAAATGTTCTCTTGCAGGGAAATAACAACATTTTCACTAAAATTTTACAACATTATTTTAACTGTAATCACAACACACAGCCAATCAACTACCTTATTTACAATATATATATATATATATATATATATATATATATATATATTTTCTTCATATCTTATAATTAGATTAATTATCGATATATATTACGGTTAATTATTAAATATTTTTTAAATTTTTATAAGCTAAGAAAAATAATGTAGAGCATATGCTATCCTGAAATACTCTTATCTAACACCTACCAGCAAGATAAAAAGCCTTAAAAGGTTGATAGACCATAGAGGCATTGAATCTGTGGATTATTGAATATTCAGCAAGATATAGTGGCGGTGCCACTAAAGTTCCTTATATTAATTATTAAATACAAAGATGATATGAAAGACAAAACACATATAAGGATGATAGACCATCATGGCCCTCCAGATCAACCTTATCTTTGTCATTTGAAAAGGAAACATGGCCCCTGGTAAGTGATTCAGCTCCTACTCCAATCTTGTTCACATTTAAAGTAGAGTTTAATAATATTATTAATCATTCAACATATAATAACATTAAGAATAATAATTATTCTACTGAATTAATCAAATGATTTAGAGATGAAATTTCACTAGCTTAATTAAATAGTTAGAAATTAAATTATGATTAATTTAAATATAAAATAAATTATATTAAAAGAGATATAATATATATTATTAGTCTGCAAACCCCTCGTTTCCTAAAAGGTACACGTGAAAGAAGTTGCATTTGTTTTCTTAGATTGGACCCAAAGGCACAAGAAAAAGTGTGAAATACGTGTGGTGCATGTTGCGTCAGAGATCATCAGAAGGGCAATAATTGGTTATTTGATTCAACCAATTCTTCGATTTTCTACTAAGCAATTCTCCATTTCATAAAGACTTGACACCCCTTTTCTTCTGGGGGGTCCTATGTGTGTTGAAAACGAGTCTTCTTGGTTAGACTATACAAGTCTAATTTCAATTCCTAACTTGGACTAAACCATGATAAAGATTCTGCGAATAAACATGTCATTAAACTCGCTTAGGGATTAAAATAGGTTCTTACTTGGTTATTCATAGTAAAGTGTAAAACATTGATAAAAAAAAAATAGTCACTTGTAAAACTGAAGAAACGGTTTTATTCATTAAAATATACATTTGGGTCTATCTATAGGAAAATATTATTGATAAATTTTTGTGAGTATCTTAATTATTACACTATTAACTTTTATCTATTCGCGAATAACATATTTTTTATATTTTATAATTTAAATTTAAAATATCTTTGATGGTTTTATTTGTAATTTTTTATATTTAGGTATTGAATGCTTTTTGAATAATTCTTTCAAAAAAGTTGTGTGTTTTACTTTATATCCATGCTCTTGTCTACGTTGCTTTTTTGTTTTAATCGTTAAAGTATAGTTATAATTATATTCTTGTTTTTTCACTTTTACTAGTTAATTTGTGAAACAGGCATATCATAAAAAAAATTAAATTTTAAGTGTATATTAAATCAATCAGTCCTGTTATTTTCATCCCTTTTCATTTATTTATTTTCTTTATCAGCCAAAAAGAAGTGTTATTTTCTTTATTTAAATCAATGTGTTAAATGGATACTTTCTATTTACTTCCATCCCTCTTCATGCTAGCTATAGTCGATATAAAACATTAGCCCTAATAATTTTTTTCTATTTGGAAATATGTTAGTAATGCACTTCCCTTTTCTTATCATAATTAATAAATAATGAGAACAATAAAAGAATCTAAATTGTTATTTATCTCATTCTAGTCACCAAACAACAATAAAATAAAAACAATAGTATACTATAGCCCTCTTTTCATCCCCTTTGTTGTCTTTCTTCTTTTAGCATATCTTTTTTGTTTTGCTATTGCACAATTGCATGAAGTTGCTGTCTGCCATTAAATTAGAATGAGGTGCAAACACATTGGCATCATTAATAGATGGTGCCAATAATATGAGAAGGCATGCATACTTTATTACACTTTCACAAAGAAGGGGACAAAAGATGTTGTCAGTCAACAGTCAACACTGGCACTTTGGATAGTGACAATCCAATTTTGACCACCCTATGAGAGTTGAGGATGATAAGGTTGTAAAAATAGAGACCATTCCAAACACATCCATATTAGTATTAAAATTTAGCATGTATCAACCATACGTTATTTAATTTAATGAGATTAACTTTTTTTTAGCTGATTAATGATATCGTGAGATCAACTGAATTGATATTGTATCAATAAGGTTTTTTTTGTAAATTATTCTTTCAGCAGTGGTCTAAGAATGAAACAATTTAATTTTTAAAAGAATAAAAATGATAAAATGCTTTTTAAAAATAGTTCCTAAATTTATTATTTATCGTTATTTTAGTCATTAATTTAAGAAAAAATATAACGAATAAATAATTTTGAAAAAAATGATAATAAATAATTAAATTTAAATATTAAATTAAAAACAAATATTTTTTAAAAATTATTTTATTATTTTTCATCTTTCACCATGTAACCTACGTAATTCTTCTCATTTTAATCACTAAAACAGGTTTTCGTGCATATATTTTGAAGATCGCATACTCTAAATTTATAGTATTTGAAAAGGTAAATGCATTAAACTCTTATGAAAATTGGGCAATAGCATTTAATTGGAATTTTAAATTTATGCCATATTGGGAAAGAAAGTCATTTAAAACAATTAATGTGCGCAAGTTTTATGAATGCGTTGTATGCCTTTAAAAGAGTGGGTACGAAATATGCATATATTAGGGTATTCCTCTTCTTTTGTTATTCATGATAACTTGATAAGGCCATATTTTTCAATAAAAGACGAGAATATTCAAATATCAAGGGCCTACTAGAACTAGATTATGACTGAATTGATGTGATTATAATACTTAGTTCTAAAATAAATATAGACGTAACATAAATTACAACCACTTCTACACTAAGAACGTTTTGGTTTAAACCGATTCCTTTTAAATTAAATCAAATCTGGACAAAGATAAATATAAATGTAAAATTTGTTCTCAATCAAATAAAAGCATAATTACTGTAAAAATAAAATAAAATCAAATAAAAGCATTATAGATTGAAGTAAAAGAGTATCCTTCAGGGCCCAGGAAAAGTGGCCCAGATATGGTTTTTCGGATTTCTCAGAGGCCCATTGATACTAATTCACTTGAGGTTGATTTTTTTCACTTTCCACCTTCAATGGTCTTTGTTTTGACAAAAATATCTTGGTCGAAAATAAGTTTCTGTTATATTTAATACTGTCAAAATACACAACAGGAACTTGTTGCCAATAGTATTTTGTAAAAGAAAAATAGAGTGCAAGTATCAAATAGGGGTGTGTTAGTATTATCTCCGTTCTTAGATGAGAAATATGAATTGATTGCAACAAGAAGTTATTAGAAAAAAAAAATAATAAGTTAAGTTACAAAAATAATAACACTACCCATTATATTTCTCCTCCTGTAACTACTATTTGACTTGGCTAGACGCTACTCCAAAACTGTAGTGGTAGACAGTCAATTATATAATATCCAATAATATATTAAAATAAAATAAAAAATAAATTCTATGATTAAATCAATTAATAACTAAAAATTATGCACGATTTTTTATACTATAAAAAATCTTAAAACTTTGAAAATATGACTGAAAGAAGTTATAATAGCACGTGCTATAAAGTAACAAAACACCTGGTAAATATATAAAAAAATCTCCTTATTAATACACACTATCTTCTTCTCTTTCTTCTTGAAACTCGAGAAAAGGAAACAAAAACAAAAAAAAAGAACAGCACATTTGCAAGTTAGGCCCAGACAGACATAGATAACATTTGATATTTTCTTTATCTAGCCTGTAAACATGTTAATAATTAAAGATAATTTCTAGAGGTCTAAGAGCTTTTTACTAAATTAAAATAATATTTCCAAAATAATAGTAATAATAAATAAAAAAAATACTAAAAGCAAATTAGCATGATAATAATGCATCGACCAATTAGTATTGGATATACTCATTCCTCCTCCAATAACTGTTCAGTATTGGATAGGGACACACACTCAAATTTATCTGCATTGGCCATTTATTTCATGTTCCAGCCCATCCAACTAACACAGAAAACAAAAATTTAGCATAAAAACATGGGCATGGTTCGCCCAAAGAAAATAGCCCAAAAGCCCACTTTGCTAAAAAGACTATTTGATTTATTCTTCATATTAAAATTCAAATAAACTTGACAAAAAAAATCAAATAAAAACAAAATAACATGTTTATAATGAGATTAACTATTTCAAACCTAACACTGACAACCAATAAAAAATGGCAGATACATGAAAGTCAATAATCTCCCCATATATGATTAGAGAGACAGTGAGACAAGATTATTACCGATAATGCATAACTATTTTATTTTTTTTTAAAGAAAATGATTATTTGTAATGATAAAATAAACGCACGCGCGTGTAGGAGAGTGACGCGTGGGTCGGTGTAGGACGGGGAATAAATATACGAGTCAAGTCAACGAGAAGGTCCTCGGTGATCTCTGTTATTCAAACCCCAATTCCTGACCTTTATCTGAAAGTGCATGGTGGCAGCCAGCAACTCCACCGTCTGAGGCGGAGTTAAGATTACGACGACTTTCCTCATGGTGGAGGCGCGAAGCTCATCGGCTCTCTGAGAAATTCTGACAAGCGATTTCTTGAGTCCGTCGAGCGCCGCTTCTTGCTCCGTCACGTCGCCGTCAACGATTCTGACGAGTCTCACCATACGAGGACTCGCCATGCTCTCTTGAATGGAAGCCATTGCATCGGAAACCTCTCTCTCGGCTCTCTTGGTTTCGTTTTTGAGACGCTCAACTCTCTCCGTCTGTTCCGGCGTTAATCCCTTAACGGCGCCGTTTAAGAGACGGAGAATTAGCGAGGGCTTGTAGTCACCAATCCATAGCAAGGCTCTTTCGTAGGAGGAAAGCCAAGGCGGGGAGAATATAAGGAACACGTCAGCGTTTGCCACGTTGGATTTCTGTTCTAAAAATTGTTGATAGTGACACAGAACTTGGTCGATTAGGTTCCTCTGTTGCTCACCTGCATCAGGCGTCATACTCAGGAGCTCCTCCAGCAGATTCTCTTGACGCGCAAGCCACACCTCGTAGAAAGCCTCGAATGATTCCTTAACAATTTCTCTTGGCGCGCTTGCCAACGTCGTCGACGACATTGTGCTCTGTGTCTGTGTCTTTGTCTTTCGTTTGAGATTGTGCGATTTTATTTATAGAGAATTGAGAATGTGCGAATTGATATTATTATTTATTTTGTATTAGAAAAAATATTTCTTAGCTGGTAAGGATGTTGGCGTTGGTTATTTGGAGAAATACGAGGATGATGAAAGTGGTCGGTGAAACTGTTTAGGGATGGGTAAGGGTTGGTTAGTTTCGTAATGGCGGTGAGACTCAACGAGTATCTGTCAAATGCCAGTCCAGTGGACGCGCACCATCTCTGCTTCAATTGCGATGTCAAAATGCTATTACCACGTAAAGTAACTAGAAAAATATTTTTTTCGGTGCTGATGAAAGAAATTCCATTTATCTTCTTCTCCTTTTTCTTCTGATGAAAGAAAAGTCCATTTATCTTCTTTTTCTTTATATTGACTATTTTGTCATTTTATAAAATATATTATTACAATAACATTAAACCGTCGAGTAATAAAGTATACAAGACAATGTGATTGATTAATTGATTGATTAATTGTCTATTGCATGAAATTAATGTTAAGGAATTATATTTTGTAATTTTCGTGCATTTTTTAAGTTTTGTAATTGATGGTTTGGCTTCCCTTAATTGGCAAATGGTGTTATTTACCATATAGATTACGTGTTTGGCTATTCACATCATCACAACATGTGTATGTATTACTTATTCTTTTTATCTTCCGTGACAGTATGTACCCAGTGGTAAGGGTTATAAATAAAAATTCTTAATTATTTTGTAAACAGTTTTGATCACATTTGAATTGAATAAGAAAGCTTAAGTAGCTTCTCTTTAGTTCTTAAAATCATATCAATGAAGTTTTCCTCTATTATGATGATTCTACATTAATCCATTATTGGAATGTTTCCATTGCGCCATTATTCCTATATTAATCCATTTCGTCTTTTTTTCTTGTTGTTTCAAACTCACGGAAACATCATATTTAGTGGTGGAAATTTTCATGACAAATGGACCTTGAAGCTTCAATTTGGTGAGTTCAATTGAGAGAGAAAAGATGAGACAGTTCATGAATTTCTGATTGGACTACATTATATATATTATCAATATATACTGATTAAATTTATTTTATCAATATACGTTAATTAAATTTATTTTGTAATATTATAAAAAGAATTTAATTAACTTACGGTGGTAGTGTCAAATTAGACTCTTAATCTAAAATGATTTTTTGATTGATAACGAGGGTAAAAATTGTTACGCAAAGTGTGCATGCTTATTAATATTAAACAGGAGTTCAAGCGTTAATGTGACCATGATTGTTTATTGGTATTTGGGAACGTTGAAGCGGTTGCTGAACCAATTAAGCAACATGTTATTGAGAAGTTTCTGGTCACAGAGGAACCTTCTGTAGCCCAATGTTTCTGTGGCCAGAAAAGATTGTGTTGTCATGCCAATGTTCTTACACATCTTTTTTAGAGTCCACTGATTAGGCAACTTGTATATGCCAAATTGCTTCCTAATTCCCATGATCCTATCTTTTATATTGTATTATCTCTATTTCACAGTATGGTCTACATTCTACACAAACCATTAGCTAATTTTCCCGCTGCAAAAGATACCGTTTCTCATTTTCTCGTCCTTACGAAATTTGAAGGAACTATCATCCTTATAAGATTGGAATGGTCACCACCTTTCTTTATCCACGGCAAAATCTTACTCTTTTTCCTCTATTAGAACCATACATTCATTCATGCATATTATTCATCATATCAAACAATATGCGAAATCAACTGTATTTACTCAATCATCAAAATCCCCAAATTAGAACCCCAATATTACAATAATATCAAAGCATCTTTCTAATTTTAAAATTATGTAATTCTGTTGTAATGAAAATTAGATCAATAATTTTGGAGAAAAAGAGAGGCCATTTACACTCAAAGATAAATGTTAAAATTCATAGAGAGTAAATCTTCATTTCTTCTTTGCATGTATCTTGATTCTTACTCTGTATTAAGTTTATCTCTCGAAACTTCATTCCTTTAAATTAAATCATTTATCATTTTAATTAAATTATCTTATTAATATAATTATTCTATTATTATTAATTTATTTTATGGAATGTTATATATATATTATAATGGGTAATTTTATTCAGAGTAGAATAAAATTATTATAATTTCAAGTTTATTTTGATGTAATTAATTAAATTTTAATAGTATCACTTGTTGCACATTTGTACCGCAAACGAGTTAAATTTTTCACACATCTTAGTAGCAGTTAATTTTTTCTTAAGGAGAATTTACCTTATTTTTTAAAATTCAATTCACACACATGCTATCCTAGACTATTCGAAGGCTAGATGTTAAATAAATTTTAAATTAATTGATTTGTATTAATTTAGTTTGATTTAATTTTTTTAAATAATCTGAACTAATCTAATCTAATCATTATTAAATTAATCTAGATCAAATTAATCAGATATTTATAAAAAAATTAAAATAAAAAAATATCTTAACTCTTTAATTATTTAATTTAAAAATTTAGACTCATTTTATTTTTAATATTTATTATATAAATATTAATTAAAAATATTTATTTAAATTAATTTATCATATAAATAATATCTGCACAATGAAAGTAAGATTTATTGGTGATATCAACAAGATAAACCTTAATATTAAACAATTAGTATATAATTAAAACATTAAAATTATTTAATAAATATTAATCTAAATCAATATAATATTAATTAGATTCACATTTTTTAAAGTGTGAAATTTAATAAAGTTGATGTAAATATCCGATGAAACAAAATATGATTGACTTATCAGAGAGAGGAACAAAATCCAAACCCGTACGTGGCTTTACTCGTGAAGACGTAAACGGAATCCAATTTGATTGGAGCAGGGTAAGTGTTCCGTCCACCTGACCGGTATGTACTGCGTGTGTGACTCAGTACTAAGAAGTAAGAAGGGATGGATCCGCAAATATATCCTGAGCGGGGGCATATATGCAATAAACATTCCCATTGTTAAACACACAGTGTCGGAACACCGAATCGGAAGTGCACCAACGCCATCGGAAACGCATCTCTCTTTCTCTCTCATCCCGGTCGTTCGCGATTCCCTGATGAAACGGTCACACTCTGATTGCCAAAGAGGGAAACACACGTGTCTCCCGATTCGGAACACTGTTCACGCACAATGGCAAAACCCGAAACTCAACAACAACAACAACAACAACGTCCACGTCAGCCCCGCCAGTACCGTCGCTACAAGGCTCGACCAGCGGCAAGACCGGTGCCGCCAGCTAGGGTTTCGTTGCGGCTGTTGCTGCGGATTGCGTCGGTTGCCGGTGGCATTCAGTTCGGGTGGGCCTTGCAGCTTTCACTTCTGACACCGTACGTGCAGCAGCTCGGGATCCCGCACGTGTGGGCCAGTTTCGTATGGCTCTGTGGGCCGCTCTCTGGGCTTCTGGTCCAGCCCCTTGTCGGCCACATGAGCGACCGCTGCACCAGCAGGTTTGGTCGCCGGAGGCCGTTCATCGTCGGCGGAGCATTATCGATCGTCGTCGCCGTTCTGATTATCGGTTACTCCGCCGATATCGGGTGGTGGTTCGGCGATACCACCGATCACCGCCCCTGGGCAGTCGGCGTTTTTGTTTTCGGGTTTTGGATTTTGGATGTGGCTAACAATGTCACTCAGGGCCCTTGTAGAGCTTTGCTTGGTGATCTCACTGGTAAATTTCTCTTCTCTGTGAATTTGCAATTGTTGAGAACTATATGATAGCTCTAACTAACTTGCACTTTCCTCCTTCAATATTAATATTCTGTTTGTTATTTAGATGAGAAAATAATATATGCAATGATAATGTAATGTTTATTTTACATTGTTATTCAATTCAATCATAAAGTGACATGTATGGAAAGTAGTTTTGGTGACTTTGATAATAATTACTTAAAAAGTCATACAAAGATGATTTTGTATGTTAATTAAACTCTATTTAGATTGATTACTATTGAAGTAACATGCCATGGAAATGCTTAAAAAACTAATAAATTGATTAGCTAACTATAATGGATAGTTATTACATTAAATGGGCATGAAGGTATGTGATCTCCAATTTTCAACATATGCCATTGTGTGAAAAAGTTGTAAATGGAAATTTGATGTTCAATTTTGAAAATATCTGTGGGTTTGGTATAGATAGGCAGCTCGGCAATTTTCATGTGATGCATAGACTGCAATTGATAAGGCTGTGTCACTTGAGTGAGGCTATTCGAGGATAAGGTAGTCTCCAAGTTGGTAGTTAGAGACAAAATTAAAACAAATGTTGACATTTCTTACCTGGTCAAGGAAAAAATTAGCGCTAACTGCTATGCATTCGAAAGCATGAGCATATATTATCATATATAACCAATGACTACGAGGGTAAAACTGGATTCTGTCTATAATCTATTTCTTGTAGTCTCATTTGATCTTTATTCATGATGCATATTCCATGTAAACTTAATGCTTTCAATGCCTACCTATGGTTCATGTTTGGATTGAGCATCACTTAATATGGTCAATTATTTGCCAGAAGCAGTTTAATGTCTACTTGTGAGGTTATGACTTATCAGCAGTTGGTGTGAGTTTTTGTACTTGTTCAAGTTTTAAACTTGCCATCCCTCCTTCCGATATTCAAGGTATTCTGGAATTTGATTTTGCTACTGAACAATTAAGCTACTATTGATGCAGAGAGTCAATTTCTTACTCTGTGAGAAAGTATTCTTCTTCAGGTTCCATTTTTCATAATTTCTATTGTGTCACTGATGTGATAGTTTGCTAAATGCAGGGTAGGTTTTAATTAGGCTTTCAGTTTTCTGTTATAACTGATTACCTCACAATTGGATCCTAACATTCCACCATACTCTGAAGTCCTGATGCTGATGTGGGATGGCTGTACACTAACCTTTTGATTAGTCACATTGCAAGAATCAATGAAAAATAGAAAAATAGCTTCTTTATTGCAAGAACACTGACCCAATCTAGAATCTTAGAATAAGCTAGAAAGATCTCTGTGGAATAGCCTGAGTAATTCGAGAGACTCTAGACTCTCCTACTACTTCCAAACTAAATGCCAAAAGATCCATAATTGTAGACACTTGATTCTATCATCAATGCATTCCAAATATTAAATCACTTTCCTTCTCTTCCAGATTTCTCCAATAATGGAGGCAATATATAGTCTGGATTATTCAAGAGACTTTTAGAAGCCAAGGAGCAGATTTTTTTTATTTTTTTTTCTGTAGGATTTAATGGGAAGTTAAGGAAGGTGGTTTTAGGAAGTGACCATGTACTAGCTCAAGGGGGTAGCATTGTCAAATGTCAATGTCTTGTAGTGTATTTTGACAACATTCCTAACTAATGTGGGACATCTTTACCTATCCCTTTTACTGAGGATTAGACATTTGGAGTGTGGAGTATGCAAAACTAGACATTTGCAGATGACTAAACATCAAGACTTAATAGACTCAAATACCGTGTTAATATTAGAGGGGAAGATTTTAAGATGGAGTTACTAAATGGAGATGAAAATATTTAAAGATGATCTGAATGAAAAGGCTTTGTTATATTTAGGTGAATGCTATGCTGAACATCTATACATTAGGTTCATAGTAGACTAAGTGGGGGCTATTTCCTTGGCTAAGAGTAAATGGGTGCAACTTCCTAGATACATGAATATGCAACTCCTTGAATACATGAGCCTGCTGTTTCTTGCTAAAAAATATAGATTTGATGCATACCTGAATTTTCATACCCCATAAGCTGCAGTCTTACCATGTATTTGGTTCCATATTTTCAAAGGTAGATGATGTATCATGTAGGAAGCAAAAGCCCTGCTATGATACATAGTAAAATTAGTTTTGTAAATCTTTCACACATATGCCGTGATGGTTCTATTCGACTTGTCTGTCTTATTCTAAAGTCTCATGTTTGGTAACACTCAGAAATGAAATGATAAAAATAGTAAAACTAGTTTTGTAAATCTTTCACACATATGCCATGATGGTTCTATTCGACTTGTCTGTCTTATTCTAAAGTCCCATGTTGGGTAACACTGAGAAATGAAATGATAAAAGTCTGAGCACCCGCCCCACCCCAAATAAACGTGGGATATAATTAGAATGATAGAAAATAAATTCTGCATCAATTGTTACTGGTGTTTCTTTCTACCTAGATGATTGTCTTCATGATATATACCTCTGAACGCAGTTCTCAACCCCCCCTCCCCGCTCAAACAGTTAGAATATTTTTTCATGTCAATTGTAATTGGTGTGAAAAATAAAATATCAGCTATGAAAAGCAAACAATGCATTAACATCCTTCATGTTTTGTTTATCTATCTTCAAAATGTTAGGCAAGGATCACCGAAGGATACGTGTTGCAAATGCTTATTTCTCCCTGTTTATGGCTATCGGTAATATTCTTGGATATGCTACTGGATCATTCAGTGGTTTGTACAAGGTCTTTCCTTTTAAACTTACCCCTGCATGCAATATTAGTTGTGCAAATCTCAAGTCTGCTTTCTTTCTCGACATTGGTTTCATTGCTGTCACCTCCTACATCAGCGTTGTGGCAGCTCACGAAGTGCCTCTAAGTTCAAGTGGGACACTCCGTTCTGAAGCAGCAGCAGGGGAATCAGGTGCTGCAGGAGAAGCTTTCATGTGGGAGCTATTTGGGACGTTCAGATATTTTTCAAACCTTGTATGGATAATACTGTCTGTTACTGCTCTTACATGGATTGCCTGGTTTCCATTTCTCTTATTTGATACTGATTGGATGGGCCGAGAGATTTATGGTGGTGAGCCAAACAAAGGAGATAATTATGATATTGGAGTTAGAATGGGGGCGCTTGGCTTATTGCTTAATTCAGTTGTTCTTGGAGTAACATCAGTACTCATGGAGAGGTTATCCAGGAAGCGGGGGGCTGGGTTTTTGTGGGGAATCTCTAATATCATAATGGCTGTCTGCTTTGTTGCAATGCTTATTGTAACTTATGTGGCAAATAACATGGGCTATTTAGGCAAAGATCTACCACCAACTGGCATTGTGACTGGTGCATTGATAATCTTTACCGTTCTTGGATTTCCACTTGCAGTGAGTTTCTCTATTTCGTGCTAAAAGCTTTTTTTTTTGTCAATACGCTCCTTGAAACAAAACTCAAATTATATCTTTTCTGCATGGTTTCAGTGGCTCGTACATACAAAGTATCTTAATTGATTTGATTTTGGCTGCATGATCTCGTTAGCACAAGCTGACTTTCGTTATCGTATGTTCCTTAAAATGAGCATTAGTTTTATGTTGTTCTTCAGTTTTTCTTTTAAAACATCTCAGTGGCTCAGTGTCTTGAGTAAATCTTCTAACCACAGTCTAAGCTCCAACTATCATAATCATGATGTGTGTCACAATTGAAAATTTGGAAATGGTCCCATTATTTATGCACGTGTGTATATATTATTTTAGAATTCTTCATAATTTAATCTGACTTCCCAGATAAATTATTTCAGATCACTTACACCGTTCCATATGCCCTTATTTCCACACATATTCAGTCATTGGGGCTTGGCCAAGGTGGGAACGATTCGTGCCTTATTCTTTCTTGGATATATGTTCGTATGAATTTTATACTTATATTAATTATTGGTATTTTCAGGATTGTCAATGGGAGTCCTAAATCTTGCAATAGTGGTCCCACAGGTATTGCTTTTGCATTCCTTTTTAAATTATACTTTTCTATGAAATTGTTTGGTATTTCTGGTAGATCTTAATGTGAACGTTTTCAACTTCAACTTTGTTGAGAGAATAGAAAGCAAGAGACATGGCCGGATCTGTGTCAATGTAAACGTCGGAGTGTATTATTAGTCTTAATTAATTAATAATCAATTAATTGATTTTGAGTTGATAAAAAGAAATATATAAATGAATAATCAATTAATCGATGTCGAGTTGTTGACTGATGTCTTGGGATACCATTAATGGCAACAGGCAGTACAATTATAGTCTCTGATCCTGTACTGTGAATTTCCCTTAACCTAAACATGATTTATAGTTCTATCCCAAGGTACTTTGCTGAGTAAAACTATGAGTGCAGTAATTTTCATCCTGGGGTGGGTCAAATTGCCATCAATTGATATGTCTTTTGAGACTAAGAAACAAAAGAAATTGGCTTGGGAACTGTGACCGAAAAATTTAGAGTTGTGTCATGCCCGATACAAGTGGCAAGATATGTGCCTGATACATGGATAATTAACTTTTTAAAAGTGTCCATTCTTATGTTTTTAACTTTTAATTTGGTCAACTTATCCCTACCTTTCATCTGCATAGTGTAAGATAATTAAAAGCTATCCATTATTACAAGAGTACAACGAGAAATCTTTTTCAGATAAGGATCTGCTTGGAAAATGAACAATAATTATCTCCAATCCCTTTGCATATCTCGCTAGAAAATTTCATTAAAGAAATCATTACCTACGCACCGTAGGCAGTTCATGGGGAGGTTTGTATCACTTGAAAGATATAATAAATATCCTAAGAGTATGGGCATTTTGTTAGAGAAATAGACCTGGAAACAGAAAATTTAGCACAACTTAATAAAACTTTTCCTTATTCCTGATAAAACCTTCAAATTAGTTGAAAGAAATTGATTGACGGACACACGAAATTCGCTGAGACCTCTGGAGAGAAACCATATATATGTATGTGAGGGTGTTTCGGTCTTAAGTTCTCTGCTTAAGAATCAAGACCTAGGGTAAGTTATGAACTTCTTTGCTTCTTAATCCACCGAGACACTTTCGCATATAATAGAGAATATCACATGATAATAATAGTTAGAGATAGAGATGGCATGCAAGGACAAAAGGTTCACACGAGTGTCAAAGCGGATAATAACTGGAATGCGATAAATGCACTGTTCTGTGATTTACATAATATGTCATTAGGTTCAGACTGTGCTTTGACTTTGCTCATTCGTTATAAGCCCCAATTATTACCTCTATGGGAAACAAATTCAGGCTGCTGAAGAAAGTACTTAAAATAACGATCTTAATAAATTCACTTATCTTGACCCATCAATGTCTGAAATGAGATATTGTTTGAGACATAGTATGGCAATGAGATTTAGCCAGAGTCCTATGGATAATTTGTACTGTCATGCAGGTTTAATGAAAATTTGATTTGTACTTTTATTTTCTTCCGTATAGCACTTTTCAAGTAACCGATTGGCTGATTTCATTCAAACTAGTATACCTACATAATAGAGTTATTCAAAGTGTACTAGCAACACTCTCATATTGATTAAAATTTATTAAAAACTATAATGAGTCCATTAAATAATGAGTGGGACCCATACAATTTTGTGATTTCTAATAAATTTTAATAAATCACAAAGATTGTGATGCTAAAATTTTTCTTATTTTTAAATAAAAAATTTATGAATTATTTTATAGTTCCAACTTCTAAGCTAATGGTGGTTTATCTTCTGTAAAAATGAAAACTGTGTGAAAGGATCTTATTTTGAGCATAGGATTTGCATATTTTGAGGTGCTGAGTTAATGTGTATCAATGTTTGAAATAGATGGTGGTGTCCATGGGAAGTGGACCATGGGATCAGCTATTTGGTGGAAGAAACTCTCCAGCCGTTGCTGTGGCAGCTGTTGCAGGCCTTGTCAGTGGATTAATAGCTGTCTTTGCTATTCCCCGATCTGGTGCTCAAAAGCCTAGAAGCCAAGTATAAGGTATCATGTTCTTTCTGCATTTGGCACGGATTTTTTTTTTTGAAAGAGGGATGATGAAAATGAACAGGTAGCAATAATCTGTAAATAGTTACATTTTATTTCTGTTTGATTGTAGTCTCTTCATTGAGCCTTCCATTCATTGAGATACCCCCACCCCTGGCCCAATCTTTTTCTAATATGAATAATTTATTTTATGGATGTGTTTTCTCTAATTCATCATCATTTATACGTAACCGATGGGCTAATTTTTTAGAGCTATTATTTTCTGATGTTTTGGAAGCTTTTGACTATTTCTCTCTCCCCCTTCTGTGAGTGCTCTGTTTAAAACAGTGAGAAAGTTCTGCTTTGTTACTGGCCGTAAGACAGGGTGAATTTTCTTGACGTATGAGGAACAATGTAAAAGAAGCAATTCATATAGCTCTACTTTTCCAAACATACTGGCAACTCAAATATAATCATAAAAGCTGTCACCAAAATACTGATTGGAAGATTATCTGCTATCAGTGGAGAATTTCTTCATTGTAAATCATTACCACCTGTGTGAAATGTTGCTTTTAAAGGCTAATGCGGTGGGAAAGTTGTGTTGGGGCATCTTCTGTTCCAAAATTACACACGGGGCAACATCTTCTTTCCAACCAAGATTAGTTGCTGCTGTTTGGGAATTATTCCACATGAATAATTCCTTTATTTTGAGGCAACGCCAATCGTGCTTCAAGCATGATGTATTAGAATCTTGAAATTTATCGATTTGTTTGTATCAGCTAGATGAATGTGCTCAGTGGCCAACTGTGAATATGTTAATCGTGCTGATGGAAACCTTGATTGGGACACGGTTTTCATGCCCCCATTTTTGTTGGGGCATAATATATTTCTTTTAAAATAGTAGTAATTCTTGAACGACGGGTTTGATTTGTAATGGTCATTTAATGTGTACGCATTTAATTTATCTTTACTTCTTTTTGAACATGGAATAAATTCTCGTTTTTAATATACACTTCAAAATTCATGAAAGTCTGATTTGCTTTCAATTCTTCGTACACTGTCTGATACTAAGACTCGAAGAGCATTTAAAAATATCAGCCTTTATATCATCATTTGTCCTAACTATTAGTGATATGATCTTCGAACCACGTGCCAACTAAGCAATTGGAATTTATCTGTCTAGTTAACACCAAAACTTTCTCTGTAAAGGTTGGATTAAAATGTTGCAGGTTATTTATAGTTTACTGCATATTAGTGTTTACTGTTGATGACAGGATTTGACGAATAAACTGTTACACACTTATAGTTTATCATGCTGATTTTGTAAGAGTTCAATAAAGTTATACATGTTTGTCAATCTCTTGATTAACTCAAAACAGAGTAAAGTTATTTGTTCGGTCGAATAGTTTGTACCAGTGACATGTTCCTACAGGAACATTCCATATCTCTAGAAGATCGTTGAAAAGGTTAGAGGACTACAACTAGCGAATCTGTTCGAAGTTCGAAGTGCTAGAGGAGCATATAATCGTTGTTAATGTTTAAGCTAAAACCAGTCTTATCATATCACTATCTTTGTAATTTGTTACGTCGAAAAAAGTTGTGGCTGATCTCCACTATGACAAGTTGTTTTAAGATATATCTTTTTTGATTGATAGTTAATTTTCTACGCCATCATGACGTGATCCTGAACTCGTGTGTGCAGCTTCAATTCATTTAACCTAATCCTTTGGATTGGTGGAATTTCTAGAGCTTACTCAGCTGCACTTTGCCAATCCAGTTAGGGTGCCAAATTCGAGATGGGTTTCATCCAATTCATGTTCATTCTTTTGGATTAGATTGTTTTTTTTTCAGATTGTATCCATTGTCAGAACTTTTGCTGTTGCTATATTAATTAATGCCAAGGCATTGGTTCCCTTGCATGACAAATATCTTTCATTCACCTCAACTGGGTGAGCTACAAACACATGGAATCTGACATGGAATGGCCTCAAGTTATTGAATATATTTTCTTATATATTATACAACGAAAAACTAATGGTTGAAGTTGCTCAGACGGCAAAGATAAAAAAAGAGTTTTTATCCGTTGTGTTTGGACTTTATGATGGTAGAGTAGAGGTGCTTATGTTTTTCCTCATATATAAAACCATGCTCTCATATACAGAGACAGAGTCATCTGAATTTCATACCCCTTGTGATACAGATTAAATGGTTGTAACTGGGGCACGTAATTCTCTCTCTAGTGTTTCGTATCTACCATCTGTCTCTTCTCCACACGGCCATATACCATCATTCTCTATTAACACCACTTGTGGTCCCTCCTTGACACCAACACCTACCTCCATGATCCATACATATATATTTTACATATGTAAATGGATATAGAAACAGATATCCATGAAGATAATCTTTATAAAAGGGAAAGTGAAAACAACAAAAAAAAAGTGCAATAAAATATACACTCAGTTTAACCTTTTGTTGCTCAAAATATAAGGAACACCACTATTTTTAAGCTTTGTTTGAAACAAAACTTGAAGGAAATTAACCCATGATTTGAAATTCTAACTCATTTAGAATTCTGACTAAGCTTTCATTTTCCCTCTATTGTTTGATGCCAAGAAATTCCCCAAATTGCAATCTATACATAGCTTGATAACACGATCTAGTGGACATTCATCCACTATATTTTAACCTATCTGCTTGGTAGAAGATAAAACACTCAACAAGTGATTAATAGTAGGAGTACAATAAGAGGCATAGAACCGTGTGGGGCCTAAATAAGTTGGATGCAAGAAAAAAAACTTGCTTCATCTGTTAGACAAAGTAGTCAAGGGAATGTTTGGGTCTTGGGGTGCTTATATATATGTAGACAATGGTTGTGTTAGGAATGAGATTTATGACATGAGCTGGGGAAGAATGGGACATGCATGGCTTGGCTACCTTATAGAACATGCAATGCCAAACATTTTGCCAGCACTACAAATTAGCAGCCACTGTGCAAAATCAAACAAAATGTGTTGTAGTAAAAGTATGTTAGAATTTTTATAACTCAGTTTTTTCGTTAGGTTACTTATTTTAATTTGCATTTTTTTCTTCTCTTTCTGTCATGAAAAACTTTTAAACTAATAATTTTCTGTGATCCCATGTCATTTCGAAAGCACGCCATGCCACACCATCCTAAAAAAAGAAGGAAAAAAATGAAAAGAGAATAAAAATAATAATATATTTATGATAGTAATAACAATAACCATAATATTAAAGTATTCGATTGACAAGTAGGGGAATTTTTTTTGGTGAATTGGCTTCTCCATGACTTCCACGAGACACATCCATTATGAGGATAAAATTCTTTGTGTTCCATAAACAGGGAAATCAAAAGGCAAATGTGGTGTTTAAAAATATTATCCACATAAAATCCATCCATTAATAACTAGGCGAGTTTAAAACACTATTATAGCCATTGTTATCAAATCAAAGCCTGTCATGAATTTGACGGCTGAAATAACCATAAATCGAATAAATCCATCCATCCTTTTTTCACAATCCTATAGATAAGACTGAACTTGTTTCCTTTCCACACTCAAAGGTAAGGAGAGCTGTATGCTGCTGTTCTCCAGATGCCATACCCAAATTGTTTTTCACCTTTTTAATATATTATATTATTATAATAACTTATTCTTCAATTTTCAGTCACAGAGAACTACAAGGTCGGTTGCCTCCCAACACCTCCACTCCATAAACCATCAATTAATTAATTTCTTCCCTTCAAGCTTCATTTATATTTTTCTTTCCACATTTTTTTCCTTTTTCTGTAAATTTTTTTAAAAATTAATATACTATACTATACTATATTCTTTAGCATTAATTTCGTTCCTGATTTACATTACACGTAACCTTGTAGGACCCAGCCTTTTTCATGCATAAAAACACTGGCCTCCATCGGTCTTCTCCGTCCCATACACAGAACCCTCTCATTCTCACAAAGCAGTGCACGATCGCCAAACCCAACCCACCCAAGAAAACAGTAGCAACGAACCAACTCTCTTTGTATATTCAACCCACACACATCTTTCTCTTTCTCCACTAACTCAGTCTATATATCCACAACTATATAACTAGAAGTAATAGCTTTCTACCTAGCTAGCTATTCATCATCATCATCATCATCATCATCATGTGTAATCCCAAACCATCCTCATCATCCCCATTCCTGTGCCCCACCAAAAACCACATCATAACTCCCAACCCCAAACTCATTAATCACCCTCCCCATGATGATCAACTCCAAGATGAACTTCACAGATGGCCAACCCCTAATGAGGTACCAAAAATACAATCTTAATATAAATATATAAAAAAAATGAATCCAACTAGCTAGTAAAATTTTGATATATATATAGGCATTTTTTGTGAATGTAAATTAAATAGTTTGGCTTACTAGTTACTATCTCCACAGTCACATCACATGGTTAAAAACAAAAAATGACAGTTTATGATTAACACAGGTTTGATATTAAGTATTTGACCTTTTTTTTAAAAAAATATATTTTTTCTTATGTGCGTGTGTGCGTGCATTGATTCAGGTGATAGAAGAAATGAAGGCGTTGGGAAAGATATCAGGAGCAACAGCACTTACGGGATTAGTGTTATACTCAAGAGCCATGATCTCAATGCTGTTCCTGGGTTACCTAGGAGAGACCGAACTTGCCGGTGGGTCTCTCTCAATCGGTTTCGCTAACATCACCGGCTACTCCGTTATCTCCGGTCTTGCCATGGGAATGGAACCTATTTGCGGCCAAGCATACGGCGCAAAACAATTTAAAACCCTCGGATTAACCCTCCAAAGAACCGTCCTCCTCCTTCTCTCTACCTCCATCCCTATATCGCTGACGTGGCTTAACATGAAGACCATCCTCTTATGGTGCGGCCAAGACCACCTGATTTCCTCCACCGCTCAAACTTTCATTCTCTTCTCCATTCCCGATCTCTTCCTTCTCTCTCTCCTACATCCTCTCCGCATTTACCTCAGAACACAATCCATCACATTGCCTTTAACCTACTGTTCCGCCCTCTCCGTTCTCCTCCATGTCCCTCTCAACTTCCTCCTAGTCGTTCACTTCAAAATGGGAGTCTCCGGCGTCGCCATGGCCATGGTTTTCACTAACTTAAACCTCTTCATCTTCCTTCTCATCTTCGTTTACTTTTCAGGAGTTTACAAAGACTCTTGGGTTCCTCCAAGCACCGATTGTCTAAGAGGATGGTCTTCTCTTCTTGCACTCTCTATTCCGACTTGTGTTTCCGTTTGTTTAGAATGGTGGTGGTATGAACTCATGATAATCCTCTGCGGGCTTCTGGTTAACCCCAAAGCCACGATAGCTTCCATGGGAATACTCATCCAAACGACGTCGTTGGTTTACGTTTTCCCTTCTTCTCTCAGCCTCGGCGTGTCTACTAGAATTGGGAACGAGTTAGGAGCTAAACGTCCTGCCAAAGCCCGCATTGCAATGATAGTCTCACTCGCCTGTGCTGTAGCGTTAGGCGTCACAGCCATGGTTTTCACCACTTTAATGAGACACCAATGGGGGAGATTCTTCACAAATGATCAAGAGATTCTTAAACTCACCGCCATTGCGTTACCTATAGTTGGACTGTGTGAGCTTGGGAATTGTCCTCAGACAACTGGGTGTGGAGTTCTCAGAGGTAGTGCCAGGCCCACTATCGGGGCTAATATTAATTTGGGCTCATTTTATTTGGTTGGTATGCCCGTCGCTGTTCTACTGGGCTTTGTTTTCAAAATGGGCTTTCCTGGGCTTTGGCTTGGGTTGCTTGCGGCCCAAGCCTCTTGTGCTTCTCTCATGATATTCGTTCTCTGCACCACAGACTGGAACGCGCAAGTGCAAAGAGCCAACCAACTTACAAATGCTTCTGCGCCTCCTACTACCAAATTATTACCGACAACAACGTTACCACAAACAACAACAACAACACAGTGTAGTAACAATGTTGCTCTTTCACAGATTCTTGTCACGGATGATGAGGTTACCACCAACACGACAACAACACCTCTTGAAACAGACCCTCTCATCTTACACACTATAACTTAATTAATTAACCAGGGGAGAATTCAAATGGGACATGGCACTTTCGATTGTTGTACTGTGGAAGAATACTTTTCTTCTCTTTTAGTTTTTCCCCTACTTGTCTCACATCGATTATTTATCCTTTTTTCTTTTCTTTTTTTTTTTATTTGCTAGGTAGTGGCGTTAGTAATAAAAAGTTGTCATTAACTTCGTTTAACTCAGGTGTTATGTAAATTATTAAGAGGATATCCGTTTTTATATTTCAGTGGATGGAGGATTTTTATGTATAATGAACTTTATGTACAAGTTCACGTGTTAATAAATACCTAAGCTGGGTTCTGAAAGGATAAAAATATGTAAAAGAAAAAATGCGTCTTTTATTACTTTTCTTCAGGACCATTCAGAGAAAGAGAGAAGCATTGGGTTCAGATGTCGGTTTTTTTTTTTTTCAAGGAAAACAAAAGGGGCTTTTGCCTAACGTTCGTATTGTTCCCTTCCACAAAGGGAAAAAACTTTTTGAATATCTAAATAAGGAAAAAGAAAACCTCTAAAAACCATTAAACATAACCTTAACCCGTGAATTTAAACTTACTTTCCTTTTTCACTATTTTTTTTTCTTAAAAAAATTATAACGAATGAAATGGCATGATATTTTAGGTTCAAAGGAAAAATCTCCCTAGCTCCCAAAATTCAATCATAGTATGATAATGATAGTTAAACATTAAGATTTGGTCTTACTATTGAGTTGATTATAAATCTAAAATTTGGAGGGCTCTAGCTCTAATTGTAAAACACGATAGATAACTAAATTAATGTCGTACAATTCCGTAATGTGCGTGTGGTGCAATGAAAATTGGCCCCATGACATGAGTGCGTATGTATTATTTAACTTTACACCTCCCACATACCCTTCCGTGTTCTCTGTTTTGTGAACAATTTTATTTTCCTCCCTCGTTAACTTTCATTAGGACCACTGTATATGATTGAACGACACATGTCTGTATGCGAGAAACATTACATTTACAAAATGATATGTTTTTGTTATGTTTCTCAATGCACGATGCACATACGGCAGAATGATTAGTGGTGGACGAAGAATTGTGACAGTCGCAATGAAAAATGCGTAGAAAGATATGCTTCTTACTTAATGCTCTTTTCCACAGAAAAGGGTCAGCAAGGAAACAAATAGACACAGACAATGACCCGAAATGACACACAATAAAAATAAAAATTAACGTGGGGATGGTAATTTGAAATTTAAATCATGTATCAGAGTCAGCAAGGAAACAAATAGACACACACAATGACTCAAATCACAGAAAATAAAAATAAAATAAGAGTAGAGATGGTAATTCACTTCTCCCACGTGATGTCTAAAGAACAAAATTGAAATAAAAATAAAATAAGAGTAGAGATGGTAATTCACTTCTCCACGTGATGTCTAAAGAATAAAATTATTTATCAATCAATCGGGTCTCCTTGAGTTTTATAAATAATTTATGTATTATTTAGACTTCTGATTAACCACGTCACATTGTTAGCGCATTTTACCATGATGTCAGTTTAATCAGAGTGAGATTAAAATCCTTAGCACATCACGTCTATTTAATCTCGGTAAGAAGTCTATTTAATCTCGATAAAAAGTATCATAACATCCCTTATACACTATTTCTATCCATATATTAACAGAACAAAGGCCCAACTCAGACAAAAATCATGATGGGCCTGATCAAACAAAAACAAAATGTATCATCACAGAATTGTCATCATCTTGCAGAATTCTCTAGAAATACATCCAGTTGTCATTAGCTGTAAATAGTGACTCATTCTTTTTGTACTAATTGCTAAATATTCTTTGATCTTATCTTGATATATTCCTTGTATATATACCTGTACATGATTGATTTTATATACACAGAAATTCAGCTATCAAATTGTCTTTTTCCTCTTTCTGCATTATTCCCTTTTATGGTATCAGAGCATACCCTGCAAAAATGTCAGCCTCCAATGTCGGATCCTCTGAAATCCCCTCTGACCCTACTCAAAACCCATCAAGCCCATTTTTCATTCATCCCAGCGACAATCCCGACATTGTCCTTGTCGCCTCTGTCCTCACTGGTCCAAACTACCATTCCTGGTCTAGATCAATTCGCTTGGCTCTCATTTCCAAAAACAAAATGGGATTTCTCAATGGTGCCATCGAAATACCTACAGAGGAAGATGATCTTTACTCAGCCTGGGAGCGCTGTAATACACTCCTCATGTCATGGCTTCTCAACTCTCTGTCTCCTTCCATTGCTCAAAGCGTCCTTTATCTTGAGAAAGCCATTGACATATGGGATGACTTGAAGGAACGATTTTCCCAGAGTGACTTACTTCGTATAGCAGAATTGCAGGAAGAGATTTATGCTTATAAACAGAGTACTCGCTCTGTTTCTGAATATTTTACCGGATTAAAAACCATTTGGGAAGAACTTGACAACTATCGCTCATTCCCCGCTTGCGAATGTTCTGCTAAAACCTATCACACTCAAGACTTCATTATCCGCTTTCTCAAAGGCTTGGATGAACGATTTGCCATCGTTCGTTCACAGGTGCTCTTGCTTGACCCTCTTCCTTCCATCAATCGTGTCTTTTCCATGGTTATCCAACACGAACGGCAATACCTTCAATTTTCCACTCCCGCTGATGAGCCCAATTTTTTTGCTAATGCGGCCTTCAACAAGTCGCGTCCTGGTGCTCCTGGAAACTCGATAGCTTTGGTGTGCGGCGGCACTCGTTCTTCTTCTCGAACAAAGTCTGTTCTTCTTTATCGCCACCGCCGATCGCGGTCACACCGTGGACGTTTTGCTACTCTAAACATGGCTACCCCGTTGGTCATCCTCGTTACCCGGGGGAAACCTCGCTACAATCCACGAAACGAGTTTGCCAACGGTGCCACCGCTTCATCCGTAACATCGCTGCCTCCGCGCCTCTCCCACCGTGAAGATGTTACTCCTTCGCTTTCTCGACTTCATCTAACGCAGCCCGCATTCGGGCAATCCTCGATCACTTACAAACCAACAATTTGGGAATGACACCATCCTCAAGCCAACCGTACCAACTCCACCTTTTTTGGCCGAATCAGGCTTCAGGTTCAGGCCCAAATTTGGGTACCCATTTTGTGTCAAACTTCACTACTTCTCATGCCCTTTCTTTTTTTTCTTCACGCACCACTCCCTGGATTGTTGATTCTGGAGCCACAGATCATATTGCATGCTGTCTTGACCTTTTCTTCACACATAACAAAATTTCCCCTATCAAAATTAATTTACCAAATGGAAATTTTGTCACTGCAAATATTTCTGGAACAATCAAACTTTCTCCACAAATTGTCCTACACAACGTCTTATTTGTTCCAGTATTTAATTTCAATCTCTTATCTATTTCAAAATTAATTTCTAATTACACTCTCATTTTTTCTGGACATTTATGCTTTATACAGGATATGAGGTCCCTCCAGATGATTGGACTAGCTAAACTTACCAAAGGCCTTTACCAACTTGAGCTCAACCAAAATCATTCCCAGTCTGCTCCTACTTCCTTCGTCAATACGGTTCATCAAATTTGAAAATCATAGTCAACTTTGGCACCTTAGATTAGGACATTTAGCTAGTAAACGTCTTAATATGTTGCACAAACAAATTCCTTTTATTCCAAAACATTTCAATGAAGTTTGTGACACTTGTTATCTAGCTAAACAAAAGAAATTGTCTTATTCCATAAGTAATAGTCGTGCTTACGCACCTTTTCATTTATTACATATGGATATTTGGGGCCAAATCACCAAAAATTTCTAATCAAGGCCATCGTTATTTCTTAACCATCGTTGATGATTTCAGTCGCTATACTTGGGTTGTTCTTTTAAAAACAAAAGATGAAGTCTCATCTCATGTCAAAAATTTTGTCATTTTAATTGAAAACCAATATGATGCCAAAGTTAAAAGCATAAGATCCGACAATGGTCTGAATTCTTTCTAAGAGATTTTTTCTCATCTAAGGGCATTTTACATCAAACAAGTTGTGTCTACACTCCTCAACAAAATGCTAGAGTCGAACGAAAACATCAACATATTTTAAATGTTGCTCGTTCACTTCTTTTTTCATTCTCATGTTCCCACCGTTTATTGGTCATATGCTATCAAACATGCTTTGTCTATATTATTAATCGAATCCCATCTCCAATTATTGAAAACCACACACCTTTTGAACTTATTCATAACCAACCACCAGACTTCTCCAATTTAAAAATCTTTGGTTGTCTATGTTTCGCTTGTTCCATTTCACAAATCTAAATTTGATCCTCGTTCCCAAAAATGCGTATTCATGGGTTTTCAAACCGGTACAAAAGGATATATTGTTTTGGGCCTTGATAATCATAAAATTTTTATTTCCGAGAAATGTTGTTTTTTTCAAACTCTTTTTCCTTTTAAAATACCCTACTGACCAACAAAGGCCTAACTCCACATCTCATTTACCCCTTCCTATTCACACCACCCATGATGACACAAACCATTTATTTATCCCATCACCAGTTCACCAACCCATTTACCCATCAATCCACCTCATCAACCCGATTCTCGCAATCAATTCCCTCATCCTCTTTCCCTCTTCGCCAGACCTACAACCTCCTCACCATCTTCCATGACCGACACCTCTCCGTCCCCTATGGCCATCGTTCCCACCGCACCTCCTTCACCTATTCGTCGGTCCAACCGTGATCGCCATCCTCCTCCTTACCTACAAGACTATGACCGCAACAACGCTACGGTTCAATCATCTTGGAGTTGCCTTCATCCTATTGAAGCCGTGGTTTCATATTCCTCTCTTTCTCCAACTCACTCCAAATACCTCATGTCTTTATCCTCGATATTGAGCCATCATCCTACTCGAGGTGTTAAATTCCCCATCGGCGAGAAGCTATGAAGTCGAAATTGATGCTGGAACCGAACAACACCCGGAAGATTGTTCCAATTCCATCAAATGTCAAACCCATTGGTTGTAAATGGGTCTTTAAGATTAAGCGTGGTCTGATGGCTCCATTCAACGTTACAAGGCTCGTCTAGTCGCAAAGGATTTACACAAATTGAAGGCATCGATTTCTTTGATACCTTTTCTCCAAGTAATAAAAATGGCCACAAGACGCATGATTCGGCCATTGCTTCTATTCGGCGATGGACTACACCGGACTTGATGTTAGCAATGCCTTTCTACATGGGGATTTGGATGAGGAAGTTTACATGACCTTACCACCTGGTGTTTCTTCCTCGGTCCTTCAAAATACTTGCCATTTGCAAAAATCCATCTATGGTCTCAAACAAGCAAGTCGTCAATGGTATGCTAAACTTTCTCAATTATTGTTATCCTGTGGTTACTGCCAAGCTCATGCTGATCATAGCCTTTTTATCAAACTCAATTCTTCTGGTCTCACTGCTCTGTTAATTTATGTGGATGACATTGTTCTTACGGGTAATTCCCCTTCTGAGATCACTCTGATCAAACAAACTTTGAGCTCCAATTTCCACATCAAAGATCTTGGCCTCTTAAAATATTTTCTTGGAATTGAAGTTGCTCACTCCTCGAAGGCATTTCCCTATGTCAACGAAAAAATCTTGTCTTGATCTCCTTCAGATTCTCGGTATGCTTGGTTCCAAGCCTCTTTCCACACCTATGGACAAGACTTCGTCTTCACCAAGATGGTTCGAGCCGCTTCTCTCTCGACCATTACAATATCGTCGCCTTGTTGGTCGCCTCATATACTTGACCAATACTCGCCCTGACATCACGTTTGCCACCCAACAATTAAGCCAATTTATGGCTAATCCTACTCAGAATCATTACAGAGCAGCCATGCGAGTTTTACGATACCTAAAATCCTGTCCTGGCAAAGGATTACTCTATCGCCGTGATTCTCCTCTACACCTTCTTGGCTTCTTGATGTGATCTTGGTAGGCTACGTCCGTGATTCTCGTCGCTCAATTTCAGTTCTTCGCTTCTTTCTTCGTAATTCCTCATTTCGTGGCGCACTAAGAAGCAAACTATTGTCTCACGATCCTCTTCTGAAGCAGAGTATCGTGCTCTTGCTTCTGCCACCTGTGAACTCCAGTGGTTATCATATCTATTGCATGATCTTAAACTTTCTGGGATGCGTCAATCTGTTTTATCTTTGTGATAATCGGAGTGCTCTTTACATCGCCGCAAACCCTCGTTTTCCATGAAAGAACAAAGCACTGGAAATTGATTGTCATCTCGTAAGGGAAAAGCTTAGCCAAGGTCTCATGCGTCTTCTTCCTGTACGATCCTCAAATCAATTGGCAGACATGTTCACCAAAGCTTTATCCCCAAAATTGTTTGCTTTGAATCTATCCAAGTTGGAGTTAGTGAACATTTTCCTACCTCCAACTTGTGGGAGGGTAACAGAACAAAGGCCCAACTCAGACAAAAATCATGATGGGCCTGATCAAACAAAAACAAAATGTATCATCACAGAATTGTCATCATCTTGCAGAATTCTCTAGAAATACATCCAGTTGTCATTAGCTGTAAATAGTGACTCATTCTTTTTGTACTAATTGCTAAATATTCTTTGATCTTATCTTGATATATTCCTTGTATATATACCTGTACATGATTGATTTTATATACACAGAAATTCAGCTATCAAATTGTCTTTTTCCTCTTTCTGCATTATTCCCTTTTATATATATAAACACAGATAATAAACATCTAACTCAAACTACATTTATTCATTCTATGCTTTTATGTATAGAATCATATTTAATACACTTTAGTTACATACTTATTTACTTAAACCGTCGTTGTACTACCTTTTACATGTGCATCCTCAAAGGAAGTCGGCCTACTAAACATAAACAATCACATATGCGGAACACCTTACGCCCTCTCACAAGGTTCTTCCTCCCGTACGACACCATATCAATCTATCATGTTCCATCCAAACACTGGTGAGAACAATTTATAACTTATTTCAGTAATAAATTGTGATGACTAATTAACAACATATTTGAGTTGGGCTTAAGCAAAAGTGCAAAAGTGCAAAAGCCAAAGTGAGGACAGGTGGTGGACTGAGCTGTTATAATGAAAATGGGTAGAAAGATATGTTAGGCAGTGTATTTTAGTGCTGTGTTGTGTGAGCGTGTGGTGTGTGGTGTTTTTGTTTGACATGGTTAATGGTCTATTGGTACGATAAATAAAGCAAAGAAAGAGCTTCAAGACAAGGAGACAAAGACAAAGGCACACGCAAATGGAGAGAGGTATCTGCTCAGCGAAAGCAGTAAAAGAATGATAACAATAATTGGTATGAGAGAAGTATCTACTGAAGAAAGGTTTTCATGAGGGGTATTGGAGGGCCCTGTTTGGAACTGCAGAAACAAAATCCAGCTATTATTGCCTCTGTCTACTTCTCAGATGACAAAGAAATTGGAGTGCCTCTGCATTACCACTTCCCCACCACCTCAGCCCTCAGGGCTAAGGGCTACCCTCCATTTGTTTTTCTCTAACCAAATTCCTCCTTTTAAACCTTTCCTGCTTTCAAACTGAACACATTTTTTTAAAAATATTTGGAGTATTCTTTGATTTTTCACTGTCAATTCCCCAGATATAAACATCTATTCAAGAGATTAATTATTTTAAATCAATATTTTTTCATTCATTTAAATCGAGGACTTGATCATATGCAATATTCGTTAGCTACAATACATTAGTTAAAACACATCTTGAACCACCTATTAGTTAAGAAAATTTATTTTTAGACACCCAAATGGTATACTATACAGAGGGGCAAAAAAAATATAAATACGAATTGGATAAAAATATATATAGAAAAATAATAGATATAACCTATATTAGATATTTTGGATGTCTAATGTAACACATTTTGAATGTAGGCCTTTTTCCCCCTTGTGTTTTCTATGTAGCCCACCTTGTCCAGTGGAAAGAGTTTGTTACAGTGACTTTGTTAGTATTTTATTTGTTTGTTTCATTTTCTACCTTTGTTTGAGTCCATTTGATTTACAACACTGAGTATGAGAATATATGGTAGAGGGCTCATTTCATATTTGCAATTTAGAGTGGAACGCCTAAGGTCATGTTTGTCGTCTTCTCCTTCTTTTGCTCCCAACCTAGTGCTTTCAAACCACTTCTCTCTCATATCACCTTATCTTCTATTTTTCAACTTGTGTTATAAATAATATATCCATCTCTATCTATCCATCTATCCTAGTATTACTTCATAGTCATGCACTTGTGGCAAAGAATTATCTTTATAATGGGTGGTACAGCATGAACATTTCCTAGATTTCATAATGGGTATCCAACATTTTTAGTTTCCAACACAGATTGTGTGGATATATGCAACCCCTTCCCAAAGGGGCTTATCACAACCCGTGCATTTTTCCACTATAACTTCATATATTTATATATTATATACTCATGTCTCTTGTGTTGTCGATCTGAAGCTAAAGTTTATTCCTATTCGTTATTCATTTTATACATATTCCTCAGAAAGGCACACATATGGTAAAGCTAGCTTTTGAAAAAATGTAGCTATTAGCCACAATTGGAAATCAATTCGCCATGTTTTGACTACATGCAACAATATACGCACATTCCTAGATGAACTATATGCTACTATTAAAAATTTGATAGACCATCAATTTGGTAATTAAAAACATGCATTATTCCCTAGTTTCTGGATTAATGTGATGCGTCTTTAGAATAAAGTGCATCGACATTCCATAACTTTAAAAGGGTTAAATTAACGAAAATTGCATAAAAGATTTCCACTTGCAAGGATTTGTGCAAGTTGGTATTGTCATCATATATTTACACAAGTGAAAGCTGTTTTTATGCCCACCTTTTTTCCGTGTTGTTACTTTTTTTCCCTTTCGCACATAGCTAAGATGTATAACATATACATATCGTATATGGCAGGTAGAATTGATGTAGCACCATTAAATGTTGAAAGAGAGATGTCAATAGAGAGAAAATTAATAATTTATGCATGAATATGTGCGTTATACATTTGAAATCTAAAAACTTTACCTAATGGCTAATCAATCAATGCCATGTAGCAACATATCTGATATCATTATGTAATTTTAACGGCGTAATTAAAAGGGATTAGAAAGTAAACTACGATAATTGAAAATGTCACTTTTAAATTATATATTTTAAATGGTAAAATTTATGAAGTTATCAGATCAATTGTTTAGTTAAATCTAAAAAAAAAAAATTGCAGGGATTCATGAGGATGAAACCAAGATAAACATGCATATTTTTCTAGGTTTAATGACCTATTTGTTTTTGGAAGATTGCAATTTTGAGAAACCTGAATTAATAATTTTTTTAAAAATATAAAATATGGAAAATATTCGTTAATGATAAGATTTATTAAACTAGCTAGGCACTTTCAATTTTATTTATTTTTTCAAACGGAAACGATTCATGTTTCCCCTCCCATAAGAAAAATGATCAGGGTTGTTCCTTCTTTTTCTTTTCATTTTTCTTTGCATTATTTTATGCATATGTAAACACCATTTTAGTTTTGTGATTGATTAATTGAACCTGTAACTAATATATATGATATTTATAGAGAAAAGTCTCCCATAATATATAATCAGTTCGGCGATTAATAGCAAAACTACTGGTACTTTTACAGTGACAGAAAAATGCAATTAAGTTGCGATTATTTGACTTCATACATTATTTTAATAAACTGCTATGATTAATGTGTGATTAAGGTCTCTAAATAATTTTTTACGCTATGGTTTAAAAAATAAATAAAAACAACTTTTTACGCTAATTTAGTCCCTTTTCAATTGTTATAATCAAACTCTTTACATTAATTTTTTTAATATATTTGTTAGTCATGCTCTTTCATTGATTTCACAAAATAAGTTCATAAACCGTTTTAAATTCTCTTTCATTTATTTTCTAGGCTTATTCATGTTTTTCTTTCTGTTCTTTTAATTTAATAATTTTTCATTGGTCTTTCTAAGGTATTTTTCACAAAAAGGAATATCTAAAATATTTCTTTTTTTCACTATCATATGATAATGACATTATCATGATGGAATAATGATGTCGTCACAATGTTACGTCAATAATAATGTCACTATAATACTTTAATACAGAGATTAAAAATAAAAAAATAGATCATTTATATGGACTAAAAATAATAAAAAGTAAATTATAGGTATAAAAAAAGAAGAAAAAAAACATTTTTTAAAGATTATGTTATTTTTTATTCACGTGACATCATCTGGTAACCATTATTAATGGTAAGAGACAAAAATAAAATGTTTAGAGATGTTAAGGATCATTTAAAAAAAATTATGAGTGATTAAAAATTAAAAAATGCTAAATTAGAGATTAAAATTATATTCAAACTTTTTTTAAAATCTTTTATACGTTAAAATTGAGCATGTATTACCATCATATGTTTACAAACTCACGCGAAGAGTTAGCTAGACTCCTTTTAATTTTCTTGTTCCACTTAAATTTCACCAACTAATATATCATATTTTACCTAAAATAAAAAAATTTCAAATTTTATCCTCATAAAATCCATAACCTCGCATACAACAAATTTTTACAACATATATTACATACCATTCTTCCTTGAAGAGTATTTTTATTTTTTGTCATGCTACATTGGCAACTTAATTTGTTGAGATTTATCTTTTAGAATTATATAGCTAATAATGGCACAGGGTGGAATTCTATCCAATTAATTATCAATGAGAATTAAAAGGGAACAAATATATGTATTCCTTTTTATAATTCTGTAGTAACAAAACAATTAAAACAAACCAGAATATGTAAAACAAATTCAAAGATTTTATCGTAAATGCGTACATATGGAACATGCTCTTGAGCACTTCTTGTAAATTAATATACATAAAAAAAAGGTATTGTACTTCTTCTTTTGCAAAATAAATTCATTACAAAGAACGAAATTTGTATACAATAGCTTAACTTATTTAATAACAAACCGTGGAAACGATGACACATGTTTCGCATGCTACTTTACGTTTAAATGGGAATAGTCCAGCAATAACGTAATTATATATTGTCCCTTTTCACACATACATTATACATATATTTTGTAAACATTATCAATAAATATTTGAATCAAATTGATTAACATAATATATTTTTAAAAATATTTTAATATTTTTTATTTTTTAATGATTAAAAGTTTCAACTCTTGTGATTTTAGGAATCAAATGCTTCTTTACTTATAAAATAATCATAAAGAAATTAAGCCGCCCCATATACAGGCCAACTATCTCTATTATAATGGCACGACGTTGGTTTGAATAAAAGTAAAGAATCCAACAATAAAAGATACCAAAAAGTAGCTATAGACTAGGATTAAAAAAATCAAAATGTGTTATATGAGGATTTTACAATGCATTACCAAAGATTCAACCAAAGAATTGCCTTAATATGGAAATGAGTATATGTATTCACCTTTCCCTCAAATGTCTCATCACATGCCACCCCATTTTTTTCTTTAAAGGGTACAATGAACGAGTGGCCTCTAAACCCTTTTGAGAGTGAATGGAGGAGATTGTGGCCTTTGGTCATTTTGGTATGCTTTTAGCATTTTACCATAACAATCGTGAACCTTTCTCATTTAGGAGAAGCAAATCCTTTTCTTATTATTCTGCAATGACCAAAGTCACTATACCTTCTTTTTATCTCTCCTATCTTTATTTTCCTTTCTTTATTTTCCAGACTTCTAGTGCAAAAACTTTCCCTTCCTTCAAGTGTAGAATGAGCATGTCAAAAAAAGGATTAATTCTTACATGTATTTTTATATATTTTTTTTTAATGTTGAATTTAGTCCTTAGGTTTATAAATATTTCAATTATACCTTTTTCTTTTAAAATAACTCAACGTAAATTTTTTAACAGATTTCATTAAACAACAACAATAGATGAATCCATGCATAATATTTTAGTTAGCGACTCAAACAACCCCACGGACAGAATAATAATGGATCATAATATAAATATCAAAATATAATAATCAAATTAAACATATATAAAAACCAATTGTTTGATTAAGCCTATTAAAAAAGTAGTCTCAACGAGATTTAAGTCTATAATTTATAGAATATAGGACTTTATTTGACTGAACGAATCTCTTGGAATTCGTTAACTTTGATTTAAAGTGCAATATTGTTACACAAAAGTAATATTTTTCTTTCACAAAACAAAATTAAAATAGGCATATTTTATATGTAAAATAAAAATATCGTAAACTCGTAATCCCTCCACTTCATTTTTACACTTTTTTTCCTTTGAAAAAAAAAAAAAGAGAGAGAAAGAAAGTCAACATTAGTTAGCATGGGTTTGAATTATTGTTAGTAAAATTAATTTTAAATAAATTTATTTTATAAATTTATTTTTTATTAAATTGATTTTCAACTTTACATAACTTATATTTGAATATTTTTATCATAAAACAAGTTGATAGTTAAACTTGATCAATATAAAAAAAAAAATCAATGAAAAAATTACATAAATTACTTCAACTTCTAATTATTTTTAAATTTTAAATTATTCTTTAACATAAAAATAAATATATAAAAAATATTCAAAATAAAATTTAAATCCAAAATCATTTCTCATGTGAAATCAAACACATTTTTTTTCAAAACATAATCCAAAGTTCAAACACGTACTTATTCCTTATTTTTTCATATATTGTTAACTCAATTTTAAACTATCTTGAAGGGTCGTTAAAAGTGCTCTCGTATTATTGAATTTAACATACAAAACTCATTTTTAGCACCCTTATTAATGAAAATGTCACGCACTAAACCTAGCTAGTGCTGCATTGATGACTCAATCTTCTCTATCTGTCAATGGTATTGCAAATGTTCACGGGACTATAACACAATTTTTTTAGAACAACAGAAACTAAAAAAATATATTTTAAATTGGAGGTGGTAACCTTATAAAATTTGCAATATGATATTGCAAATGTTGACGGGAATAAAACACATTTTTTACAAATAACAAAAACTAAAAAAATAATTTAAAATGGAGAGATATTTAGCCTATAATTAAATTTGTTAATGTCTTCTTCATCCCTAGAAAAATAAATGGTTCAGTGATTGGTGTAATAAATAAGTATAGAAATAATAAAACACGAAGTCTTATGAGCATGTGTAAGTAGGCCGTGGGGTGTCAAAAAAATGTCTTATACATGGCCCTCCCTAAAGGTAGTCCTACAATTACGGCAATGTGCAGCAAAGGTCCCAACCCAAAGTCTTCGTTTACGGACATGATTTTCGAGGTAACTCACGGAATGCACGTATCACATGGCTCAGAACTAGATGGTAGGATACATGTATTATCCTTTTTGAACTCGTATATTATTGGATATAATACACAGACATTCATGCATATCTACCCTTCTTCCCTACCATTTATGTCACCCTTCGCATAGGGATTTGATTTGCTAATTGCTAGGTGTCTTGTCTAGCAAGAAAAACTTGATCAACGAGGGTACCAATGATTGTGGTAATAAAGAGTCTAACTAAATCATTCTTTGCTTAAAAAATATGATTATCTACTCCATTTTGGAATGGACATATTAAGGAAAAATAATTAACATAATAGATATTATATTATTTGAATTTATTTAATATAATAATTTACCATAATATTTCTAATTATTTTATTATATCTTCGAAAGAATCGTTAGATATGATGTGTGATTAGAAGGCATGCTTCATTGTTAGCCTAATATAGACTGTTATAATGTAAAATCATATTATGAACTTAACGATTGACACTAGGTTACATTTACTCAATCACAATGATAAAAGTAGAAGTTATTATACTTCAACTTATATTTATATATATATATATATATATATATATATATATATATATATATTTCTATAAAATATTTAAAAGAAATACTTCAATTCTTGTATTGATTTTTATAATATTACTATTATTTTCAGTACCCAGTAAAACATTAACTTAATCATCGATACTTTTCATATATACATTGCTTATTTTAGAAAAATTGACTCACCAAATAAAACATTCCTATTAAGTGAGGTTACAACCTTCCTAGAAGAAAAAAAGTCTAAAAATAAATCAAAATAATAAATGTAATAGATATTGTAACAAGAGAGAAAAAAATAATAATAATAAATAACACATTCTTAAATTACATGAAAATGGACACTCACATCAGGATCTATGTTGATAGCCAATATAAAATTTATTAAATTTAATCAATCCAATTTTTATTAGTTAAATATCCATAAAGAAAGTTATTGATAAATATAAATTAAAAAATTGTACATCTAGTATACAAAATCACACACACATGACGTACATAATTTTAAAATTTTCAATAAATTTTAATAATCAGTAAAACTATATTTATAAAAATTTATCATTAGCATTAATATTAACTAATCTTTCTCTTGTTTCAATTTGTCATGTAATTATCCGTAAACAATATCATCCATGCATCAATCCTCACTACCAACAGATAACTGCGTACATTAATCATTATGTAGTTTCAATAACTAATGAAAAACATACGATTCTAAAATATTGGGGGAGCCGGGAGGAAATTAACTTTTTTGTTATGTATGAATATCGCGTTAATTTAGCCAAAATCTTAGAACACTAAATATTTATTATTAAAAATGTAAAAGCTCATTTAATATTTATACTTAAAATACACCATGTAATGACCATATCATACATAAAAATCCTATATAAATTGAATGTAGAGTTAAAATTCAGGTGAAAAATATAAAATTAATGACTTTATCTGGATTCTAGGGAATGAATATGAGCATATATGATGAGGCTAAGTCTATAGTACACCATGTTGACTAAAAGAACCTGTAGGACAAATGAATAATTCGAGTAAAGGACGAAGATAGAAGAGCATGCTGCCAATGGAGCAGGTTATGTGCAAAGTACTATTCAACGTTGAATTGAAAATTAAGATGCCATTCTTGTGGTTTTGAAAAGTAGTCATAGCATAGATAAGTAGATGTTTTATTTCATGGGGGCCTAGCAAATTTCTCATCAATCTATTTTTATTAGCTACACGCTGGCTCAGTTGCCCTACAAGTGAAAATATTCTTCATAGATCTTTTTTAAAAAATATTGACCAAAGAAAAGACATATTTTTTATTTCTTTTGGATTTTTACCTTTCGTATTTTATTACTTTCTTTTGTATGTTATTTAAATCACGACAAATATCAAGTAAAGAAGAATTTTATTGACATCAACATTACTTTAGTTATATCAAAGACTTTTAATTTGAGAGTAAAATATTTCACATATTTTATGAAGTAATTAATTTAATTAAAAAAATTGGTTTAAGTAGTATTAATTCATCACTTGGATTTGTTCATATTAGACTGAAACAAAATATATCAAACTTAATTTTTATTGACCTGATTTGCAATATTTATAAAGTCATTTGGTGACTCCGAGAGTATTATCTATCTGTCACTTTCTATATAGTATTTGATAGATATAAAATAGATATAACCTAGTGAATAAGTTTTACCACATGTGACAAGAATTTCATACAATTTTATGTGAGTTGATTTATTATTTAACGATATCAGGTACTTTAAGTTTTATTTAATGTCCTCTGTATTATAAGAAAAGGTAAAAATCATTCTTAAAAAGGGTAAAATTCAAGATATAAACTAAAAGAACATATTTTAATATAAAAATAAACAACAATGTTCAAGATACATTATTTCACTTTAATTATTTTAAAATAAACCATCAATTTGGTCTTTCAAATATTACTTTTTATTTTAAATATTAGTCTGTAAATTAACGAAATTGTATAAATGATTATTAAAATATTAAATATCTATCAATATAGTTTCTGTGTTTGTATATTTTACTAAAATTTAAGAACTACTTGTTTAAAAAAAAAAATACTACTTTAGAGATCATATAACATATAATTTTTAATACTTAAAACGTTGTTCACATAATTTTTTAGTTTTAAGAATTATTTAAGAAAAAAGCAACACTCAAAGAACAAAATTTGTGGCTTATTTAATTTCTTTATTTTTATTTTGGGTGCTCAACACATATAACAAGTATGCAAATTACATCGCTTCTATGGTCTTCTTTTTAAAACGGGTCCCTTCTACTTTTACATGCAAGGGTGTAATACAGCTGGACTTTTTTCATGCTTTTTGCCACGTCCAGTCAACGATACTGTCTTGTAAGAAAGCAATGGGTTCATCTGGCTTTGAACAGCCACATCATAATTATTTATAGATTTAATGAAAATTTTTAACTTAAATTTTTAGAAAAACTTATTTATTTAAATAGGTTAGGTGTTAATCATAATAAGTCTGTATGCTCATATATTAGAAAAAAAAATACATCATAATGTAATAGATGGGTGAATTGAATGGTTAATATTTTATAATTACTCTTTTAATAAATTTGATTGGATGTATTTGAAATATATTTTAATTTGTTTTTTTACGAGGTTTATGTGTAATAAGAATTTATAGTAAGAAGTTAAAAATAAAAATATATTTTTTATAAATTTTTTAATATACTAATGTAAAGTAAATTTTTAAACAATAACCAAACCAAACTTTTGAAAAATCAAACTAAAACATAGACAAAAAAAAAAAGAAAAAAAAAACTACAAATCATGTGAGACATTAATTTCGTAAAATATATTTATCCTCATCTTACCTATTCATCTTGACTATATGTAACTTTGAGTTTGAGGGAGAGACTAAAAGGTACCCATGGCCTTTATCGCTTTGGGCCACATCTTTATATCTTTTTTGATAGTAAAACAAGCCATGTCACTTGAAATAAGAACTACATAAATCTTTTCTGAATGGTAAAAGTACATTTCTATCTTAAAACAGATACGAAATTAGAGAATAAGTGCTTGTCCAAGTACAATGTTAGCTTATTAATTAGGACATATGGATGAAGACGCAAACTTTGTTCAAACACGTGAAAATATGTAACAGAGTACGGTAAAGTTAATTAAAGTGTCTTGGTGTTGGTTTAATGAAAGTGATGTGTGCCCCTTCCATGTGTCTCACTTAGAAGAAAATGAGGTACTCCCAGAAAAAAGGTATAAAATAGATCAGGAAATTTAGATATAATATTACTTTTTTTATATTTATCTTTAAATTTGAGGGATAAGATAGATTGGTTGGCCTGGGCTTTTTCTTCCACCCCATAATAAAACAATTTAACAATTTAATAATAAAATAATCTCAACCTAAGTTTTATTCAAAATAAAATTTGATTTCGTATTGTTGAAGAAAATAATTTGACTATCAATCACACACCAGTCCTATAGCATCTATGATATTATTATTATATCTAGAACTTTACTTTCTAAAACGTGCATGATTGCTTTGGCAATATAATTTTGTTTCAGTTGAAGTGAAAGTAAAGCAAATAGACTATGTCAAATTGCTCATTAATTGCCACCACCTCCCCCAATGTAGTAGTGGTTGTTTCATATTTTATCATCAAGTTCTTGAAGCATTTGACCAATTTCCATTTATGGTCAAGGTTTGACCAACTATTTTCTTGTTGGAGTCTGATGCCCTATTATTGAATCATGAGCATGATTAATTCATTGAATTCATATTGAGTTAAATAACCTTATAGGAATTAGTGGACGAAAAGTGAAGAAAAGGAAATCCTAGAAGCTATAAACGCCAACCAATGTTTATGCATTGATAGATACTAAAACTAATCCATTCAAGAAAAAGCACAAGTAGAAAGAGATGGAAAGTAATCAAGCTGCGTATGCTAACACAATTTGCATAGTTTTTTTTTTTATATTTTTCTAAAAATAAAATTAAGTGGGGTTTACAAAGTACAGAGACCATCATCATCAACATCACCAAACTAATCATATATTATTATTACTATTTTTCAAGTTTCAACTATACTTGTTTGATTACAAGATAAATTATAATAATAACTATTGATTAGAAACTAACATTAAATATTATGATTAACTTTAAATTTTATTATGTATATTTTTTAATTGTAAATTTCAACTATACATATTTTTAATTAGAATTCTAACTCTAGAAAAGTTGAATTCATTGATTAATGATGATGACTTCGGATCTTGATAATCAAACGCAATGCATAAAGGTTTTTTAAACGGTAACGAGAAATGTGGCATTATTAAGATTGAGATATGCTTAAATTGAATTGCATGGTCCAGAAAATAATATATGTATTACTTCTTTGAGCACTCTGCATACCCAGAAATGTGTATCCCTAATCTAAAGAATTGAGCACTCTGCATACCTAGAAATGTTGGATACGGAAGTTCATAAGTATATCGTAGCCATTGCCACCTTTGCAATTGCAACAAAACGAAAATTCAATTCGTATGTGGAAGCCAGAGTGTCCAATAACAACAAAATGTAAATTATCGGCATTTTTGTCTAATAAATGAAAAGGAAGGAGAAAAGGTAAAAATGTCGATCTTTTTGTCTTTCAAGTAAAGCGTTTTGACTTGATTTTGGACTAAGTTGTGTGGTTTATGCGTAAATGCGTGATGCATTGTTCTTGTTATTGAGTAACATGCAAGTATACGTGCTTATTATGCTCATTAACATTCTCATCACTCACGCGTATCAACTTGTCAAACTTGTATCTTAGAAGCTAAGACTACATTCAAGAGTGTCACAAAAACTAACCCTCCATTTAAAGCCAAGAAAATTATTTACTTTGCACAACTTAGATTATTGGATTATATAAATCGATAATGGAAATGAGGTACAGCCTCTATTATCTAAAGAACCTAAATCTCATAAGATGTTTATGTAAAAACAATAAATAAATCAATTATCTACCCTCCATATAAATTAAATTCAAATCTACTCATGTTTTTCTTCTTAGGCCCGCCATACAGGTCCGTGGATTTGATTGGTTGGGCTTAAATACTCTTGCAAAATGGACACTACCTGAGCTTTGGTTAAATATGACATTGCAAAGATATAAACTTACAAAGTAATATATATATATATATATATATATATATATATATATATATATATATATATATATATATAATTTTTTTCCATGGCAATGGACGAATAAATTTCAAACGGAAGAAAAGAAACTAATCGTATAAAAATGAACTAATGTTACTTTTGTTTGTGGCTTATTCAAAACTTCATAACTTTGATATGATGTTAATGTTAAAAACATACCCTCCAGAGGGTCAGATTCACTTTTCATGTTGGTGCTCTCATTTCCAATGTTACCAGAAAAATGAACCAGTTGTTTGACTTCCTAAAACTTGTACTGAATATGATTTATTATCAGTTAGTAGTTACAAAATCACTTTAAGCTATTAATGCACAACATTTAAAATTACAAAAGTTTCTAACTTTTTATTTTATTTTATTGTGAAAATAAAGGTTTCTCACCTAGTATTGAGTTATGGCTTCCCCTTTTTTCACGCACAACATGTTGTCATCTTATTTTTTTCTAGATGTTCCTTATCTATCTTTCAAATTTCTTAACTCATTTGGCGAGGTATAAGTGTTGCGTTTTTCGTTTATGGATTTATGATTAATTAGATCTATAAGTTAAATTTTTTTCCTATGAATTTATTTTTTGACTTAAGGATATAAATTAACCTTTTTTTATTCATAGATTTACCAAAATTGTAAGTTTAATCCTTTTAGATACAGATTTGTCAAATCCAACTATTAAATTTCTAGCTTACGAGTTTACCAAATCTGTGAGTAAAAATTTTTCCATTTAAGATTTTTGGTTTATGGATTCATAAATCCACAAGTTCAAAATCATGGAACCCTTCCAAGATTTGGAAATCCAGTTGTCAAAGAATCCATCAATCCATAAAGCAATAGAAGGGGAAGACAGAGGGTCACTTGTGTCAATTCATAGCTATGATGGGGTGCAGGAAGAAAAATAGAAACGATGTTGCAAAACCTTGTTTTCGGCCCAGCCCCATTTTCTGTGGACATCATTTTTAAGATGGAAAGACGTTGGGCTGATTGGTCCATAAATATTTTCATACATTGGTATTTCTAGAAAAATTCATATATGACTACCCAAAAAATGTAGAGAGGTATTCAAATATGTCGCTAGATCTTGTGACATAAATTGAAAACAATAACCAGTAAACACAGTGAGAATTACATATTCATAAAATGTAAATATAACTTACCTATAATTGGCCTTTGTCTCCAAATATATACAATAATAATGTCGATAATTAATATTTATTATCATGAATAAATTTTGAAGAGGTTAAATTAACACTTTAGTTTTTTATATCTAATTTCATTTTTCTGATGAAAAATAATGGCAAAAAAATTGAAACTAAAACCTCGTCCATATTATTAAAAATTACACCACTAAGCCTATATAAAACCATTTGTCGTAAATGTTCTTTTCATAAAGTTCTTTTTTTTAGAAAGGATACATATTCACTCCATCTAAAACTACATAAAATTTATTTATTTTTTTTTTAAAAAAAAGGATACATATCTTCTCGATTTAACTATTGACATTCGTTTGTGTGTGTATGTATATATATTTTAAATCACTTAGACAACATTTTTTTTTAACATGAAAACTAAAGTGAAAAATAGTTACGTGTAAATACTATAAACTAATTTAACCTTCGAAAAATAGATCCATTCAAATATATTTGCACTTGTGACAACATCAAGTTTGAATTCAGATCAATTACTAAGCGTTGAAATGTGTTCTTTTTATTCATGGAATTAAATGTGTGAAGTGCAATATTGTTGGTAATTTAATATCATCATGTCAGCGAGTACAAGAGCTTGCATCTTTATTATACAAGCAAATTACATCCTGGATTTTTAATTTCTATTTATTTTTGTCGGAAGAAGATGTACATGGACCGACACTTAACACATTTATTTTAGGTGTTTTTATTTATTTTATTGTTTCCTACTATTATTATATTCAGGCAAGAAATCCTCGTAAATATATATCTAATAAAAGGTCAAATGTGTTGTTGTCCACAAAAAATAAATTAATTCATAGAAGGAATCTAAGTCGGAATTTCCCACGTTTTCAACTTAAAAGGTGCATTTCTCCTCACATGCAACAAACCTGATTGCAGGTCTATGCATAATGGTTGCTGCTTTAATTTGTTTTCTTTTTTAATAACAAAAAGAATAAAAAATAAATGTTTTAAGAATTCACAACTCACATATTCTGTTTAATTCGATCACCTAAGCGAGCTAGACCCATCGGTAATCAAAATTATTCATTTAATTAATTGATGTGCGAGACCATCATTTAACATATATCACAATCCAATTAACTGGATAATGAGTAATGTTAGATTTTATCAATATTTTTTTTTTATGATTTTCATGATAATTAAAATATAATTTTTCTTTTACGTTTTATTTGATATTTAAAATTTGATATAGAAACTAAAAAATATAAAATATATTTTCGATTTCAAAATGATTATTATATAGTTTGTTCATACATGTCTTCACATCATCATATATAATAATTCCCCATTTAAATATTGTGGAAGGTTCCATGCTTCTCAACACCCTATAGATTTCATTTTATTGTTTTGTAATTGATTGTTAAATAGTATGAGTTGTTCTTCATTTAACCTTGAAAAAGCCCAGTTCAGTATAATTATAAGGGAGTGAGTCTATGACAATCCAAAAACAGGTTTATGAAATAATTTGTGACGAGTATTTCAAAGTTGACTAAAATTTGAAATCCGTTCTCCTTGTAGCATCTCCACCATATTCTTGTTCCTTTTAATAATCGTGATCCCACAAAAGTGTTTCGAATTTCAACCATTGTAATATCATGAAAGTCTTTCAATAAATTTATCCATGTTCAACTACAGGCATCTTCCATATTCAGAGAAGAGACGGATTTAGCATTATTTTATCATCTTTATTACATAATTAATTGTGTAACTAATTAGTCAACTCTAATATACATGATGTATTTTATATATATATATATATATATATATTTATTTATATCTCTTTTTTATATTTAATAATTAATTATTGTATTCTAATTATCTATAAACTATTTTCTTTATTTGATTACTGTCGTTCAGTAACTTTCTTTAAGAAACAATGAATCTTTTCTTCTCAATTCTGTAACTTTTACTAATAGAAAGATCATTTATTATAGGAAGGCTCAATGACAAATATAACGAAATGATGCTTCATTGATTGAACCGTAATAACGGTATTTTACAGAAGAGAATAACATAAAAAGTTACAATACAGCAAATTTTATTAACAGAATGCTACAGTGAATAAGACAAAATGAAGGAAAAAACCACTAAATACAGCGGAAAAAATCATAATGGGTCAATTTTGTTAAAATTTTTAAAATAATAGTTCAGTTTGAAACAATTTTAAATTTAGGGTTGGGTTTGTTTGGTAAAAGGCATCATGGCGTCTTTTAAGTGGTTGTAACCGAAATGGGTGCAACACTTTTAAGTGCAGCACTATGTCATGATTTCACAAAGAAAAGTTACATAGTGTAATTAAATCAAAAGCATCACGACGGGTGGCGATTTGTTTACTCTTTTTAGTAGTCAAACTCATAAAACTCCTGAGTTGAACAGTTAGCCAGGTAAACCAATTAAAAGGCAGACATCATAACCTGCTGCGATTTTGGACTGACGAATCAACTGTTGTATAGAGGCGCAGCATCTCCTTCTTTCACCCTTCTCAATTTCTCCTCTCCTTCCTCTTCATTATGGGGAGCTATTTTCTTCTTTATTTAAATTTAATTATATTATCAATTTTAGAAATAATTAAAAGTAATAATTTTGTTTAGGTATTGTAAGTTGAGAAAATTAATTTAGTTTGTAGATTTTGTTAGTTTAGAATAATTTATTTAGACATTATTAGTTTATAAATATTTTAGTTTAATTAAGTTTGTTGTTATGGTTACCGTAAATATAATTTTCTGTAATTGTTTTAATTTTATTTTAGATTTAATTGTTTACGGTAGGATTAGATACTTGTAGTTTGTGCATTTTTTTAAACTTAGAATTCTTTGTGTTGTTATTATATTTTGATTTGGGAAATTCTTTTTATATAGGAATTAAAAATAGTTGAAATTGGTAAATGTTTGTTACGGTTTTGAATATCTTTATTTTAGTTGATGATTTTTTAAATTTTTATTTAATCATTTATTTAGTTCGGATATGTTTACGGGTTTGAATTTTTTGATTAAAATTATTTTTTTTCTTTATAAACTGCACAAATTAGTTGTTGATTAATTTACAGTTTATTTGCATTTTATAAGTTAATTATAATTATAGTTACTATTATATATTTTAATTGTTTGAGGTTTATTTAATATTTTGCCTCCTTTACTGTTATTATATTTTTTTTTTATGTTTACTGTTATTCAAAATTGTTATTATAGTTTACTTTATTATATTGGTTAATTTTTATTATAGATACTGTTAACTGAATTTATTTTTTTGATGTTTACTGTTATTTTAAATTTTTATATGTAGTTTATTTTATAGATACTTTTAATAGAATTTTTTTTATTGTTAATTATTTTTTACAGTTGATTTATTTTTTTATGTTTTCTGTTATTTTAAATTTTTATTAGAGTTTATTTTATTTTAATAGTTAATTTATATTATAGTCACTGTTAATAGAATTTTTAGTTATGTTAATTTTGTTTTGAAGTTTATTTAATTTTTTATGTTTACTGTTATTTTCAATTTTTATTATAGTTTATTTTATTGTAATAGTTAATTTTTATTATACTTACTATTAATAGAATAAATAGTGTTAATATTGTTAAGTTATGTTTAATTTTTTTTTTTTTTATGTTTAGTTAATTTTTATTATAGATATTGTTAGTAGAGTTTTTATTATTGTTAATTTTTGTAAAAGATAAAACACAAGAAAGGGGTTGAATTGTGTTAATTAAAAACAAAAAATTAATCCTTTTGATTTAAACAACAGTCAGACGAAACCTTGCTTATCTTTAAATGTTGATTTTAAGGATAGACGTTTGAGTATAGTTATCTCCGTTAGTTAATAAACAATAAAGATGAATACAAATATTTTTATACTGGTTCGTCTATATAAGACTACATCCAGTTTACTCAGCAATCACTGAGTTTTCACTATCAACCGTAAAATGGTTACAAGTATTGTTTGCATCCAGCCACTTCTGGCTATTACAAGATATTCTTTGGCCATAGCCTTCCTAGGCTAAACAACAATGTATTCTTTGAAACTCAGCCTCCTCATACTAATATAATACAAGGTATTCTTTGCAAACACAGTCTTCTCAAGCTAAAACACCACACAAGTGAATTTAAAGAGTAGTTCAAAGAAAAGAGTTCCTATTCGCATAAAGAGATATACAATGAAGTTCAAAAATCAGTGAGTGAAATCACAAAATACTAAGAGTTATAGCGTGTTCGCCAACTTGTTCTTGAGCAAGTGAAGTCCTTTTATATGCAAGTCTTCAAAGATCTGTTAGAGACATGAAGAATGTCGTTGAGCTTTCCAAGTGAAGTCTTCAAAATGTGTCAGAGTGCAATCAATGAAATGATGGCTTGCGCAGCGGATTTGGTGGTGCTCAGAATCTTTTTCTGACTTGTATAAAGATTACATAGAAAAGGGTGTTATCTTTTCGTGTTGAATGGGTTATCTCGAATCCATATACTGATTTTGGAAACACTTGAGAGTAACAGTTGGATTTTGAAATTGGCGCGCGTTACTCCGTTTGAGCTTCACTTCCTTGATAGACGATGTACTTCTTTAGTCTTAAGAAATGTCTTGAAGCTTCGTCTGAAGGTGTATCGTCTTATCTTCCGTCTGATGACGTGGCTTTGGGACATACGAATGACTTGATGAAGAATATTCTTTGGGGAATCATCTTCCGTTTGTGCTTGTTTAGTCTGACTTTGACTTGCAATGTTTATGTCTGATGTGTTCCATCTGTCTTGTAATTAATCAAAACTTGAGACGTTAATCATCTTGATCTAACAATTTTATTTTGCAGTTTATTAATTTTTTTATGACTACTGTTATTTATATTTTTTTTAGAGTTTATTTTTTTTATTAGTTAATTTTTATTATAGTTACTATTAATAGAATTTTTATTATTGTTAATTTTTATTTGAAGTTTATTTACTATTTTTTATGTTTAGTGTTATTTTTAATTTTTATTACAGTGTATTTTTTTATTAGTTAATTTTTATTGTAGATACTGTTAATAGAATTTTAGTTATTGTTTACTTTATGAATTATTTTATGTTTAATTTACTGTTTGCATATTAGTTTTTGCTGCAAATTTATTTTTTTTATACGTTTCCTCTTCAATTTTCTTTCTTCAACCTCTACAAGCCATCTCCTATCTTCCAGCCATAATATTTTTGGCTTGCACTGTTTGAAAACATTAGTGCAGTGCTGGCTTGAAAGTTTGACAAGTTCAACACACACATTAAATTGATGAAATTCACGAATAACACAGTTACCCATGACATAATCATTTGTAAAATTTTTGGTAACAAGAACCTGAGAATAAATTTGCATGTTTCTTAGCCAAATAGGAAGTTAAATGTACTATTCTTCCCAATCACCCAACACTATGGTTATTGTTTTTTGTTTTGCGTATCAAGTCTTTCTGTAGGAAATTTTATAATTAAACATGTTTAAAATTCTTTCTTGTATCAACACAATCTTTAGTGACGGATCTTCGTTGATCATTGCTAGTAATATAAAAAAACATGTTAAAAATGAATAATTGAGTTTCATTCAAAACTTCAAATAAATTAGTTAAGAAAAAATGTTTGTACCAACAATGCATGAGCTAATCAAATTTGAATTAAGATTTGTATGGTTTTGAGTCAAACTAACATTTAAACAAGTATGAGATTCACTCAATTATGTGATTTTGTTGAACATCTATCTTAAGATCTACCAATAGTTGTCTCGTTTACAACTGCATTATACACAGAAGAAGCACCCCTGCAATAGCTATTTCTACACACAATTCTATACGATGCATGCCCCTTGTTCGAAAGTATGAATCATAAGATTAACATCATCATCATCAACGATTTGTAGTGACACATATTCATTATTTACAAAAAATTCTCGTCATCATTAAGCTAATAACTTCACTGTCTTTTAATTCAAAATTATCATGAATTTTTCCTTTGATGCATCAACACTTATTCCATGTTTTATGTATATTGCCATTTTATACCCTACAAATGAAACACCTTTGTCTCCCTCCACAATTCTACCATTAATATATACCACAACAATAATTGCAGAAGCCATCTCTCCAAAGTTTATCTAAAAAAAATAAAAGAAAAGATTATTTTTAACATAATAAAGATTTATCAAATAACATAAATAATTTAATATTTAAATAATTTACCTCAATATAAATTCTATTATTTTTGTACATGCAAAAAATAAATAACAAAATCATTATTATGCAATACAAAATTTAATATATTAAAATAAAGAAATTTTGTAGAACACGGTGTGTCACTTACTGAATGTAACCGGTGTACTGAAACATTGAGGTAAGATGAGTATATATAGTGTTTAGGAGACACCATAGGCTTTAACATATTCGCGGGCCTCACATTTCAGACCTCCTCAAGTTAGGCCCAACAACTTTTTATATATAAATGAAATATTTACCAGTCATTTGATTTTTTTTGGTTGAGTAGCAGCTTTTCAGTTTTTCACCATAGAGAACAGTTTTAAGGTTTTGCTCATCCTTTCCCTGCCGTGCTCATCTGTGCGGTTTGTTTGGTGATTTTGCTGCTTCAGTATTTTTCCACTGGTTGTGTGAGTATAGCCTTTTTGTGAGTTCTTTTGTACAAGGACCTTTGCTGTATTCTTTAATATTTTATAGTGGATATTTTTCTGGACTAGGTCCCGTGGTTTTTGTCCCTCTCCTTGGGGTTTCCACGTTAAAATTGTTGGTGTTCCTCTTGCTCTCCGTAATTTTTGGATTGTCGTATATTACGTTCCTCTTGTTTCAATCAAGGGGAAAGGTTTTATATTACACCCGCTTTCAGATTTTTGTGTGTAATCTTCCGCTGCGTATCTGTGCCTTTCCCATCAAGTGGCATCAGAGCTGATCTATTTTGTTTTCTGGGGATTTTACTTGACTGAAAGATGGAGCCTAATTACGGTAAAATGATTAGTTTGAATGGTACTAATTATCACAAGTGGAGAGGAAAAATGAAAGATCTTTCTGTTTGTTAAGAAATTACATTTACCTGTGTTTGCCAGTCAGAAGCCTGAAAACAAGTCTGATGAAGATTGGGCTTTTGAGCATGAGATGGTTTGTGGCTTTATTCGTCAATGGGTAGATGATAATGTTTTGAATCATATTGCCAATGATTCACATGCTAAGACTTTATGGGACAAGCTTGAAACTTTGTATGCTTCCAAAACAGGGAATAATAAATTATTTTTGTTGAAGCAAGCTATGAATTTAAGGTACAAAGAAGATACTGTTGGACTTGAAGCTTGAAGAATGCTGATTGTGTCTCTCTTATGTGTTTTGGTTTTGATGAATGTATCTTTCGGTTTTCCATAGTTGAATGTAACTAGGATATAACTATGTATTGTGTGTTGAGTATAGGCATATATGTGTTGTATTCTTTGCTTAAGACCCCAGAGATATGTAAAACTAGTGTATGATTGATCATGTGAAGAATGTTTGATTTCCATTTGAGAAAAACAGTTTGAAAAACCTTGGAAATCCATTTTTCACTGATGTAATCGATTACAGGCTTGGTGTAATCGATTACATTGATCATTCTCTCTGGTGTAATCGATTACATGGTTGATGTAATCGATTACATGCTGAGAACTCTCTGGTGTAATCGATTACATCCCCAGTGTAATCGATTACATGGTTTGAAATTCACCTTTCTGGGTTTCCCTCTTCAATGTAATCGATTACATGCTCGTGGTAATCGATTACATGCCTGGAAAATTCAAATTGGAGGGTTCTAACAGCTAGTGTAATCGATTACATGCATTTGGGATCAATTACATTGACCGTTGTAGCTCAGATTTGCACGTTTTCTCCCTCCAAGTTTGTTCTATAAGTATAATCTTGATGAAACATATGAAGGTGCTGAAAACCTAGCTTTTTGAAACAATTCCTACACTTTTATATGCTCTAAATCTAGAGTTCATCAAGGTTTTCAAAGACAAAGGGGAAACTTGATTCATTCCATTGATTGGGTGGATTTCATAATGCTCATTTGTGATCAGATTCTACACATAAGGTGTATTCTTTACTGATCTTTTGTATTTCCAATTTTGGGTTGTTGCTCTAGGAGAGAGGTCTCTCTAGATAGAGCATTGTATTTGAGAAGTGATTCTCAAAGTTTGATCTTGGAGGTGCCAAGGTCTTGGAAGTTCTGTTCTTCAGGTTGAAGAACAGTTTTGGGTGTTTTGATTTCTGTTTGTATTGCTTGTTGCAGAGTGAATGTAAAAGGATACAAAAGGAATCATTTGATAGTGGAAAGCCAATCGCAAACAGGTTGTTGGGTGGGACGGACGAGTGATTGGTCGAACCAAGATATATCATGCGTGCACTCATCTTCTTCCTTACTCTCTTTACAGTTTTCACTATATTGTTATTGTTCATATTCTGCTCTGTATTTGGAAACTGTATTGATAATCAACTCATTAATTGGTTTAGAAATAGAATCAGTAATTGAACTTGTAATTGAATCTGTAATTGAAAGGTAATTGATAGGTAATTAAAAGGAATTAGAAACACACGAATTTAGGGTAAAGTTTAACAAGAATCTATTCACCCCCCCTCTAGATTCATACATAGGGACCAACAATTGGTATCAGAGCTACTTCTAGTAAGTTGCTCTAGAATTTGATCCATAATGACCAAGAATCAATTACCATTTTTTAAGGTGCCTCTATTAATAGACCTCCTCTGTTTTGTGGTGATAACTATCCTTTTTGGAAAGTTAGAATGAAAATCTTTATGGAGTCTATTCATAGAAGTATTTGGCAAGCTGTTGTAACTGATTTCAAAATCCCCACATATATAGTTGAGGGAAATGAATTAGAAAAACCATTTGAGAAGTGGAAACCAGAAGAAATTAGGAGAGCTGAAAATGATTCTAAAGCTTTAAACATTATACATTCTGCTCTTAACTCTGATGAATTTTTTAGAATTTCAGCTTGTACAACAGCAAAGGAAGCATGGGATCTTATCATGGTGACTCATGAAGGTACTCCTGAGGTGAGAAGAGCTAGAAAGAACACACTCATCCAAGAGTATGAAATGTTCAGAATGGCACAAGGTGAGTCTATCATGGACATGCAGAAGCGATTCACACACATTGTGAATCACCTCAAAGGACTCGGTAAGGTCTTTGTTGAGGAAGAGGTAAATATAAAGGTGCTGAAGTCTCTAAGCAGAAAATGGCAACCAACAGTCACAGCCATTACAGAATCAAAGGACTTGGCCTTGATGACAAGTGCTGAGTTGTTTGGTAAGCTGAGAGAATATGAGATGGATATGTCACGTATGGCTGATGAAGAGCAAAAAGACAAGAAGGCTAAGAGCTTGGCACTCAAAATGGAGGACACAGCTAGTGATAGTGATGCATCATCAAGCTGTGGAAATGAGTCTGAGCAAGAAATGAATCTCATGGTCAGAAAGTTCAAAAGGTTCATGAAGAAGAACAGCAACAAAAAGAGATTCAACAATGCTAGAAAAGGCTCATCTTCAATGGTCACATGCTATGAATGTGGCAAGGCTGGACACTATAGATCGGAGTGTCCTAACTTGAAGAAATCAAACAGCAGTGAGCCTAGAAGAGTGGAGCAAGAAGAAAAACCCAAGAAGGACCGGTATCGGAAGAAAAAGGCCTACATTGCTTGGGAAGAAAATGACTGCTCATCCTCTAGTGAAAGCGAAAATGAGGAAGCCAACTTATGTCTTATGGCTAAACCAGAATCGGATAATGAGGTAAGTGATTCTGACTCCTCTAAAAATGATAATGATTATGATGAGCTATATACTGCTTTTTGTGAGTTATTTAAAGAAGCAGAAAAATTTGAAAAACTAAGTAAGGTTTTGAAAAACAGAGTTGCAGATTTAGAAAATGAAATTTCTGTTTTGAAAACCAATATTCAAGAATTGAAAGATGAAAATGATAAGTTGAAATTGCCCTGTTCAAAGTGTAAATCTTTTACCGCCCCTTTAAAGAATAATAAAAAAGAAGTTCCATACATTTAAACAAACTAGCAAATATATAAACTTCTCATGTAGTTATTGTATGTAACTGGACATAATCATTATAACTGCATGATTAGAAAGAAAGGCTTAGATAATGGATTGTTTAAATGGATAAAGAAAGATAGTCACAGTTCTAACATGAAAGGACCCAACAAGATTTGGGTACTAAAAACCAAATGATATCTTTCTTTGTGTAGGTGTGCTTGAGAGCCAAACACTCAACTTGGTATTTGGATAGTGGCTGCTCAAGACATATGACGGGTGACAAGAGTAACTTTATCTCCTTCAAATCCAAAGAATCGGGTTCAGTAGTATATGGAGATAATAACAAAGGTAAAATTCTAGGTATTGGTGATGTTGGAGACAAATCCAACTCCGTGATTGAAGATGTACTGCTTGTAGAAGGTTTGAAGTTCAATCTTCTGAGTATTAGCCAATTGTGCGACAAAGGGTATCAAGTTTCATTCGACAAAGGCTGCTGCAAGATCAATAACAACGAATCGAATGAGGTATTAATGGTAGGTAAGAGAAGAGGTAACATCTATATACTTGAACTTGATCATTCATCATCATATCATGCATGTCTTACGTCTAATGATGATCTATCTTGGCTTTGGCATAGACGTATAGCACATATTGATGTTCATCAACTTAATAAACTGTCATCTAAGAGCTTAGTAGAAGGACTACCTGAATTAAAGTTCAAAAGAGAAGGCCTATGTGATGCATGTCAGAAAGGCAAGCAATCTAGAAACTCTTTCAAATCTAAAAATGTTGTTTCAACTTCTAGACCGCTTGAATTGCTGCACATGGATCTCTTTGGTCCATCTAGAACTGCTAGTTTAGGTGGAAATCTATATGGATTAGTTGTTGTAGATGACTACTCTCGTTTTGCTTGGGTTGCTTTTATACCAAGTAAAGACACCACTTTCAAAGTTTTCAAAATACTTGTTAAAAAGATTCAAAACGAAAAAGATTTGAAAATCAAGTCCATTAGGAGTGATCATGGAGGTGAATTTGAAAATGAGTCTTTTGAAAAGTTTTGCGAAAAATATGGAATCGATCACAATTTTTCCGCTCCAAGAACTCCACAACAGAATGGGGTTGTTGAGAGGAAAAACAGATCTTTAGTAGAACTAGCAAGAACTATGTTGAATGAAAGTGATTTGCCTAAATATTTTTAGGCTGATGCAGTGTCCACTGCTTGCTATGTTCTAAATAGAATTGTGATTCGTCCTATTTTAAAGAAAACCCCCTATGAACTCTATAAAGGCAAGAAACCCAATATCTCTCATTTTCGGGTATTTGGGTGTAAGTGTTTTGTTTTGAATAATAGCAAAGAGCCTCTTGGTAAGTTTGATGCCAAGGCTGAGGAGGGTGTGTTTATTGGGTATTCATCATCAAGTAAAGCATATAGAGTATTTAATAAAAGGAGAATGTGCATTGAGGAATCTGTGCATGTTAAGTTTGATGAAACTAATAATTCCCAAAAGGGAAGTGTGTTTGTTGATGATGATGAGCATGTAGGTGAAGAAAGCACTAGCAAAGAAGAATAGCAAGAACCACCAACTACTTCTCATGAGCTTCCAAAAGAATGGAGGAAACCAAGAGATTTATCTCTTGACAACATCATTGGAGACATCCATAAGGGAGTATCTACTAGATCTACTCATAACATGTTCTGTGATGATTATGCATTTGTATCTCAATTTGAACCTTCTTGTGTTGATGATGCTATAAATGATGAATTTTGGATGAATGCTATGCAAGAAGAATTAAATCAGTTTAAAAGGAATAACGTATGGGAGTTAGTACCTTTTAAAAGAGATATGAATGTAATTGGAACAAAATGGGTGTTTAAGAATAAGTTAGATGAGAATGGAGTTGTGGTTAGGAATAAGGCTAGACTAGTAGCTAAGGGATATAATCAACAAGAAGGAATAGATTTTGGTGAAACATATGCCCCGTTGCTAGACTAGAAGTCGTTAGAGTTCTACTTGCTTTTGCCTCGCATACATGATTTCAAGTTGTTTCAAATGGATGTTAAAAGTGCTTTCTTGAATGGCTATATCAATGAAGAAGTTTTTGTTTCACAACCTCCCGGATTCACCGATTTCGATTTCCCGAACATGTGTACAAACTCAAGAAGGCCCTATATGGTCTTAAACAAGCCCCTAGACAATGGTATGAAAGGCTAAGTAAATTTCTTCCGTCAAAAAGGGTTTCGCAGAGGTAATGTTGACAAAACTCTTTTCATAAGGAGGAAGTCAAACTGTATTTTGTTGGTTCAAGTTTATGTTGATGATATTATATTTGGATCAACTAATAAATCTCTGTGTGAAGAGTTTGTGAATAGCATGCGGGGGAGTTTGACATGTCTATGATGGGAGAACTCAAATTCTTCCTAGGATTGCAAGTCAAACAACCGAAAGATGGAATCTTCATACATCAAGCAAAGTACACCAAGGAATTGTTGAAGAAATTCGACATGGAAAGTTGTAAGAGCTCAAACATTCCTATGTCAACTAATCTCTACTTGGATAATGATGCACTGGACAAAGTGTAGACCAATCAAGATATAGAGGATCATTGGATCACTCTTGTACCTCACACAAGTAGGCCAGACATCATATTCAAGTGTGTGTGTTTGTGCAAGATTCCAATCTGCACCAAAGGAATCACACATGGCAGCTGTGAAGAAAATCATGAAGTATCTCAAAGGAACTACGAACCGTGGTTTGTGGTATCCAAAAGGTACGTATCCTACATTGGTTGGTTTTAGTGATGCTTGACTTTGCTGGTTGTAAAACCGATAGGAAAAGCACAAGTGGTGTGTGTCATTTGTTTGGAGGAAGCTTGGTCTCATGGTATAGCAAGAAGCAAGCCTCGTGTAGCTCTTTCAACGGGCAGAGGCAGAGTATGTAGGAATGCAGTAGTAGCTGTTGTGCTCGGACCATTTGGTCAAGCAACAACCGGAAGATTTTGGACTTAAGCTTGATCATATTCCAATCAAGTGTGACAACACAAGTGCCATCAAGATCACAAAGAACCCCGGTCTTACACTCAAGAACGAAGCACATTGAGGTGCGCCATCACTTCATTAGAGATCATGTTGAGAAGGAGATGTTGAGGTGGAATTCATTGACACGTAAAATCAACTCATGGATATCTTCACCAAACCTCGCCAAGGAGGAGAGGTTCTTCAAACTTAGAACCAATCTTGGTATTCTAAGTGAAGAACATCTCACATAAGTATAGTAAGTATGTTAGTTTAATCATTCATTTGTGCTTAAACTTGATATGAATTCATTGCATAACATGATCTTGACCTTTTATATGATGAATCAAATGTTTTTCAAACATTCTATATGAGAAATCCATGAACTTTGCAAGACAAAGCCTATTTTCAAATTGATTTTTGGTTTTCCATAGGATGTAATCGATTACAACATGTATGTAATCGACAAAGAATTTTAGGTCTGGAGTAATCGATTACGTGGTCAATGTAATCGATTACAACAGATTGTTTCGGATGTAATCGATTACAATAGCTATGTAATCGATTACATGGGGTTTGTGGTTGATGTAATCGATTACATCACGAGGTAATCGATTACATGTGCTGCTCGGGAAGTGTTTTTCGTAGCTTTGTTCTTCGTTTGGGCTTTATGTTCTATGTTTTGGAAGCCCATTTGCACACATTCACCGAACCAACCCTTTTGTGATCTTTATTAGTGTCTTTGTGTTAGGGTTTCACATTCACATTCCCTTTCTCCTTCAAAACCCTAATCTCTCACGGCCTCCAAACCCTATTCTCTCTATCCCACATTCATCTTCAACCATCTTCTTCTTCATCACCAACTTTAAACCATGGACGGACAAGGAAGCAGCAAAAGGATGAAAGCTAGGGCTAACCGTGATATTCAAGAAGAAAGACGTACTAAGAAGAGACAAGAAATCTCCTCCAAAAGGAAGGGTCTCAAGAATCCGTGCGTCACAACCCATGGTTCACCTCGAAGGAACAAGAAACTCGTTTCTTGATCGATTTTGCAAAATGTAAAACTCGTACCCCAAAGATTGTGGACTTCGGATGGCTTGACAATGAAGGGTTTACCTTTCAATCCATGCTCCGAGATCGAACTTGGAGAAATTCGTTGGGCTAAGGGGTCACATTTACCCTGATTTGGTAAGAGTATTCTATTCTAATCTGAAATATCACCCTGGAAGGATTTTATCTGAAGTTAAAGGAGTGAGTATTGTTCTGACTCACGATTTGCTTTTCGAACTCGGTGGAATAACAAATGAGGGGATAGTCCCTACTTTGGAAAATCTGGCTGAGGAAGGCTTTGAACTTCAAAAGGATGCTTTTTACATGAGCATGTTGAGGAATCCTGAATCTTGGGAAGCTGATATGACTGCAAGGAAAGAAAGAGGTATGAGAAAGACCTTTGGCATAGGTGGTCTCAACACTGATGACCGTCTTCTTCATTATGCTATTTGCTGGGTATTGGCTGCTAGAGGTACAAATCATGCTCAACTTATGGAAGAAGATATGCTCTTGATGGCTGCCCTGAAGAATGGAATTCAGATTGATTGGGGTCAAGTTGTCATGGACAACATGACTAAGGTAAGGAAATTCCATGACTTTAAGTGCCCTTATGGTCTGTTCATATCACGTGTTCTTGAGAGATGTCAAGTGGATGTCTCCAATGAGCACAGAGAATTGGTAAGGGATATCCATGTGCTTGGTGATATGATGCTGAAAAAGATGAGGTTGACCAAGACAGCTGAGGGTTGGGTACCTAGAGAGGAAATTCATCAACAACCACAACAACAACCACCACGGCAACAACAACAAGAACAACCACAACCAGAAGAACATCCTCCTTCTGATGAGGATGAGGATTCAGCGGCTGGGGAGTACATCCCTAAGTCTCGTTTTGAGTCCATTGTCCTAGATAGGTTGGAAGAGATGGATAAAAGACAGGAGGATCTAGGAAAGCAAATCAAAGATTTGGAAAGGAATCAAAATCTGCGTTTCCTTGACATGAAGTCCTTGATGGAAACCATCATGGAGCGCCTCAACCAAGATGATGATGATGGTGATGATCAGTGACCCCCCTCTCTGTATCTCTCTTTTTGGTTTGATATACCAAATAGGGGGAGAATAGTTAGGTTATCAATAGTTAGGTTATCCTAGATAGGGGGAGTTGAGAGTTGAGATTAACTTTGATAGGCTTTAGTATTGATTAGTGATTTGAAGTTATGTTTTTTTCTTGTTTTATTGAACTATGTTCCTGTTTTTGAATAATGAATAAAATTTGCTTTGAGAATTTGTTTTATGATTCATTGGTCTTGATCTATATTTGTATTTGAATCATGTCATACATACTTGAATGAATGGTTGATTATTAGTGCATATGCATATTGTATTTTCTGGAAATTCTAACATATGCAGGTATGTCAAAGAACAACACATATCCTAAAACTCTAGGAAAACCTCTTATGTGATTTGGTACATCAAAACCAAAAAGGGGGAGATTGTTGGACTTGAAGCTTGAAGAATGCTGATTGTGTCTCTCTTATGTGTTTTGGTTTTGATGAATGTATCTTTCGGTTTTCCATAGTTGAATGTAACTAGGATATAACTATGTATTGTGTGTTGAGTATAGGCATATATGTGTTGTATTCTTTGCTTAAGACCCCAGAGATATGTAAAACTAGTGTATGATTGATCATGTGAAGAATGTTTGATTTCCATTTGAGAAAAACAGGTTTGAAAAACCTTGGAAATCCATTTTTTCATCGATGTAATCGATTCTGAGCTTGGTGTAATCGATTACATTGATCATTCTCTGGTGTAATCGATTACATGGTTGATGTAATCGATTACATCTTGAGAACTTTCTCGGTGTAATCGATTACATGATGTGTAATCGATTACATGGTTTGAAATTCACCTTTCGGGTTTCCTCTTCAATGTAATCGATTACATGCTCGTGGTAATCGATTACATGCCTGAAAAATTCAAATTGGAGGGTTCTAACGACTAGTGTAATCGATTACATGCATTTGGGATCAATTACATTGACCGTTGTAGCTCAGATTTGCACGTTTTCTCCTTCCAAGTTTGTTCTATAAGTATAATCTTGATGAAACATATGAAGGTGCTGAAAACCTAGCTTCTTGAAACAATTCCTACACTTTTATATGCTCTAAATCTAGAGTTCATCAAGGTTTTCAAAGACAAAGGGGAAACTTGATTCATTCCATTGATTGGGTGGATTTCATAATGCTCATTTGTGATCAGATTCTACACATAAGGTGTATTCTTTACTGATCTTTTGTATTTCCAATTTTGGATTGTTGCTCTAGGAGAGAGGTCTCTCTAGATAGAGCATTGTATTTGAGAAGTGATTCTCAAAGTTTGATCTTGGAGGTGCCAAGGTCTTGGAAGTTATTCTTGAGGTTGAAGAAACAGTTTTGGGTGTTTTGATTTTGTTTGTATTGCTTGTTGCGAGTGAATGTAAAAGGATACAAAAGGAATCATTTGATAGTGGAAAGCCAATCGCAATGATTGTTGGGTTGGGACGGACGTGTAGGATTGGCCGAACCAAGTATATATATCATGTGCACTCATCTTCTTCCTTACTCTCTTTACAGTTTTCACTATATTGTTATTGTTCATATTCTGCTCTGTATTTGGAAACTGTATTGATAATCAACTCATTAATTGGTTTAGAAATAGAATCAGTAATTGAACTTGTAATTGAATCTGTAATTGAAAGGTAATTGATAGGTAATTAAAAGGAATTAGAAACACACGAATTTAGGGTAAAGTTTAACAAGAATCTATTCACCCCCCCTCTAGATTCATACATAGGGACCAACAGGTACGTCCATTTCTGACCACTTGAATGAATTTCAAGGGTGTTTTGATCAATTGTCTGGCATGGGTGTTAAATTTGAGGATGAAATTTTAGGACTTTGGTTGCTTAATACTCTTCCTGATTCGTGGGAGAATTTGCGTGTTACTTTAACTAGTTCTGCTCCTGGTGGTGTTGTGACCATGAAATTTGTTAAATTTGCCATTTTGAATGAAAAAGTTCGACGACAAACTCAGCAGACTTCTTCTTCCTAAGCAGGGGTTTTGGTTGCTGAAAACAGGGGGAGAAATAGAGACAAAGATCGTGATCGAGGTCATAGAAGCAAAAACACGCGTCGAAGCATATCAAAGTCTAAGCACAGAAGATTTGAGTGCCACTATTGTGGTAAAAGGGGTCATACTCAGCAATATTGTTTTAAGCTGCAAGATGACAACAAAGGCAAGCAAGAGAACAAGAATGATGAGAATGGTAGTCGTGTCGCCGCACTACCCCAACAGATCTTGTGATTGTTTATGATGAAAATCAAATTAATGTTGCCTGTGATGATTCTAGTTGGGTTGTTGATAGTGGTGCCAGTTTCCATGTGACTTCCAGAAAGGATTTTTTCTCATCTTATACTTCAGGCGATTTTGGCGTGTTAAAGATGGGCAATAATGATACTTCACAGGTAATTGGTATTGGTACTGTTTGTTTACAAACTAGTAATGGGACAAAACTTATTTTGAAGAAATGTAGGCATGCACCATCCATCCGTTTGCATTTGATTTCTACCAGTGTTCTAGATGATTGTTCTAGATGATGACGGTTATTTTAATACCTTTGGTGGTGTACAATGGAAGCTCACTAAGGGTTCTTTGGGTTGTGGCTCGTGGTAAGAAATTTTCTGGTTTGTATTGGCTGAAAGCTTCTGTTTTGTTTAATGCTGTAAATACTGTTGATTGTGATGATTCGTCCAATTTATGGCATAAGAGGCTTAGTCACATTAGTGAGAAGGGGTTGCAATGTCTAGCCGAGAAGAATTTGTTAGCAGGTTTGAAAGGAGCAAAGTTAGAAAATTGTGCTCATTGCTTGGCTGGAAAGCAACACAGAGTTTCTTTCAGAAGCCATCATCCATCTAGAAAATCAGAGGTACTTGAGTTGGTGCATTCAGATCTTTGTGGTCCAATGAAGACCAAGACTTTTAGTGGTGGACTTTATTTTGTCACCTTTATTGATGATCATTCAAGAAAGCTTTGGGTTTATGTTTTGAAGACAAAAGACCAAGTGCTCGGTGTCTTTAAACAATTTCAAGATTCAGTTGAAAGAGAAACTGGAAAGAAGCTGAAATGTATTCGCACTGACAATGGTGGTGAATATCGTGGACCTTTTGATGAATACTGTAGACAGCAGGGTATTCGACATCAGAAGACGTTCCCCAAGACTCCTCAGCTCAATGGCTTGGCAGAAAGGATGAACAGGACATTGATGGAGAGAGTTAGATGTTTACTTTCTGAAGCAAAATTGCCTAATACTTTTTGGGGTGAGGCTTTATATACTGCTGCATATGCTATAAATTTATCTCCCATTGTTGTTTTTTGCAGTGATGTTCCTGATAGAGTGTGGTACGGGAATGATGTCTCTTATGACCACCTTCGTGTCTTTGGTTGTAAGGCATTTGTGCATGTGCCCGTGGTTTGACTGATTTTGATCCAGCTCCTCAGACCAATATGCCTGATGTAGCAGATTTTGACAATCATGATGATGATGTTGGGAATCATACTCCAAATGATTCTGTTGAGACCATTGGTGATAATGATAATGTTGGTGGTGATTTTGGTAAACTTGATGTTCCTATTAGGAAGTCTTTTAGACAGAGTTTTCCTTCTACTCGCTATTCATCTCATGAATATGTGCTTCTCACTGACGGGGGAGAACCAGAATGCTACAAAGAGGTTATGGAGAGTGAGCATAAGGAGAAATGAGTTGCAGCTATGGAAGATGAAATGAAGTCTTTGCATGACAACCATACTTTTGAGTTGGTGAAGTTGCCAAAAGACATGAAAGCTTTGGAAAATCGATGGATTTACAAGCTGAAGACAGAAGAGAATGGTTCTACACCACGATATAAAGCAAGACTTGTTGTCAAAGGCTTTCGTCAGAAGAAAGGTGTTGACTTTGATGAGATTTTTTCTCCTGTTGTTAAAATGTCTTCCATCCGAGTTGTTTTGGGTTTAGGAGCTAGCCTTGATTTAGAAGTGGAGCAAATGGATGTGAAAACTGCTTCCCTTCATGGTGATTTGGAGGAAGAAATTTACATGGAGCAACCTGAAGGTTTTGTAGTGAAAGGCAAAGAGGATTATGTCTGCAAGTTGAAGAAAAGTTTGTATGGGTTGAAACAAGCCCCTAGACAGTGGTACAAGAAGTTTGAGTCTGTTATGATCCAACAGGGATTCAGGAAGACTACTTCTGATCATTGCATTTTTGTGCAGAAATTCTCTGATACCGATTTCATTATTTTATTGCTTTATGTTGATGACATGTTGATTGTTGGTCATAATTTGTCTAAGATTACCAGGTTGAAAAAGGAACTCAGCAAGATGTTTGCTATGAAAGACTTAGGACCAGCAAGGCAAATTCTTGGCATGCATATTTCTCGTGATCGAGAGGCCAAGAAACTTTGGTTGTCACAAGAGAAGTACATTGAGAAGGTACTTCAACGTTTTCACATGGACAAGGCTAAAGCTGTAAGTACACCTCTGGCTTCACATTTTAAGTTTAGCACTAGACAAGCTCCTTCTAGTGATAAGGAAAAGGAAGATATGCAACATGTTCCCTATGCATCTGCCGTAGGAAGTTTAATGTATGCAATGGTTTGCACTAGGCCTGATATTGCTCATGCTGTTGGTGTTGTTAGTCGTTTTCTTTCCAATCCAGGTTTTGAGCATTGGAAAGCTGTGAAGTGGATACTAAGATATCTCCGTGGTACTTCCAATTTGAAATTGTGTTTTAGAATTGAGGATCCTGCTTTTTGTGGATACACAGATTCTGATATGGCAGGGGATGTTGATTCCAGAAAATCTACTTTAGGTTATTTGATCACCTTTGTAGGGGGAGCTGTGGCTTGGCAATCTAGATTGCAAAAGTGTGTTGCATTGTCTACGACTGAGGCTGAGTTCATTGTTATTACCGAAGCTTGTAAGGAGTTGCTTTGGATGAAGAAGTTTATGCAAGAACTTGGTTTTAAGCAGCAGAAGTATGCTCTATTTTGTGATAGTCAAAGTGCTATCTGTAACACCCTCAAAATTAATTTTCATAAATAATTTCGTAGTTAAAACATTTACTAAAAATTCTATAAAAATGTGCATATTAACTATTTACTGTTATAATTTGATTAGACAAAAAATGTAATTCAAAAATAATTTATCATTGGGTAGCAATATTATTACGTAATTTGAGAAAATTATGATTACATTTCTAAATAAAAATGTAATAAAAAAAAATAAATTTGTTGTTTGACATTTTTATTACTATATGATGTTTCAAATATTATTTTATATTTCGAATTACTGAAAATTTATTGTTTTTGTTAAGAAATCTTATTTTATATTTGATTTGAGAAATATTTTAAGAATTAAAAAAAAAAGTAAAATAAAATAAAAAATAAAAATAATATAAAATAAAAAAATAAATAAACTTAGAATGACCCATGCAAGATTCGAACATGCAACTTACAAGTTATTAAGCCACCACTTTAACCAACTAAGCTACTACATTTGTTTGATACTTTTATAAAATATAAGATATATATTAAGTAATAGTTTATTGTTTAAAAAATTTTAAAATTAAAATATAACATGCAAGACTCAAACCTGCAACCTTCAGGTTAATAATAGAATGCTTTAACCAACTGAGCTAATAAGCCTATCTGATATTTTTATAAAAATATAATGTATATAATGAGTACGAGAGAAAATGTGAACAAGAAAAATTGTGAAAATTATGACAAGTGCAATATGTAAGGAGTGATGGAAGGATGCACTAAATTAGTGGTATTAGCACCAATCTGATTAGTGGTGCACTAAAAAGAAAAAGAATTTTAATTAAATTTTTATGGTAAAACCACTAAGTATATTAAATTTTACCACTAATAATATTTTAAATTTTATTTCATCTATAAATAGAAACCATTTGAGAACACTTCAGCCATGAATTCATTTGCACCAAAACACCAAAATCTTAGTTTTTCCAATTTTCCCAAAACCATAAGCTTATTTTGCTAAAATTCCAAATTTTTCTAAATTCACCAAAAACCTATTTCATTTTACTTTGAGAGTAGAATCAACCTTCTTTCAACCTTCAAAAGCTTTCTCAAAGTCTTCCAAAAGAGTAGCCAAAAGAAATCAAGGTAAGGGAAGTTTCTAAATTATTTTAAGTTTTCAATTTAATTAAGTTTTCAATTTTCTAAAAATTCTAGAATAATCTCAAAATATTTGTGTTCTAAAATTTATGAACTTATAATTATTATTGAAGTTTTAAAGTAATAAGAATTATAAGAGAAGTTGCAATTTACTTAAATTTTCAAATATAAAAAAAAAATAATAAAAAAATATATATATATATGTAACTAAAAATGAAATGAGCATGACTTGAACCTAAGACCTTGATGTCCAACCATGTCTTAACCAACTGAGCTAGTCCAGATTTCATTTATAATATTGCATATTTATATCTTTATATTTAAATATTTCCGCTTTCATTTGTTTATATTTCATATGATAATTTGTGATCTTAAAATTATGAGATCTAACTAGGAGGCTCTGCCACCTTTACTGATTTCATAATTTTAAGTTATTTATATAATATTTAATTTTATGAAATAATAATTTGAAATCTTAAAATTATGAGATCTAACTAGGAGGCTCTGCCACCTTTACTGATTTCATAACTTTAAGATATTTATATAATATTTAATTTTATGAAATGATAATTTGAGATCTTAAAATTATGAGATCTAACTAGGAGGCTCTGCCACCTTTCTTGATTTCATAACTTTAAGTTATTTATATAATACGTAATTTTATGAAGATTTTTAACAATTTTAAAGAGTAATTGGAAAATTTGATTTGAATGTGAATGACTTTTGACGTATATTTGGATAATGACTTGGATTGTGTATGTTTACCTTTTTCTTGAATTTGGTTGATGATTGAGACTGTGATTAATTACTTATGCTATGCACGTTGAAGATTGTGATGAAAACTATGATTATTATACTATAAATTATTAACCCATAATATAAAATATAATGATGGAATGGACTTGTAATATCAACAAGATTGGTGTTGTTTTAAATGAGATTTTTAGAAAGGGAGATAAGTTTTCATTCATTCATGCATGCCTCAAAAGAGGTGGCCTCGGTTAGAGGTGCGGATAATAACTTAATCCGTGCGTCTAGGTGGGATGCCGGACTTGGGGATTTTTATAGTGAGAATTCATTTAATTCATGATGATCACATGATTGTTTATGAGATTCTGTGCACCACCGCTTGTGAAATCCCAACCTGGTCGGTAAGTTTTACGATGATGATGTCGTATTATCTGAGATGGTACCACATTGCATATTTTTGGAGTTGAGGTTGGAGCATGCATCATATAGAAATTTCATTTAGTCATAATTCATTCTTTATTTATGTGAATATGATATGTATCATATTAATATTTTTATATGATATGTATTATTATTGATATTTTTATATGCTATGTATTGTTATTTAAATTTTGGAACTTACCCTTGCGTGTTTGTGTCTGTGGTTTGACACCTGTGATGATCCTAAATTTTATTTGGGGGAGCAGATTAACAGGATAATTCTATTTGGAGATGTGAAGGAAGGATAGCTAACATGAGGATTTTTATAAATAATGTGTATTTTATAATTATCACAATATTACGTACTTATGTGACGTTTTGTAAATAACTTTTGATGTATGGTTACGATATGATCTATGTGATGTGTTTTATTTTGGTGACGTTTTTGTTAGCAAGGAAAATTACTTTAAGATTTTATTTAAAGAAATCTAAATGAAGGAAACATTTTCATACAATAATAATAATTGGAGAAAATGAAAATATTTTAGCAATGAAAATAGCGGGGCGTTACAGTTGGTATCAGAGCAGTATGTTTTCTTGGACTTGTGAATTTTGAGCTAACCATGTTTTTGTTGTGATTAAATGATTGGTAGAAGTTATAAGGTGGAGTATATGATTGTTTGTTTATGTGCTCTATATTCTTGTGTGATTGTTAGTTGATGTGCTTTGTGATTTTATTTTCTGTAATAATAATAGATGGCTGGAGGAAATGATAAGGCAATTGCTGAGGCACTCGAAAAACTTGCCCAAGCAATTGGAAGTCAAAATAGGAACAACAACGAACATAATGAATATCGTGGTCTGGAGCGTTTTCAGAGGAATAATCCGCCTACTTTTGGAGGTGGATATGACCCTGAAGGTGCTCAACGATGGGTAAGGGAAATTGAGAAAATCTTTCGGGTAATGGGATGTTCTGAGGATAAAAAGGTAATTTTCGCAACTCATATGTTGGGAGATGAGGCAGAATATTGGTGGGAAAATGCTTACCAGTATGAAGCGAAGGAAGGAGAAACAATAAAATGGGGAGAATTTAAGGAATTGTTTTTAGAAAAATATTTTCCTGAAGATATAAGGAATAAAAAGAAATGGAGTTTTTTGGAATTAAAACAAGGGAACTTAACAAGAATGAGAGTATGCGGTTAGGTTTGAGGATCTAGTCAGATATTCTACACACTACCATGGAAAAGATGGTGAAAGGTCAAAATGTGTTAAATTTTTAAATGGCCTGCGTCCTGAAATAAAACAGGCTATAAATTATCAAGGTATTCATCAATTTCCAGTGCTTGTAAATATGTGTAGAATATATGATGAGGATTCTCGTGCTAGAGCTGTATATTATAAAAATAAAAATATTGGTGGACCCATTAAAAATAAAAGATTTGGGTTCGAAAATAAAGGGAAACCATACCAAGCTTCTCAAGGATTTAAGGAACGTTCTGCTGGGAATTTTTCTAAAGCTCCTATGAGAAATCGTGAATCTAATCCTGTTAATGTCAAGTGTTTTAAGTGTGGAGAATTTGGACACTATGCTTTCATCGTGCAACTGGTGCTACAAATGTAACACAAAGGGACATCTAGCAAAAGATTGTCGAGGAAAAGGAAGCATGTCCGAAAATCCGTCGAAAAACCAAAGGCTCAAGGAAGAATTTTTTCTCTTAATGGGCGAGACTTGAACCTTTGATTCGAGGTAAATGCTTCATAAATGAAACTCCTTTAACTGTGTTATTTGACTCTGGTGCTACTCATTCTTTTGTGTCATATTCTTGTGTACAAAAATTGAAACTCCTGTGTCTTCATTAAACTTTAAATTAGAAGTAAATACTTCATTGGGACTTCGGTTTAACCTCGAGATATCTGTCTACAATTTGTAAAATAAAAATTGGTGATAAAAATTTCTGTGTCAATTTGATTTGTTTACCCCTTCAACAAATTGAAGTTGTTTTAGGTATGGATTGGTTGTCCACTAATCATGTTTTGTTGAATTGCTTTGACAAAACAATTATTTTTCGAGACCGGAGGTGAGTAGGGATATTGAAATTGTTTCCATAAATAAAGTCTTAAAATCTTTAAAGGAAAACAATACCCAAGTATACATGATCACCGCTAATGAAACTAAATCTGAAAATGAGGTGAGTGGTGTGCCAATAGTAAAAGATTTTACTGAGAGATATTTCAAGAAGTGGATCAATTACCTCTGAAAGAGAAATAGAGTTTTCCATTGATTTAGTTCGAGAACAGGACCAATTTCCATAGCACCATATAGAATGTCTCTGTAGAATTAGCAGAAGTCAAGAAACAAATTGAAGAATTGTTAAGTAAACAGTTTGTAAGGCCTAGTGTATCACCCTGGGGAGCTCCAGTTTTGTTAGTTAAGAAAAATGATGGAACCATGAGAATGTGCATAGATTATAGACAATTGAATAGAGTAACCATTAAGAATAAATATCCACTTGCCTAGGATTGATGATCTTATGGATCAATTAAAAGGAACTGTATTTTTAGTAAGATTGATTTAAGATCAGGATATCATCAGATTAGGGTAAAATCCGAGGATATTCCAAAAACTGCTTTCAGTACCCGTTATGGGCACTATGAGTATTTAGTTATGCCTTTTGGAGTGACTAATGCTCCAGCAGTATTTATGGATTACATGAACCGAATTTTTCACCCTTATCTTGACCATTTTGTAATTGTATTCATTGATGACATATTAGTGTATAGTAAAACTAGGGAGGATCATGCCAAACACTTAAATATAGTATTACAGATTTTAAAGGACAGAAAACTTTTTGCTAAATTATCTAAGTGTGAATTTTGGATGGAGAAAATGAAATTTTTAGGTCATGTGATATGTCGGGGAGGAATATCTCGTAGATCCATGTAAGGTACAATCTGTTTTGGAATGGGAGAGACCTAAAAGTGTAACAGAGATTAGGAGTTTTCTAGGATTAGCAGGATATTATAGGAGATTTATTAAAGATTTTTCTAAAATAGCTTTGCCTTTGACTACCTTGACTAAAAAGAATCAGGCATTTATTTGGACAACTCAATGTGAGGATAGTTTTCAAACTCTAAAGGAAAGATTGACCTTGCTCCAAGTATTAACTCTACCTGATCCCAAAGAACCTTTTGTAGTGTATTGTGATGCATCTAAAATGGGTTTAGGAGGAGTATTGATGCAAGATGGTAAAGTGGTAGCATATGCTTCTAGACAACTTAAGATTCATGAGAAAAATTATCCAACCCATGATCTAGAATTACTATTTGTAGTATTCACACTTAAGATGTGGAGACACTATTTGTATGGAACTAGATTTGAAGTATTTAGCGATCACAAAAGCCTTAAATATTTATTTAGTCAAAAAGAATTAAACATGAGACAAAGAAGATGGATGGAATTTTTAAAGGATTATGATTTTGAACTTAATTACCATCCCGGAAAGGCTAATGTGGTAGCAGATGCTTTAAGTAGGAAGTCTTTGATTATGTCTTCCTTGATGATTAGAGAAATGGATTTATTAGAACAATTTCGAGATCTTAGTTTAGTGTGTGAAACTACTAATACGAGTATTAGATTAGGAGCTTTACAAATTTCTAACACATTTTTGGAAGAAATTAGACAGAAGCAAGAATTTGATCCTTTTCTGAAAACTCAAATGGAAATTTTGAATCAAGGAAAAAATAGTGAGTTTAAGATTGGAATGGATGGTATTTTGAGGTTTCAAGATAGAATTTGTATTCCTAATATAATAGAAGTTAGAAAAACAATTTTGGAGGAAGCACATAAAAGCAAATTAAGTATTCATCCTGGTGCCACTAAGATGTACAAAGATTTGAAAACCATGTTTTGGTGGCCTCGAATGAAGAAAGAAATTTGTGAATATGTGTATTCTTGTTTAATTTGTCAAAAGGCTAAAATTGAACATCAGAAACCCTCAGGTTTATTGCAACCTTTAGAAATACCACAATGGAAATGGGATAGTATATCTATGGATTTTGTGGTAGCTTTGCCAAGAAGCCCTAGGGGATTTGATTCAATTTGGGTTATAGTAGATCGTTTAACTAAGTCTGCACATTTTATTCCTATTAATATTAGGTATTCTTTAGAGAAATTAACTAATTTGTACATAGGTGAGATTGTAAGATTACATGGTGTACCATCTAGTATTGTATCGAGATGAGACCCTAGATTTATTTCAAGATTTTGGGAGAGTTTACATAAAGCTTTAGGCACCAAATTAAAATTAAGTTCAGCCTATCATCCCCAAACTGATGGACAAACTGAAAGAACAATCCAATCTTTAGAGGATTTATTGAGAGCTTGTGTTTTAGAACATAAGGGTTGTTGGGTAGACTTTTTGCCTTTGATAGAATTTACCTACAATAATAGTTTTCATTCTTCCATTGGTATGGCACCTTTTGAAGCTTTATATGGAAGAAAATGTAGAACTCCTTTGTGTTGGACTGAATCAGGAGAAAGTTTAATTTTAGGACCTGATATTGTACAACAAACATCAGAAAAGATTAAGTTAATTCAGGAAAAGATGAGAACGACACAAAGTAGGCAGAAAAGTTATCATGACAAAAGAAGAAAAGATTTGGAATTTGATGTTGGTGATCACGTATTCTTAAGGGTAAATCCATGGACTAGTATTGGAAGAGTTTTAAAATCCCGAAAATTTTCACCGCGTTTCATTGGTCCCTTCCAAATAATAAAAAGAGTAGGCCCTGTGGCTTACCAAATTGCTTTACCCCCAATTCTTTCTAATCTTCATAATGTCTTTCATGTTTCACAACTTCGTAAATACATTCCTGATTCATCACATGTAATTGAGTTAGATGACATACAAATAAAGGATAATCTAACCTATGAAGCATTACCAATAAGAATTGAGGATAGAAGAATCAAAACCTTAAGGGGAAAAGATATTCCTTTAGTAAAGGTTATCTGGAGAACGGATGATGCAACATGGGAATTGGAAAGTGAGATGCAGAAAAGCTATCCTACATTATTTCAATGAGGTAAATTTCGAGGACGAAATTTCTTTTTAGGGGGGGAGAGTTGTAACACCCTCAAAATTAATTTTCATAAATAATTTCGTAGTTAAAACATTTACTAAAAATTCTATAAAAATGTGCATATTAACTATTTACTGTTATAATTTGATTAGACAAAAAATGTAATTCAAAAATAATTTATCATTGGGTAGCAATATTATTACGTAATTTGAGAAAATTATGATTACATTTCTAAATAAAAATGTAATAAAAAAAATAAATTTGTTGTTTGACATTTTTATTACTATATGATGTTTCAAATATTATTTTATATTTCGAATTACTGAAAATTTATTGTTTTTGTTAAGAAATCTTATTTTATATTTGATTTGAGAAATATTTTAAGAATTTAAAAAAAAAATAAAAAAAATAAAAAATAAAAATAATATAAAATAAAAAAATAAATAAATAAACTTAGAATAACCCATGCAGGATTCGAACCTACAACTTACAAGTTATTAAGCCACCACTTTAACCAACTAAGCTACTACATTTGTTTGATACTTTTATAAAATATAAGATATATATTAAGTAATAGTTTATTGTTTAAAAAATTTTAAAATTAAAATATAACATGCAGGACTCGAACCTGCAACCTTTAGGTTAGTAATAGAATGCTTTAACCAACTGAGCTAACAAGCCTATCTGATATTTTTATAAAAATATAATGTATATAATGAGTACGAGAGAAAATGTGAACAAGAAAAATTGTGAAAATTATGACAAGTGCAATATGTAAGGAGTGATGGAAGGATGCACTAAATTAGTGGTATTAGCACCAATCTGATTAGTGGTGCACTAAAAAGAAAAAGAATTTTAATTAAATTTTTATGGTAAAACCACTAAGTATATTAAATTTTACCACTAATAATATTTTAAATTTTATTTCATCTATAAATAGAAACCATTTGAGAACACTTCAGCCATGAATTCATTTGCACCAAAACACCAAAATCTTAGTTTTTCCAATTTTCCCAAAACCATAAGCTTATTTTGCTAAAATTCCAAATTTTTCTAAATTCACCAAAAACCTATTTCATTTAACTTTGAGAGTAGAATCAACCTTCTTTCAACCTTCAAAAGCTTTTTCAAAGTCTTCCAAAAGAGTAGCCAAAAGAAATCAAGGTAAGGGAAGTTTCTAAATTATTTTAAGTTTTCAATTTAATTAAGTTTTCAATTTTCTAAAAATTCTAGAATAATCTCAAAATATTTGTGTTCTAAAATTTATGAACTTATAATTATTATTGAAGTTTTAAAGTAATAAGAATTATAAGAGAAGTTGTTTCGTTCCCACAAGGCGTCCGTGAGTCATGATGCTTTGTTCTTATAAGGTCCCGCAATAGGGTAGGCACTGCGGCTACATGGAGGCGTTGTAGTTAATTTAAACTTTGTAGGCCACCCTAAACATGTTTAAAATAGGTGCTATGAAGTCGAAGTCTTGCTTATATAACCGCAGTAGGATAGACACTGTGAGTTGTGATACCTTATTCCCACAAGACACCTATAAATCATAATGTCTTGTTCTTACAAGGTATCATAATGCCTTCGCACAAAATAAGCCATAATTATAATAAATTTTGAACTAACCCATTTTAAAATTTTTATTTTTAATCAAGCCAAGTATAACTTTATAATGGATTTGTACAATCAAATTTGTTGATTAATGATAATAATCTTCCTTTGCTTTTAATTAATTGTACTCTTCTCTTGCTTTTATAAATTATACAGTTCATTAAATACAATCATTTAAGGAGGGAGACTGGGTGATGTATTTACAAAAACTCAAAGGTATGTTTTTTATGAAAATTACTTTTTTTTTTTATATAAAATTGTATATTTTTTAATTAGAGCATTTATTATTTATTTGACTGCATATAACCGGCCTTTATTGTTTTTCTTGGTCATCCTTGACCTGGCACATGGTTTCGTTTATAGTAAATTATGATAAAAAATTTTAAAGTTTAGTGAGATGTATTAAATTTTTTTAACATTTACAGCAAATATTATCTAATATTCTTCAATCAGTTTAAAGTATTAGTACATAATATATATACTAAGTTGTCATAAGCGCTATTTCAGCGGATCCGAACCCGACCCGGATCCAGATTGTGCAGTGTTTTCTTTCTCTGCATCTCATTTTTCACATTCACACAGGATGGACAAAATAGAAAGCAGTTCAGAACTGAGCATTTAGCAACAGATCTCTCTAATCTCTCAACTCTCTCTTTCAAATTCTCATAACTCTCTATTCACACACTTTTCCCCATTCAATCCTTACTCTGTTAGGGTTTTCGATCTTTTTCTCGCTCATCATTTTCAATCTCTCAACTCGCTCTTTTTCACTCCTCATGTAGTAGTAGTGCTCTTTTTCAATTACCGCCATAATTCTATTTTATTTTTCGGCGCCGAAATTATTAAACCAATGGCGTCGTTTCGACGCACTCTCTCGCCGGCGTATCATGATCGCCAGTACTTAAACGGCGCGTTTTCCGTTTCGTCTCCGTCGCACAAGCTCCCATCCTCAAAGTACTCCTCGCCGCTGCCGGCGCTCGCGGCGGCGTTTCTTCGCCTCATCGGAGGTGTGTTCACGCGCCGCCACGGTCGGAAGGGGCTGTGGAGACGCGCGGTGTTCAGGTGCGTGTTGTGCTTCTTCGTAGGGTTTTTATTAGGCATGTTCCCGTTCGGCCACGTGGCAGAGGACATTAGCCATAACGAAATCGAAGTCTCGTCGTTCGAGACGAAGCCGCACGCGAACGCGAACGCGAATGCGAACAACGCGCAACAGCTTCTACGTGAAGATCGCGTTCTGCGGAATCGCGTCGATGAGGAAGGTTTGGTGATGGATCCGGTGAGTTTGAGCGCGGAGAGAGAGAGGCAACACGAGAGGTTCGATTTCGTGCCGAGGAAGCCGTTGATTGTGGTGACTCCGACTTACGAGCGCGCTTTTCAGGCGTATTTTTTGAACAGGTTGGGGCAGGTGCTGCGGCTGGTGCCGCCGCCGGTTGTGTGGGTGGTGGTGGAGATGAACGCGGCGTCGATGGAGACGGCGGAGGTGTTGAGGAAGACGGGGGTGATGTATAGGCACTTGGTGTGTAATAAGAATTTGACGGATGTGAAGGATAGAGGGGTTCATCAGAGGAACACTGCGTTGGAACATATTGAGCGGCATAGACTTGATGGGATTGTTTACTTTGCTGATGATGATAATGTCTATTCTCTCGAGTTGTTTGATGCCTTGAGAGACATCAGGTACTTACTTGATTGGCTTCTTTTAGTTTGTGACATTGGATTGTTGTTTTGAATTTGGGTTTGTAATTTGCATTAGTTAGTGGTGATAGCTTTGCAATTTGCATCTGATCTATTGAGTTGTCTTGCATATTTTGGAAGGTTGGTTGTTACCAGCGTGAGATGGAGTTTTTGCCTCAGTTTGTTTGTTTGTTTGTAGCCTTGAGTTAGTTACCACTGTCTCTGAGCGGTAGGCATGGGTGCAGTTCGGTGGCATTTGGTCTTTAGGGTTCACTTCATGTTAGCATCTGATTAGATAATTGAGATTTGATTGATGTAGGTGGTTAACCAAGGGGAGGGGGGTGGGTCCATTCTTAGGGACTAGTGTGTTTGGAGTGGTCAAATTTGGGAGTTTACTCTGTTTTGTTTAGGTTTGATGTTAATAATTACTTGACTAATTTTGTGTAATTTGTTTTAGGGATATCTGGCTTCTCTTGGTAATAAAGTAGCTAGTTACAACTGTCCTTTTTTGTAGTGTTGATTCATACTTTCTTTTACCTTTATATAGGCCCAATATAGATAAGCTTTGCAATAAGCTTTTGTAGGAGAACAACTAGCAGGAAGGTAAAAGGAATCAAACTTTGGAGAAATTAGATGTTAGGGGTTCTAAAATAGCTAAAGTGCATAAGATCAAGATTATTTTAAATTGTGAGAGAATTTGATTTCTTTTAGCTTCACCTTTTTTTTCTTTAACTTAGAAGTTTATTCAAGCTAGGACACAATTGACGTATTTGATTGTACTGTTGTCTTTTTATGTACTTGACAAAGCTCTTAGTAATATACTACTTGAGCTGTTTCATATCATTGATTATTCTTGCTCCAAAATCTTCTCTGTCCCAGTTTTTCAGCAGAGCAGAAAACAATGGTGAAACAATATTTGGTTTGTAGTTTCTTGAAGTTGAAGGCATGATATATATATATATATATATATATATATATTAATTTTAAATAGCATGTCAAAGCATGTAGTCAAGAGTTTTGTCTTCTGAAGTTTTTCTTTTTGTGCATTCTTGAAAATTTGGGGGGTTGTTTTGTACATCCTATCTTTACTTTGTTTCCTGTTTTCAAGAATTTATTAGTGAAAGTGTGAAAACAATAAAACTCTTGTTTACACCACTTTCTATGTTAATTCTTGAAAACAGGAAGCAAAATAGGGTGACATGTATTAAATTACTAGAGAAAATATGTCAGCTGAATAAAAACTAAAACGTAACCAAATGCACTTTTACAATTTCTCTCTCTTTTTTTTTAAATTAAAGTTTAAGGGGAAAGGAGGTTCTATTCCAAGGTTAGAGCATGTGGTACTAATAAATGTCCTACCTATAAAGGTTCATCTATTGGGATTAGAAATGCCTTCTTGTCAACACTATTTGATTTTACTAGTAGAGCCAACCATCATTGACAATGATGTTATCCCTTTGATTATGATGTCTTGACTGGATTTACCTTTTGTTGAAGAAATAGAATCAAAATTGTCTTGGCAAATGGCACTGATTGTTTGGCCTGGCACTTCTTGGACTTGTCTTGTTGTCCTTAAATGGAGAAGTGGAGTCAAACACAATTTTAAGAATTTGTGGGAAACAAAATGAACTTTTCTTTGATGAAGAAAAGCAAAAGAAAAAGAGCTTCTGTAGAGGCTATTCAGACCAGTTCAAAGAATTACCGCAGACAATATCTTCAATTTTTGGAGATCTCAAAACTTAAACTTCAAAGTATCTTTTAAGATTTAAAAGAAAGGGTCAACCCAAAAACTTCCAATTACCTAAATAAATTCAAGCATTTGGAATTGTTAATGCTGAGCTTTCTTTGCGTCATATCTATTGGTTTTCTATGTGTGCAACATATAACAATGGTGTTTTCATGTCAGCCACTCTGCACATCATTAAACTTTTATGATATGAATTGTGTTCTATCTCTTGTTAATTTATATTCCCGTGTTCTCATTTTGAACTGGTTTTGTAGCCGCTTTGGCACTTGGCCAGTTGCCATGCTTGCACCAAGCAAGAACAAGGCTATTTTGGAGGGTCCTGTATGCAATGCAAGCCAAGTGATTGGATGGCATACAAATGAGAAAAGTAAAAGACTTCGCAGATTTCATGTTGATATGTCTGGATTTGCATTCAATAGTACAATCTTGTGGGATCCAAAACGATGGCGACGCCCTACTTCAAATCCCATACGACAGTTAGACACAGTGAAGGAGGGTTTTCAAGTATGCCTCCTATTGTCTCTTGTTAATCTGTACCAACCTATTAACATGTTCAGCTGTTCTTAATATTTCATTTTCTTTGCCGCCGAATATCATTTGTAATTCTTATAATCAGTAAACTGATACGACTTTTGGTTTGACAGGAAACCACCTTTATAGAACAATTACTGGAAGATGAAAGGCAAATGGAAGGTTTACCTCCTGGTTGTTCAAAAATATTAAACTGGCATCTCCATTTGGATGCTCACAATGTAGTTTACCCAAAAGGTTGGGTGCTTCAGAAAAACCTAGACGCTGTCATACCTGTCAAGTAATCCTCCACCAATTCTATTGTGAGTGTGATAGGTATGGTCTGATTTGTAGTGTGGTATATAGAATGCTATCTGTAATTCTTACGCGAAATGACGTTCACTTATAAATTCAGGTTATAAAGTGATATTATAGAAAATATAATGTTAACTTGAGAAAGTTTGTCACCTCTTGGCCATAACTCAATTCATGTAGTTTAAGAAATTATTAACCGTTTAATAGCTTTTACCTTATGAAAGACGAAATTAACTTAGCTTTTGTTCATGACAGTTTGCCCATTTTTGGTATTGGTTCATGAGGATTCATGAGTTAGCCACCGTTGGCACTAATGCATTATGTCGCCGGGCAAGACAGAAACAGGTTACTGATTTTGTTTCCCGAAGTATCTTGCACAAAAATATATGCAAGGGAAAATTTTGCTGTTGTAAAGTATGATGCCTTATTTCTTCGAGAGAAATAGATCCTCCGAGAAGAACAAAAAACTGTTTTAATCGACTTGTTTGAGTTTCAACGTTATACACAGCTATTTATCGGTGGATGTTTCATCTGGGGGCTAATTTGATGTCAAACACTACTGTCTCTGATTTAGGCCATACATCAAAATCTTCAGAGGGTAATTTCTCTAATGATGTACTCCACTGTTAATATTTCTTTTTATTCATTATATTGATGGTATTCTTCCTAGTACTTGCTTAATTTTTATGAACTTCTACATAAACTCCCGTGTAAAAGCAAGCACCCAATTCTGGACTTGTATCGTATCTGAAGACCGCTAGTATACAAATTTCTATATTACTTGTTCTATGGACAGAAAGTAATATAGAAATTCACTTATTTTCCTCCTTATACGGGTACACACATTATTGTCAATTCGTTCGAACTACTTGCCATCAAATGGAACAACTGTGTTGGGGATGGGATAACACATCCCAATCCTACTGGGCAGGACCCACAATGACACATTGACGATGATTTTGACTGGTTTGAGGGTTATATTATTACTTAGGCTTAAAGCCACAGGGAGTTTTATTTGGTCGTAATTACTCAATGCCCAGGAAGGAGCCATTCTCATAAAATATGTTTACTGCTCCAGATTTTGACCATTTGTGCTGCCCTGTATACTTAAAGAAACATTTTAACTTAAGTGAGAAAAAAAAAATGCCGAAAATACGCAACTTAAAATTTTAAAGTCTAACATTTATACAATATTATGATTGAGGCTGTGTGTCTCAAAATATTTAGCACTGTTATCTTGACATAATAAATAGGGTAATTAAATATTAATTTAGTAGTAGAATAAGTTTCAACTAGGTTATTTATTCATTCAAGCAGTGTTCTGAGGCCCGCTTAATAAATGTTTTGTTGAGTCCCGTGACTCGCACAGGTTGCGCGTTATGCGGTTAGTCCGGACTTTTACTTGTATACCCAATTCTGTTTGATTATAATATATGAAGTTATAGATTGGTAAAATTGTTATTTTTTACCTTCTAAACTGAAATAATAAAATAAATAAAATATGAAGTGATAATTATTTAAAAAATAAATATCAATTATTAAAAATAAAATTTCCCTCCAATATTAGTAAACTATACATTTGTCGATTCTATAAAGCTATATATTTATCAATCCTATAACCTTTTATTTTTAAAATTTTCCTAAAAGAGACTGTAAGATAATTATTAAATTCCCATTTTGATCTCGAGACATTAGGTTATTATAATAAATCATCAAAATTAAGAAATTGACAAATTCGTAAAATTGAATCCATCAGCAAGAGAATCTTGGTTGAGTTATATTTTTCAGTTGAATACCGGTTATCCTTTCACATTCCACTTATTAACTCAAATATAATAATTTTCTTTGTTTTAGCACGTCAGAGGCTTTCAGTGTTGAGACCATAGACTTGTTTTCATTTTAGCATATTATCATATATGTCGGAGAATGAGGCCTAAGCAACCACATACACGAGGATGGTCCACAGTACTTACCCCAGAAAAGGCACAAATAGGACATCAAAATTGAATGAATAATATTACAATGAAAAAAATGAAATAACCACTAAAAAGAAAGAAAATTATGATACATTCCTAGAACGCTGGGTGGATTTCGTGCAGCACTGGATTCCTTCAAAAAGATGAAGCAACTAAACAAGGCACTATGTCAGCAGGGGTCAGAGACTCTGAAGAGGCTGCATTTGGCCTCAACGTCACCATATAAATTGTTTGTGTATTTTCTCTTTGGATGCCAAAAAACCCTACAATTTCGACCCATCTCCTTGACAATAATTTTCAATTGATCCTGTTACAAAACTCCTGTCACTTCTATAACTATCACGTGAGAGTTGCTCCATGAACTGAAGAACTTGTGTCAGATGAGTGTAATGAATTTGACAAATGTTGCTGCATATGAGTCTCACTTGCAAGACCAAGAACTGCTAAAGTTGATCTGCACATGGATTATAAGTAGTTTTATCTGATTACAATGGAATTTAGACCTAGCTTCTATCTAACGGCATGCAAAGGAGAAACTAGAAAGTATGTAAATTTACTATGACATGAGCAACTTTGGTCCCAGAATGTTGTTTTCTACTCCAACCAAAATCCCTCAATTATTAAATTTAACGAGTCAAATTCTTCCATCAGTTTGTTAATTGTCATCCAATTGCTAATAGAAATAACTGATGCAGCAACCAATTTTTGAATTTGGCATAACATGTTCTAGAGATAATCATAAGACCTACAATTATGACTACTAGAATTAAAATAAATTATAATACAGGATAACGATCCATTAAATATTTTTCAGTCATGCTTTCATTAAATTATTTAAGGTCACAACATGTCTTTACGAACTTAGAAGCATGTTTTGTCATATGCTACAACATCTAAAAATCATGCAGAGCACAATAAGGCTATTGTTGTTGTGTCAGTTATTTCCTTTAGGGAGACTTGATTGGAGTACAAAAGTATTTGGGGACAAAAATCAGAGGTCGTGACAGCAATAAACGCAATTAAGCCTAGCAAATAGTTATATCTAGAAAAGCTTACCTACTAAGTGATGATTTTACAGTTGGCTGGCTGGCATAAGAAGCAAGGGGACCTCTGAGATTAGCGTGCCTGTTGAGTGCACTTTCCAGTTGTTGAGACGGCAACTGAGAGAATGCAAAGAAGGTTATTGCCGGAAACTATTAAATGGCATCTAGATAAAAAGTAGTATAAACTAACAATATCATCATGTAATTACGGTAATTAGGCCATGTTTAATCTGTGTAACTACAGATATCAACAACAAACTCGCTAAAATCTATCATATTGACAGCTAAGACATCTAACAAAATTCCTAGCATCAAGTTTCACTGTGTCCTCAAGGTTGTTTGGCTTGTATGTTCCAATTTGTGAGTGGGTATTAGGAAGTATGTCAATAGTGTCTAAATACACTGTACAGGCTAATAAACCATGTAACTACACTAAATAAGATAACTGTGATTTGTTTAATTATTTTTTCTCTACACTGCAGCTTTGCTGTGTAGATTAGACTTTCTATGCACAGATTTCGTAAGGTCTCTTGTTTTCTTCTCCCTTTAACAGTCATGATTCAAGATAATAAAATAACAAGGTTATGCAATTTAAGAATGCAGTACCTGCAGTAATACATGAAAAGAATGTGGTTGTGTTTGATATACACATTTTAAGAAACCAACCCAAAGTTTTGGCATACGCCACACCTGCAAAGTATAACAAAAAACATCAACAGTGCAAAGTCCATACATCAGATTCAGAGTAAGCAGAATTCAAGATAAGCACACCTGTTTAGTCACAAGTTTTGAGAGTATCTCCATAACAAAATCAACCTAAAAACAGAACATTGGAATTAGAAGCATAACTCAATATTTCTTCCTTGTCATCCCTGATATGATAAAAGACTTCCAGATACCAAAACATAAAAAGCATGTTAAAAGAAACTAAAATGATAAATGGATTTCAAGGGTCAACGGTCTATAAAAGCCAGAAGCCCGGAGCTTTTTGGTTTATTTAGTATCTCTATGGAAACCACTTCCTTAAACGGAATTGAATATACTTGAATATTATCTACTTTGCAATTTGTGTTACATGAATATACTTGAAAATACTTGTAAATAAAGGATTAAGAAATAATACAATGGTTAAACCAAATTTCTTGAAAATAAAAAGGAAAAAATTGAAAATACATCTTAGTCAGTAAAATCTAATAAGTCATAAGGTAATGTATTCATAATCCATTCCATATCATTATTCATACAAGTATACCACATCATCTGAATCAATATGCATTTTAAAGAAAGCAACAATGCAATGAACACCAAATTTTGAAAAAGAAATTTACCAGTGCTGGAAAAGCATCAATTGCCTGAATAACTGTTCTCATGAAAAGTAGCGGCAGCGGAGTTTGATCAACCTGAAAATTTAAACAATAGGGTTTTGAAGGTTTGAAGTAAATCCAGTATTATTGGCCAATACACTGAATCTCCTTACCATTTGGTTCAATGCCTTCGCCAGAACCTGTTGTGTGAACACTGTACGTTGCTCAAAACAAGCCGAGCAAGCATCTGTTATCTGATGGTGCAAAACAATAATTCAGAATTCACCACTTACGTTTTTAAGGTTCTTCAATAGTTGATACAACGTGACTTATACAACTAACATTGATGAAGAAGACTATACAGCCAATCAAACTTGGGTTTGGTACTGGTGGTAGCCTTGTGGAAAAATCCTTGGATTATTGATGCAAAATTTGATTACCAAGAATAATTAAACTATAGTTGCATTCTAGATAGAAGACAATGGTACAATCACAAGCAGGCTTGAACTTTTAACGCACAAGACAATAATTGTGACTTGCATCTTATTTGAATTTTGTCTAAACAATGGCAGAGCTTTTCACGCACAAGACAAATAGCATTAGTTTCTAAACAATGCTATCATGACATGAAGGCAGCCAAAGAGTGGCAAAGGTATTTTAAATTTCAGATGGTAATAATGCATTCTTAAAATCGCAAAAATTCTTCACGAGACAATGAACCAATATATAGGGGAAAAGGCATCTGGAAAAGCAGTGACCTGTCAACTGTACCAAGAAAGGTAAAATAAGTGCTTATTGGGTGTTTTGATAGAAAAAATGAACCAGTTTATTTATTTCTTTATTCTTTATTTTGGGGGAGAGATCAGGGAAAATATGAGTAGTTTAACTGATGCAAGACACAACAATTGTGCTTTTTGGATTTTGATATGTACACAAAACATCCCCCTTCCCCCAAATGAAACATGATGAAACCAGGAAGTTGAGAAGTACATCACAATTACAAAATGACTACAAACAAACATTTTGATGATTTGACTTACAATATCTTGAGAAATATTGATTAGAATTGCAACAATAGAGGTTGTACATCAATTCAAATACAACCTACTAAATCTAATTCCACTAAAACTATCAATCAGGTCATGCAAGCTTTATCCTTTTAATGGCAAGGATCAAGCTTGCATCCTGATTATGATGGAACTAACTTGTTTTATTTGCATTTATTACAAAACTCATAAGGACTAACATTCTCCAAAAGCATTAATACATCACATTTTTCATAGATCATCAATAGTCTTCCATAAAGAACTTTTTTAATAAAATGAACATATTTACTTTTACCCCCAGATGCATAGAAGAAGGAAAGTAGGTGTACATGCCTTCTTAAGTGCAAGCCCATCTTTCTCCGGAACAATTCCATGGATTGCAACCAACACTTCTACTGGTGTTAAAGCTGGACCTGTATGAGCTGAACCCTGCCATGAGCAGTATTGAATACTTAATATATCTAGAAAGGGAAAAGATAGAGAAATGAACCTAAAGTTGGAAAAAGAATTGTTAAAATTTCACATTTTATTTAGGTGAACTTAAACGCAAGTTCCCATGTACCCAAAAGGAACAGTCATATGAAAGCATGAAATGTGAATGAAAGTGCAGTCAATGCCCCAGGCCCAACGCATCCAAGAATAATAAGCAAAAGAGACAAAATATGAAACTCAGCTCGAGAATTCACATATACCTGTAGTATGTGAGCTAGTGCCCTTTGAAACTTTTCCAGTGGAAGATCAACAAGCCGAGGGAATATTGGCAAAACCTGCTACCATTAAAAATGGAAATCCTGGCCTATTAAAAGAATATCTACTACTTATACGGCAAAAATATGAGAACTAATATCACTAGTAACATCATGCAATGAGGACTAACATTGCAAAAGAATGAAAACTAGAATAAAAAGGACTGCGCTCCTTGCACCCATACAATGACAGTTTAGTGTGAAAATTCCTTAAATATTTTATATGCCAGAACGAGGCCATATACAATAACACAATTTTATTTTTAAAATTTAGCAAGAATATAAATAGAAAAGTAAAAGAAGAAAGCTATCATTATAACCTCCTGTTTTGAAAGCGAAGACAGTAATGGAACCAGAATTGTAACATCCTGCAATGGAGAACCAACATAAGAAAAGAAACAAAAAATCTAATAAATGGTTGAAAAGTTTACAATGCTTTTGTCTGCTATACATACTCTAAATTTAGTTTCATATAAACGTTTAACGGTAGATATCAAATCAGAAGATGGCGATTTGTCTTGAGTCAAAATTTGCAGTACCTTCAAGAAAACAACAACATTAATGTCCTCTTTTCATATTCTAATACCTTCAATGATGGAACAAAAATAAGTTATGGTCAACAATGAGAACAGGAAAATACCACTGTCAGAAGATTTTCACTTCCTTGTGGTGGATCAGATATGATTCGTAGCAATTCCGAATAAGATTGCCCTAATGCCCTCAGAACAATAGGGATGTGACGATGAAAAGCCTGCAAAAACATGAGTAGAAAAAAGTCAGAAGGGTTAAACAAAAACCTACTACTGTCAATAATAGCTGAAACGAAAAATCACAATGCAAACATAAAAGGGTGAACTCCTCAGCATCACAATGGCATGATTTATAGTCATAACCTTATTGGAAAATTCATATCGTGAGGCATATAGTTACATGTGTATACAAAGACCACAGCAAATTCCATCAGTCATGTGTGTAATGTTCAAACAGACTCTTAGATCCTACTGTGTGTGTGTGTGTGTTACATGCATATAGACCAAAGAAACAACTGGGTTAACCTAATTCACTGCATCCTACAATAAAAAAAACCTGGTAAAATAACATGATCAACAAAATAAGACCTGTTTTACAGTTTTTGGGGATTGCCCGTACACATTAAATACAATATGAAGAAGACTGGGTTTCTGCAAGGATATGAAAACTACGTCAGGTGTTACCAAAACAGACGAGAAGTAATCATCATTGTAGCATTGTCAAAACTAAGCTTTTCACTTAAGTATAAATAAGACTAACCTTTGTACATAAAGCAAAAAACAGAGAAATGAGACGTTGAGCTTCAGAAAATGATATAGACGGAACACTTTGAACTAATGGTTTAGCAAAGCCAGCAGAGTCATTTTCAGAAATCGTAGGCTCTGAAACCTGCGAAGTACTACTCATTTGATGACTTTCAACCTGTAAAATTAAGAATGCACTACCAATAATCAGTTTATCAGACACAACAATGATGAAATACCATTAAGTGGGGCAGCTGATTAAGCAAAGAAAACAAACAAAAAAGGATAAATAGTTAGGGAAAAAGGGATTTAAGACTACTTGTCAAGCCATATCACATAAAGTTTCATTACACTTGTCTTAAAATCACAAACAAAAAGATACACATTAATTTCAGATAAAAAATGTATAATAATGGATCTGACAGTCAAATAGAATTTATGATTTAGAACAAGGTAGCTACAAGATCAGAGAAATGACACAAGGAAAGTAGTACAACACCTCTGCCTCAGCTCTTTGTTCAGGAGGTCCAGATGGCAAAAGACCTGTTCCTGAAACTTCATGGTTTACAGCAGAAAGCAGCATTTTCGTTGCAAAATTTTCAACATCTTCTGATATGTAACTAAGCTGAAAAAGCTTGTTTGTCACCTGTCCAACACAAGCAAGAACATTCAGTTACATTATTAAATAGAAGCCTTTTGGATTTCATACAACCAAAGGCTTTTACAGTTTATACCAGCCGAATAGCTTTTGCTCGGATCTCATCCTGTGGGTGAACAGCACACTGCCATTGTAAATCAATGAATTAGATATTGGAAAGATGTCACAATATATATTTTACATGAGAGGAAAAGGAAAGCCAAGATTAAGAAAACAGGGAACCAAACAACAGTTTGAATAAGATTGGCTCCCTTAAAGTGAGGGAAATGCATTTTAGAGGATAAAATGCAATAATAATCATTAATTAGAAAATCAATGACACACACACACATACACATTTTACATGTGGTACAGCAAAATTGCTGAAGCTATCAGAAATGTCTTAAAAGATTACATAGAAACAGTCCAGTCAATACGAGCAAAGCTTTAAATTCTTTTGATGCTAAAAAGACAATCATAACTCTATTGATAGCCGATTTAAGGCACATAGGTAGCAGATGGTTTTCATCCTAAATTGTTTATAGACTTTCTTGCCTTTTCATGTCCAATTATTACTATCAAAGTCCATGCTTCAAAGTGCCAAACTCTAACCCAATATGCCCGAGATGCGCAACTATAAACAAATAGCCAAGAAAACATACACTACCCAAATAACACATTCTGCAGCTAGAGTTTCATGAATGGAAGCTTACTTTCAATGCTATCTCTAAGCAGGCTTGGCGATTTTGTGGACGCCCCAAAATTAAACTCCAGATAGCACCAAGGCCTTGCGTCACACGTTCGATGTCACGGGTGATTTTTCCATCATGACCGACAACATCAGAATAGCATAGATCATTCAAAATCTTCAAGGACGATTCAGGCAAAAATGGGACTTCACCAAGAAGTCTACTAAAAGACTTGTCTGAAGCTGGAAAAGAATCCAACAAAGTTTTGGCCTGCAAGGAAGTAGTATATCCAACTTTTATAAGAAAAAAGATAGAAATGAGTTAAGACAAAACTAATAAAGACTTATGAACATACCACTCCCAAAAGAAAATTTTCATATAAAACAGCAGACGATGAAGAATTTCCAACTGAATCCAATATCATGAGGGAGTGCAGATGGTACAAAATATGCAGTACAAGTTCATGCCCCTGAAAATTCATCAGTAAATAATAAGTTAGAATTATTCAAAAGAAATTAATGACCAGAAACATTTTTAAGAGAGATTATCTAAATAGAATCATAAAATACAACAATAATCATTAAAAATTGACTCTAAAACCCGATGAAAAGTTTTGTATCAAAGCAATATTGTTAAAAGCAATACAGGACTTTTCTTTACTAATAACTAGCCCCCCTTATGAAACTCTTAATTCTTTGGAACAATAGCTATGGTTCTACCTTTTAATGTATGATCTATCTACAAATGTAAAGATTCACAAAAATCCAATATGCAAGATCTACTTCCCAAATGCAGTGGAAATTTACCAGTACCAATTATTACTTAATTGTATTTATTACCATTTATTATCATCAGATGGCAAGTGGATATCTGAACCATAAAATACCATCATAATGTAAAACTAATGAATGATTCTGACTTTGATGCAAGAATGATGATGCAATGCTCACAATTGCAAAGTACCCATTGTCAAGACACTAATATGTACAACACAACAAACAAATGGTTACTACAGGTCAACAACTGCAATTGAAAAATATTCAGCAAATTTCTGATACTCCATGACAGGAAAAAAAAGTAGAAATAAATTTATTTAACAAATTAAAACAGATTTTAGATTGCAGACAAGGCACCTTTCGCCAGTGGTCTTCCAGGATGAGTTTTTGCAGCATCATAATAAACTCATTGTCATCATCAATCTGCAAGGGCAAGCCAATATAGTAGCTGATAATGCTACTCAGAATTTACAAAGACGATAAATAATTAAATTGGATACATGCTCCAAAGCTGCTTATGTTGTCAACTTGTTCATAGAGAGCTAGCATTTCAACCACTTCTTTAATTCAAGTAAATTATTCCAGGGTAGTGATTCATGTAAGTAATATACTCCTCCCATTTGTCATCATTAAGGTAGCAGAAAAAAGTGTTTCTTTTGTAAACTTTTGCCACAAGAGAGAGAGAGAGAGAGAAAGAGATAAACAAACACATTTATTTAACATAAATCTTCTTTCTTCTATAAATTGTACCTCTGAATGTCTCATGGTGAAGCTTGGTACTGGCTTTATATAGTGGCATTATATAAATGCTTAATAACTAAACATTAAGAGACAATCATTTCAATAAAGATTTCAGACTCGTGAAGAAGAAACACTAAAACGAAGAAACAATTTTCTACCTGAGCTACTAGTCGAGCAAGTAGTGGCACGCAAAACTGTTGACAATCTGTCCCATGCAAATGTTTGTATGAATCAATTATACGACCAACAGCCATGTCTTTCACCTTAATTTCCTGTTCTTTGGATAGTTCAACATAAGGTGGAAGCTGTGGTAACTCCAGACAGGTATCTTCCAATGTAGATTCAACTTGAACATCAACAGAAAACTGATCAAACTCTAAAATAGATGATGAATCTGTCCCAGTTGTTTCAGTGTCATCCGACAGCTTCACTGTACTTGGATCCTCCTCTCTTAAATCAGTAGAAGAGAGTGAGGGATCCAAGGAAGCATCTGCTTCTGTAATCCGATGAATATCTCCAGGCCTTTCCAGAACCTCTGTTTTCTGAATTACCTGATCAGGTCCTAAAACTGGGGAAGCTTCAGAGATCATATCATTTTTTATTTTGATCGTTAGATCTGATGGAGTATTGTCATCAGCAGTCACGACAGGATTTGAAATGGGCTTAATGGGAGACACAGGTTCATCAAACTCTAATTTTGTGGCCCCAGAATCATCTGCAATTGATACAGTTACTCCTCCAGGATTTATCACTACGCGGCGGGGATCCAGGCGCCGGGGATCCTGAAAATTGAACCAAATGGTTCGAGGTAACACAGGTTGTATTTTAAACTTATCTATATGGAAATAATGACTAGCAGATTTCAAATCTTACAAAGAAAACTAAGATTTACCCGCCGTGGATCACGTTTAGAATCAGAAGGCTGGCTACTGAAGTTAGAGATGTCAGATGGCAGTGAAGTAGTGGCAGTGGCAGTGGCAGTAGCAGTAACAGTGACCATAGTTGAAGGGAATGAAGCTAGGGCAGAACCAGACAAGGATTGGACAGAATTTATTGGAACAGAAGCTGCCATAACCTGTGATTGACTGACTTGGGAGCTTAATTGTCGTGTTACTGGTAAATTCCCAAGCCTTGCTAGTGGTGGGGGAGTCTTAGGCAAATGCTTCATATTAGTTATGACAATATCAGCCAACAGATCAGGATGAATTTGAGAAATGAGGATTTCAAGAGATTCAGCACCTCTCTCTCCTTCAGCAAGTAGAGCACCAATCACAGCAATCATTTGCTCCACAGCAGTTAGTTCACTATCCAGCAAAGGAACATTAGGTGATACCCCATTAACAGAGTTAAGATCCTGCCCAGAATCAATTATTTGAGCTGGTAAAGTAGAGTGAGTGTCGGGACCAGAACAAATCCGCTTAGAGGTGGTTTCATGACCATTAGCCATTTGTTCATTATCTAGAGGAACAGGTCTTTTTCTAGATAATTCCCCTGAAGCAGATGACTGAGTTGATGGTTGATCTTCCTGACAGTTGAAAATCAAATTGAATGTAATATAAGTGAAGGGAAAAATCATAACTCCAGCTCAATGTCAGCAGCTTAATTTGCAGCAAAATAAACAAGCCACTACATACCTTGCTAACCCGTGCATCGCGGGTAGAACGGTCACCATTTTTAATCATTTTGTCAACTTGACGAATGACCTGATCAGCAGCATCTCCCGCATTCAAAGCTCGAAGGCTCCTTATTAGTTTTTCTCTTGACTGCAAGATATATTAATAAAGTATTTCTTTGAGATAATGAGTCTAATCATAGTTAGCCACATAACACCTGCCATGTCCTTTAAACCTATATGCAAAGGATCCTAATAAGAAAACTATTTTCAGTGTTATTCTTCCTACCCATGTTTGCCACTCTGTGCTTTGTTCTTCATTATAAAATGCTTAATTGTTTACTAAAATTGAAAAGAACATGGCAGTATTGAAAGGAGGGAAAACAGTAACTAAGTACAGGAAATTTCATAGTCAATTCCTACATTACAAATTCTAGGATTCCATCTGCAAGCAAACATGAAAATAAACCACCATCCACCAACAAGCCATAGTTTCTCTGAAGTAGAAGGAGCACTAGTTTGAGAAATATCTAAGAAACATGTTCAAAATGTAGGACAACAAATTCCATGCTTAATATTCATATGTAATTTAGGTGTGTGATGATATATATGGAAAACCTAGCCATTTTTGCATAATACAAACACACAAAACATCATGATCCCATTTGGCCAACTTCCCATAGTAAAAAATTAAATATCTAAGGCCCAATGTGTCTTACCATACATTTAGGTGAGAATTGAAAATATGTCACAGTTTAAATTAGAGGCTCGAATATAAAATACAACCACATTTACCTCTAGTATTGGTGAATATGTGCACCTAAGAAATCCCAAAAAGGCAGTTCTTAAGGAGTACTGAAGACTAGCAATATGACATCCTTTCGTTGTTTGAAAATTTGGATCAAAATCAAGCAACGCTGAAAGAATAGTATCATAGTGCTGTGGCCTTTTCCTTGCAATGGCTGCTAAGCTGTCAAAACAAACACTTCAAAGGATTAAATTTGACATGATAATGACTGGAGGTAGGAAAGAAGAAAGAGTATCCAAATCGCGGAAACTACAAGTAAATGCTATGGAGCAACATAATAGTTTAAGCAAACACCAACAAAATTTAAATAACTTGGGGGAAATCATCAGTATTGGCATGTTCATTCAGAATTCTAGCTACAAACAATCTAACTGAAAATCATTAATGGGGATATTTGTTTGAGTGTAAAAAACAAAAAAGACTCTATGCACAATTGTCAGAGCATTGCATTTCAATGATCCTAGCCAGCACTTTCTTTCAAAGACATTTAACAACCTAGTGAATATTCATGCTCAAGTGGTGGACAACTACTTTTAAAGAATGTCAGAAGCAAACTAGACCAATTCCCATGCCAGATGTTCAAAAAGCTCTTTTTAAAATCTTGGTTATCAGTGTTACTTGAATAAATTAAGACTTCATCTATCTTGAGCTGATCATGGAACTCTGGTATTTAACCAATACTTACCGGAAAACATACCAAGTGTAGAAGCAACGGGAATCTGACTCAAATAATCTGTTATTTGGAAATATTCTTTTCTTCCTATGTTAGAAATGTGGGTTATGGGTCTAACTCAACTCTACAAATTCGGCTTGTAAGGTAAGGTTTGCTCCCCACTTACAAACATATAATAGGTTATATTTCTAGGTGATGTGGGATCTCCAACATACCCCCTCATGCCGAGGACTGGAAATCTCGAGCTTGGAGACTAAACAAACGGGTGGTCCAATATCGGCCAAATAATAGGTGGCATGATGAACCTAACAACAACAAACAATCCTAGGATAGCTTATGATACCATGTTAGAAAGGTGGGTTATGGGCCTAACTCAACCCTATAAAACCGGCTTGTAAGGTGAGGTTTGTTCCCCACTTACATACATATAACAGGTCATATCTCTAGGCGATGTGGGATCTCCAACAATAATTTTGTCAGAGCACTTTTAGACAAACATTTTTTGAAGAAAAAAATTAGTCACAATGTTGGACTATTTCTTATCCATATATTCCATTTGTAACTTATACAAAACCAGAGGATTTTTTTTTTTATATAAACAGAATTTATTAAGAAGGAAAAGAAAATTACAAATGTAGAGGATAAGATATCCTTGGGAAAAAGACATACAAAAAAAGATCAAGTACAATGTGACAGAGCACACCAATCTCTCTGAAGCTACCAAACAAACTCCTGTGTTGAGACCATTGGCAAAACATTACAAAGAAACAAGCCAAGAACAATGACTAGATCCCAAATGAGCTCAAAATAAAATTGCCTGACAGAGAAATTTCTAGCATTTCTTTCCTACCAAATACACCAAAGAACTGCAAACTGAGAGCAATGCTAAATCCTTTTGGTATCTGAATAATGTTATTCAAAATAAGACAAACTAGTGCTTACTTCAATTCCCTCGATTCATACTGTAACATTCTAACTTATATATCTTTTATTTGTTTCAATCAATTCCATATACACCAAGGAACAGAGCTATTGACCATGTTAAGCAGTAAAACTGAAAAACATTACAAGTTAAGAAAAGTATGATAAAATGCTAAATTGAACCAATACAAACTAGTGCTTACTTCAATTCCTTCAATTCCCTCGATTCATACTGTAACATTCTAACTTATATATATCTTCTATTTGTTTCAATTAATTCCATATACACCAAGGAACAGAGCTATTGACCATGTTAAGCAGTAAAACTGAAAAACATTACAAGGAACTTAAGAAAAGTATGCTAAAATGCTAAACTGAACCAATATCATTTAAGAAACTTAAAAGCCAGTCCACAAACCCTGTTTTATCACAGACCAGAGTTAAATGGCTTGCCTCTACTCTACATAGAATAACTGAATAAGACATTAAAGAGGTAAAGGACTGAAGACTTTTAGAAGCTAGTGTGGCTGGCCAGAACATAAGAATACATATCCATTACTAAAAATATATGCAGACAGGGATGTACTGGATAGCAAAAATAAGATAGTCATAAATTAGACACCATGCATATGATGAAGTGAATACATTACATTTTTCTTATATTCATATAATCATTTTTGCGGGGCAGAAGCTAGTCACCAACTAATAAAATGAAACACTACTATAAATCTGCAGTGACATTGAATAAATTGCCATGAAAAGATAGTCAAATAAACATGTCATTGCACTACGAAAGAACCAGTGGCCAAATTCATGCATCCTTCAAATAAAGTCTGCATGCAGAAACCTAAAGAACAGAAAGAAAATATCTAAAATTAAATAACACATGTCAACCCTTGTTAGCGATTGACCATAAAACAATACATTGCCAAAGGCAACTCAGAGATGAAGTCATGAAAAATAATTGAGTATGACAACTTTTTATATGATGCAAATTAATAAGTAAGTACACAACACATTATCTTTCTAAATCATTCCATGTTGAAAAACAGAGGCATGCCATTATGCAGAGAAAGAAGAAAAACAAGGATGAATACAGAACTGCAAAGGTCATGACTTTTAAAAAGAAATTGTAAAAGCCAGTAGAACCTCAGAGTTGTGAACAGCACATACAAACTCAGCAAATTTGTTGCTACTAGTAGAACCTAATAAGCCAGCTGCTGTCAAAAATATGAAATAACCCAGACCATCTGTGGATGAAAATTTTAGAAAGATGTTGTTAAACTTGAAGCAGAGTCCTAAGATTCACATTGGATTTTCCTTATGTTGTCAAATAGTTTTAATGAATCCCCTGCCAACTTAAAAACTGGTCTCAGCTCAATGAAAAAATTTCTATTCAACACTTACAGCACTTCTTTAGAAACTATCTTTTTTCAAATAAAGAGTTCATAGTAGTGGAATTTTCATTATGAAACCTTGACAAATAGTTGATATTAATTCCACCATTTATCATATCCCTTGCTTGCTGATGCATTTGAATGGATGAAGAATTGTTAGACAGCTTGGATGAAACTTAATATTGAATGTCCATCTCATGAGATTAATTTCAAAAGGTAAGTTTAAACTGCAAACCAGCTGCACAAATAAAATTGTTCTACCATTATTAATATTCTAACAAATGGAATGAAAAATACATTAAAAAAGAGACAAAACAAATATATAAATTGAATTAATTAGGCACTAATCGTGCAACTGTGCATCAGCTGTTATAAAAAAAAATACATTAACTGTATGCTTACAGCATAAAATTTTAAATAGTAAATGGTTTCTTAACAGTTTACAATAATAAACTGCATCACTTGGCGAACATGTTTCCTTGGTTCACGAGATGACCATTTTAATGCATCACTTTTGATTTCTACCACCGCACCAACCGGCACTCCATAGTATAATTAAACAGACTTATCAATATGGACCACCAATGAAGAAGTAATCCGAGGCCACTAACTCCCTCACCATAAAGAACTGATCAGCATGCTGCAATGTTACTAAAAAAAACAGAGTTGAACTTGTTCGATCCAGTCCCTGTTCCAGTGATTACTCCACCATTTTGAAATAGTAAAACAAAAGACAGAATGCAGTTATATGCTTATTTTTTACAGTCTTTCATTAATTTAGAACATCAAATGGCATCAGTAATGATTAAGGCACAAATATCATTTAATAATATTGACTTGAAATCATGACGCCTAGAAATGAGTAAGGCGAAACAGAAACACGTTCGATATCTCAGATTTTAAACCATTGCATGCTTGGAAAACAAGGCATCTATACTTAAATTTAGCGAGCTGCTAAACACATAAGCAGCAAATTCATTCCTGTGCAGCATAAACACAAACAAACAAAGATGAATCAAAACAGAAGAGGGAGAAGCGATGGGCAAAAAAGCTGAGCTGACTAGAAAGGTGCTGTATTTTGTGGTAATGGGATTTGATGATGTATTTTCTTTTCTCTAGCAAAAATGAGACAAACAAATTTCCATAGCATGACCTATTTTAGACAATAACACTATTAACCCAATAATTAAAATACACACTTGAACAGTGTCAGACTTTGAAAACAGACCTCATAATAATTATTTCTACTAATGTGCGGGGTGATGAAAAATTGGTCAACGAACAAGCAAATTTTATAGTGGTTAGTGTCTACCTATCACATATAAGCTACAAGCTACTGAGTCTAGTTATCTGTTTAGACTACATTTCAACTGACACAGGCTAACTATCAGTTTCAGCTAGCTATTGTAGTGATAGATTCTGTATCGTTACAAAAAGCCATCTCTAACAATCTCAATGTGAAAGAGAAATAAAACAATTTGAAAGGACACACAAAAAATAAGATGAAAAAAAAATAGAATAAAAAAGTCAACTCGCCTACTTGCCAACAACAATTACAAGACAATTAAGGAAAACAGGCCTTTATACTCAACAACCTATATTCAAGGAGCGGCCTGCCAAACAATATCACGGGATCTATTATCAAGAAAATAAGAATACAAAAAAATGCTAATAATACGCAAACATAGGTATTGACTGCTGCCGTATTAAAACTCACCAATTTACAACAGAAATAGTCAAGCAACCAGGAAGACTGCCAACAGACTGCAATAAATTTAATAGAATGCCAATAGTCTTATTTGCATCTGACATGAACACCACTGGATCAAGAACAGGGTGAGGGTGGCCACCAACCAACCATGAGACATTAACAGTTTGCCTAACTCCTGTAGCGTTAACATTATAATGAATAAGCAGATGATTAATAACCAAACAAATCAATTTCCTATCCTAATTCTAAACTGAAACATTAAGTAAAAATTGTTTTGCAACTTGCAAGAAGCAATGACGCTTATGACATATCATTAAAGTCATCAAACATGAAAGGCAGTACCTTTTGTGGCTAATTTCTCAGTCCCACTGATGTCAGATGTAAAGAGTAATACAAACGTTTCCAAGAATTTCAGTGCCAGCAACTTTATTCCAACAGAACCAGGCTACAATACCAAGTAAATTAATTCTCCAATCAGAAATAAAATAAAGCCCACTGCTACTGCCATAACAAAAGAAGTTAAAAAGAATTACATTAAAATCCCAAAGATTAAAATGAAGTAGTTGTACCGCGGACCGATAGAAAACTGTGACTTAAATAGTTATATACATTATTGGTAGTGTGCAACCTAAAATCTCAACAGATGACTTTCGGAGCATATAAACACATTTTTTAAGTTTAAAAGCTGGTAAACTGGATATATATTCCAGACAAAGTGGTAAGTGATAATGACAGTCAACAAAGACATGAACTCCAAATATCATTTAATATGCAGAAATGCGAAGATTTTGACCATTTATATATATTTACTCCTTTCACTCTCATAAAAATAGTCATATAATTAATTATGAACTGAGGGAAAAAATAATTCAGACACTTGCAAAGGCATGTCTAACATGTCCGAGAGGTGCCAATATTGGAGAAGGGCATGACATGTCTAACAATGGATTAAAAACCAAAAGCTAATTACCTCCAGAGCAATCCCAAAAACAGCATCCTTGAACTTTAGCATCCACGTCCAAATATCTTCTAGCCACCTCTCAACTTTACCATATTGTTGAAACTGTTTGGTTTTCCAAATTACTATCACTTGATCAGTATCATACCATGTACCAGAGTATGTAAAATAAAAGGAATGAAATGGGAGCCCTTAGAAAAAAAAAACATAAATCCATAATCTATCAGATTTATAAATGGGAGTGAGATGTATTCCTTCTTTATTTAAAAAACAAATGGGCAAAGGACATTAAAGGAGGTGAAAAATCTATCTAACAATAATAATTCATGAATCAATGACTACTGATTAGATGAACCACTGGGAATAATCAATATGCCAACACGGCACAAATATGGTCTAAAATCAAATTATCAAATCATAAAAATGAAACCATAGAAACCCCAAAAATCAATAACCTCGTATCATTTGCATAGTTAATATACATGAATAATACAAGTTCCATGCAAGCCAAAGCCCAAAGAAAGTTAAAGATGGAAAAGGAGAGGGCCACCATGACCAAAATGTACACAAAGCAATCAGATAAAATTCAATCTACAAAGAACATCAGAACATTCAAATGCAATTATGAGGGAGGACAGAGGGGTAAGAGAAAGTACCTGCACAATCAACTCCTCAAAAACACTACAGAAGATATTCGTGCCACTAACAATAGACTGCTTTACAACTACAACATCGCTATCTCGTAAAAATGTTAATAGTACAGATATCAGCATAGGAGAGTACTCAACTGCTTTAAAACCAATCTCCTCAATTATCCTGAAATACAGTAAGGGAATCAAATTTAAAAAAGAAAAAAAGAATGACCATGCAAAAACACTGGAATCTGCTACATATGGAGAGTGAGACACAGAGGTACTCAAGTTATGGATGAAGGCAGTTACAAGCGAGCGCTACTAAACTACAGAAAGAAAATTGACAGCCAAAAGACAAAACTTTGCATCATAATTCAGATAACAGAACCTATCACTTCAGAAGACAACTAAAATGTGAACCAAAATGAAAATGAAAAAAAAAACAAAAAAAAAAACACCAATAGCAAGTGTAGTCCTACAGCATTGCCCTAACAAAAATGATATGTAAAGAAAAGAAAAAGACATAACAAAACCAATTGTGAATTCAAGTGAAAGCACAAACAACAACAAACACCAATAAAGATAAAAGAAAAGGTAGGAACTAACTGAATGAGTAATTTGCGAACGAGGCTCTCGGGAGAAGACTGAAGCTCGAGCAAGTAAGGGAAGAGGTCGGCGGCGAGGGAGGGTTCGATTGAAAGAAGAAGGTCTTTGGCTTGTTTCAAGGAAGAGGTTTTGACGGCGAGGTCGCCGTGGTTGTTGGCCGCGGCGAGAAGAGAAAGTGCTTGGTCTCTGGTTGAAGCGGCCATGGGTGTTTGTATTAGGGTTTTGAAAGAGTGGGTATGAATACAAAGGTTTATATAACCATAACCAAGAAGATGAACAACAAGATTAAGAATAAGAATTGAAATTGAAAGAACAACTCGGCGGGATGAATCTTAATCACAGTCGGGATTGAGACGATCAGGATTTGCGGCATTCGGATTGCAAGAGTAACAAATTTATCCACCCATTGTGTTTAACACGGATTATCATTATTATCAACTCAAATTTTCTTCTTCTTTTTTATTTATAAATTATAAATCATTTTTACTTTTATTCACTTATTATTAAATATGCTTTTTTTTAATAATTTATTATAAAATCCCTATTTTTTTTTTAAGTCTATTCCACCACTTTCTTTTAACGTTTAACCCATGGTTCATTTGAAAATATGATACTAGACGTTACAAAAATATTGTTTTCTTGTAATTTAAATAATAAATGATTGAATTACACAGATCAAGTAAAATAAACAAAAAAAATATTATATTTTACTACTTAATAAATTATGAAATAACATTTATCAAATTTTCAATAATTAATATGTAAAATTTTAATGAGTTGAGAAAAAATTATATTAAAAAATAATTTCTATTGAACTCGAGATATCTCTATTTTGTATATATGTAAATTTTTTTTCAAAATTTAAAATTAACTTATAGTGTGTTATAGAGTAACAACGGGGAATCTCGTCTTATTTATATAATCACGTGTCACTCAATTCTTACGAGCATCACGTGTCACTCAATTCTTATGAGCATCACGTGTCTCATGAGTACGTGGTGGGAGTTTTTTTTTTTTTTTTTTAAAGTAGGTTAACAGTCATAAAAATTATTTTGATGATGTGATGGGTTTAACTTTTCTCTGTGTTTTAGACTAGTCTCGTATGTTGCTTAAATCATATCAGCAGTTCTTAATAATAATATTATTTTTCTTATAAAAAAATTTAAAAATAAAATGTCTTGTTATTGTATAGAAGTTTATATTATATTCATTGATATTTTTTATATTAGATTTTGTGATTTTTGTCCATCATTCGGAATTTCTACACTAAAATAATTGGTATTGTTGTTGCCCGTGCATTTTGATTTTAAATTTATATATTTCTCTTATATGAAAAAGTTTTATTTTATAAACATTCAAATTTACGTATTTCCTACTACACGACCATATCTTTCCAATTCTCAAACACATCTTAATTACTCACACATTATCGGTCGACATTCTAACAAAGCATTTCTATAACACCCTATGTTAGTCTCGTAGTATCAAGATAAATACTATACTTAAATATACTTTATACAAGTGTTGTAAGTTTGCAAAATTTATTCCTTTGATTGTTGTATGTTAAATGGAAAATGAAAAGATGACGTGTGGATTGACGTAAATAATACAGCTTGAGTTAATTTAAGTTAAAAAATAAAATGTTTTATAAGAAAATCAAAATAAAAAAATATAAGAAGAAGATGTGGGAGAGAAAAAACATAATATAGTAGTAAATTTTGCAAAACAATGACAGTTTAATGACACACAATACTTACTCTTTTTTTTTTTTTTTAAGTATAGTATTTTATTCTTCGTAATGACTGGATAACACCTTGTTTTCTTAGAAAAAAATAAATATAAAAGTAATTTATACTTATATTGTGTGTGATTAATTTTTTTATCAATAAAAATTGAGAATGAGAGTTAAAAAATTTACAACAATTCAATCATACTCAGCTGACTGAGTTCAATCACAGAAGTACCAGTGTCATCCGAATTTTTTCTAAAGAACTAGATATCACATTTTTTTTTTTTTAATTCTAAATTCAAATTAGGTGAGAGAGTACCATCCCACAAAGTCTAGAAGTTCATAAGAAACCGAAGAGTTAAGTTGTAAAAAACTCCTTCTAGATGTATACATTATTTTGATGATCAAATAATTGATAATTCTAAACTTTTGAGATCATGTGAATATTAAATGGTGTTTTACTTTTAATTTTTGCGTTCGCCCCGATAATACCAAAAAAAATTATATAGTAAACAGGTCACTTACCCTCTATTTCTGTATTTTCACTTCAATTCATGTTTTTGTTTTTCATAAAATTAATATTCTTTCTAATTAATATATTGTACAGTAATATTATATCAATTAATAAAATACATGTTAAATATATATAATAGGAAGATATTTTTTTATCTTATAAACTAATTTTATAAGATTAAGTTAAATTTTTAATCTAATTTTTAATATGTTGTCTATCATAAAATTATTAATTACTATTAAATTTATCATATTGTCTATCAAATAATTATTATTTAGTCTTTATTATTTATATAAATGAGAGATAATTTTTATTTTATATATTAATTTTATAGAGTTAAATTAGATATTTAATTTATTTTTTTAATATTTTAACATAAAAGTTTTAAATTTAATTAAGGATATGAGTTATATAATTATTTTAATATCAAATTAATCCTCAAATTAATCCTCACAAGTGAAAGATGTGAAAGAAATGTATGGGAGATTATGATATATATATATATATATATATATATGTATATATATATATATAATAGTGAAAATAATCAAACTTTCTAATATAAATTCCTAACCATGAATTTCAAAACAACAGTCTTAAATTCAATTAAGGATACAAATTATTATTTTCACATTATAATTATACTAATCAGTTATATAAATTAATTACCATTATACCTAAACTTATAATTGATTAGACAGAAATCATAAAATATGGTAAGAGCAGGTTAATTAAAAAAATTAATATAATACAAAAAAAAAACAAAAATCAACCAAAACATTCTAAATAAAAAAAATTGAAATTAAATAAATATATATAATCTTTGCAAAGTAAATGATGTTTTCTTATATAAATATTTTTCAGCAGAATTAAGCATAAGGAAAAAAAAATAAAAGTATAAGAACTAGAAAAAAGAAGATTAGAGATAAAAACAAAAATCATTGAAAATATGGGATGAAAAACGTGTTTAAGAAAATATAAGACAAAGCAGTAACAGTGTAACAAGGAAGGAATCCAAGGGCAAATTACATTTAGACCCAGAGTTACCTTGATAAAAGACGGAAGGGGCATGGTTATTGTAAAGCGTGGGTTGAAAGCAGAGAGAGGCGATGGAAGGTTGGGACCCGAACACGAAGTCGACGCTGACACAGATCCCATTGCTGAGCACTAAGGCGGGTCCTCGAGATGGGGCGGCATGGACACAGAGGCTCAAGGAAGAATACAAAGCCCTTATTGCCTACACTCAGATGAACAAGTCCAACGACAACGATTGGTTTCGCATCTCCGCCGCCAATCCCGAAGGTACACGCTGGACCGGTAAATGCTGGTACGTATACAATCTCCTCAAATACGAATTCGACCTCCAATTCGATATTCCCGTCACTTACCCTTCCACCGCACCCGAACTCGAACTTCCTCAATTGGATGGCAAAACCCAAAAGGTTCCTTCTACTTTTCCCTTTATTCAACAACGTTTTAACTTGTTCCCCTTTATTTTATTTTATTTTTAAAATTTTTTATTTTGCAGATGTATAGGGGTGGGAAGATCTGCTTGACCGTGCACTTCAAACCTCTTTGGGCCAAAAATTGGTATGTTATTCTTTTGAAATAACAATGATAGACTAACCTCTCTGAATTTTGTGAGAAAGGAACTAGAGAGTTGCATTGTGCATGTGAAAATTGAAGATTGGGTTTGACAGTAATGCAGCTGTTATGTTGTTAGGGATTTTATGCTATTTTTTCTTTTAGTGATTTATTATAATTTGGCTTAGTGGAAGTAGTACCTGGCTTTGAATATGAAATTGGTGTGGAATGGACCAACAAGGACTAGGAACTAATGGGATTCCAGTGATTAGGATTATTAGATTATTAAGATTTCAACAATAATCAACTGGGACCTTCAGTCAAATGATCACATTGATCAATCGAATATCTAAAGCTGAATGGTAATAATCTTGCTTTTTATTTAATGAGTCTTGTTTATGGTTTTGTAATGTTCAGTAAGTTAAAGTAAATTACGGAAAATGTGTTAGGAAGAGTGCATTAGAGAGTCTGTTGTTGCTGACACTCCGTTCTTCATCTAGCCTGAACATATTGAGTCGCCGTTGCAAGGGCGCATCAAGATAGCTTAATATGATATTTGATTTTACTCTAGAAGCAGAATATTGAAGTGGGTTTTTATTGTTTCAATTTTGTGAGTGGTGTGCCTGTGGTGATTTGAGATTGTTTCATTTACCGCTGCAATAACGACCTAAAAATTATTCAAAATTGCAAAATCCTTTTATGGAGAACAAGGACCCACTTTTGGGTATAAAATGGCATTAGTTTTGTGATAGAAGATTTTAGGGAGCATCCTCTTCACGTTTACTGAGTTCAACTAATGGCTTGTATCTATGTTTGGCTTTCTTTTACAGCCCCAGATTTGGTATAGCACATGCGCTTTGCTTAGGCCTTGCTCCATGGCTTGCAGCAGAGGTTCCCATTCTTGTGGATTCTGGTATGATCAAGCATAAAGATGACGCAACCACATCAACTGAGTCTTAGTTATCCTATATCTCGCTGAAGCTGTAAAAGTAGAACTCAAGTTTTTTTTGGTTACCCGATTGGTCACAGGAAATAAAATGAGCTGTATGATAACTAGTTTACAGGATCTTCCTTAATGTATCCGCAGATATTGAAATACTCGGGCAAATTTATACATACTGCATATGCAACATGACTAAATGGATTAGTGATAAGTTCTTGATTTGTCTAGTGAACGTAGAAAGTTAACTATCGCATTCTCAGTTATGTCAATCTATTTTTTTCCCTCTATTAGCCTTTCTTAGGACGGGGATGAGTTTTATAGCCTTTTGTTCCCTTTCTTCTGCTTTAACTTTGCTTTGAATGGCATACTGCTGCAACTTTAATGCAGAGTTACTTGGTGATGAGTTTCTTAGTGAAAATTAGATGGTTCCTTTGTGTCACGTATACTTGTAAGGATTTCACTCATATTGTCCTCTAATGGTGATAATTCTTCACCTGGAACCTTAGTCGAATCATTTATTAAAAATATTCTCATTGAAACTACTTGATTTTTCTCCCCTGACAAGGCTGAAATTCTCAATCTTTAAACACTTACAAATTTAGGGATTGTCGAGTGGAAGTTGCAATAATAAAGGGATCGTCTTATAGTCAAGCCAGTAGTTAAATACAATGAAAACCTTAAAGGTAAAAATGATCAACCAAATAATCACCCGAAAGCTTATCACATATATTTCTTTTCCTTTTTTCGCTAAATTGGATGTTCGTGCTCTCATCAGAAGATTGGACCAGCGGAGACAATCTCCTCAGTCAACTTTTGATCCCCTCCTATCTTGTAGGTAGTGAATCCATCAAAATTCTTCTTGAATAGACTTGCTAGTTTTAAGAGTGTCTCTTCGTAAGCCTTCTTGTCTGACCACTGCAGTTAAGTAAAATTTAACAACGGTGAATTCATATCCAATTTTGACACTTTAAAGTGGAAAAAAACTGACAAGAAAACAATGGATTGAATATCAACTTACAGTATTCACAGGGTCCAAGATTTCAGAAGGAACTCCCTCTAGTGCTGTTGGAATCTCAAGCCCAAACACTTCAGTTTTGGTATAATTTGCATTCAGAAGGCTCCCAGAGTGAATAGCATCAATAATTTTCCTAGTATACGGTAACTTAATCCGACTGCCAACTCCGTATCTGCCATTTTATAGGGAAGAAAAATTAGTTTTAGCAAAGAGAAATTGCCATGCATGCAGAGGCTTTTGTCTTAAAAGTCCACACCTTCCTCCTGACCAGCCAGTATTGACAAGCCATCCAGTAGCGCCATGCTTCTGCATCTTTTCAGCAAGCATTGCTGCATACTTGGTAGGGTGCATCATTATAAATGCTGCCCCAAAACAAGCAGAGAATGTGGCCTGTGGTTCTTTTATACCATCCTCTGTCCCAGCAACCTGTTTCATGCATTAAATGAACTTTGAAGATAAATAGAGTATACCAATGTAGGTATGGAAAAGAAATGAAAGGCTTCGCAAGTACCAGGGCTGTGTAGCCACTGATGAAATGGTACATTGTTTGGGCCAAGCTCAGCTTGCTTACGGGGGGGAGCACCCCAAATGCATCACAAGCTAGAAGGATGACATTCTTTGCATGGGGAGCAACACAAGGTATCTTAGCATTGGGTATGTACTCAATAGGATATGCTGCACGAGTGTTCTCTGCAAACTCAAAAGTTCCAAACTATTATTCAGCATGAGTCCCAGATTTCGGTATCATCTCGCACGTAAAATAACCAATGATTTTAACTTGTAGTAATCCTGTCGGTGTTAATTGATATTTTTCATAGTTTTAGTGCATACAGTTTTATTCCAACAGCAGACTTGCTAAAGACATGATTCAACGGACAACACTACTTCATTATTGGTTAATAATACAAGTGTGGTTTTATAATGCATTACTACAAGAGTCCATGTGTAATTTCACATTAATTTTATTATACTTACCGGTTACAGATTTGTCTGAGTAATCTACTTCTCGGGTATGCTCATCAAAAACAACATTTTCGAGCACTGCAAGCAAAGGCAAGTAAAATAATTGTCTGTCAAGTTGTGTGGCACCATAGAGTCTATGCCGTTATAAAGGGTAACTCTTTTGTTGAATATAAGATTGTTACCTGTTCCAAATTTGATGGCATTCCAGATGTCTGGTTCTTTGTCCTTTGAAAGATCAACACACTTTGCATAGCATCCTCCTTCAATATTTGACACCCCATTTTCACTCCAGCAATGCTCATCATCTCCAATTAAATACCGGTTATGATCGGTAGAAAGAGTTGTCTTTCCAGTACCTACGAGGATCAGAGAGTTAAAGGTATTAGTGAAAACTCAACAGTCATGTAATGACTCCACTGCTAAAGGAGTAAAGGGTATTAATCTATCTGCACCTGATAATCCAAAAAAGAGTGCAACATCACCATCTTTGCCCATATTGCACCCAGAATGTAGAGAGAGAATATTGCGCTTGGGCATGAGGTAGTGCATTACACTAAAGAGACCTTTCTTCATTTCCCCAGCATATTGTGTGCCAAGGATGACCATTTCTTTCCTTGCTAGGTTGATATCTATGCTAGTTGATGAAGTCATGTAGTGTGTGTAACGATTACAAGGAAACTGTCCTGCGTTGTATATAGTGAAGTCCGGAGTTCCAAACTCCTCTAGTTCTTCAGGAGTGGGTCGGATGCACCTGTCAAAAAATTTCTCTTTGTATTATTCACACTTGTGTATGTGACTCTTATAGCATTTTAATTAGTTCCCATTAAACTTTGTTATGAAGAGTGTTATGAATTATCTGGTAATGCTTAAAATTCTATGAGTGTTGAAAAGAGATAGTTTGCCTCGTTACTCACATATTGTGCATAAATAAGGAATGATAAGCTCTTGCAGATACTATTCGGACTTTGATTCTGTGTTCTGGATCCCAATTCAGAAATTGATCATTCACAAAAACCTGAACTCAGATAAATTACAATCAGAAGCACAATCATTAGTTGTGTCAACCTTTAAAAAATTAACTGTGAAGATTGGTGCATTTGGTGATTCATTAAAATACTAATAAGATCTTGGAAATGATAAATTTTGAAGAAAGATCTGTTAATGTCTGCACTCTGTTATTATTAGGCAGAAAAGTTATGAAGCAATCAAGATGACAAGAATTAAATGCCGTCCAAATCTGGGATCCCACTTTCCTCACGGAACCAGCACGGCAACTTGGAAACACATACTGGCTTAGTGTGCATGAGCAACCTTAATTTTGTATTATTTCAAAGGTGAGTTGACAAAGTAAAATTTAGCCAGCCAGTTATACTTCGTCATATGAAATTGTAATGCATAAATAACTCTTTGTATGAATTTCAATTGACAAATTGACAACATGTTGGTGTTTTTTTTTTGTGGAAAGAAACATTCTTGTAGGTGACTCTCTGCAAACTGCAATATAATGTTTTATATTTTAATTAACAATTAGTTTAGGGAGTATGGAAGTATCGCATCCTTTTGTCGTTGAAACTAGGATTTGCTAATTATAACTTTTTTCTGGTGAGATATTATTAAACATTTTATTGAATAGTCCATAAATATAAACATGAGATGCATTCTAAAATGATAGTTATTTATTTTTATTTTTTTTTTGCTGAATGTTAAAATGATAGATTATTTTGTCATGGATCCCGTTACATAATTAGTATTAAAATATAAAAGTATCTATGGGAGATAATGTCAAACCAAGAATTTGCGCCTGATTGTGTGGGGGACTCTACACGCAAAGACAGGTCACTGAAACGCACATGCACAGGTGGACAGTGGATATATAAAAATTGATAGAGATTGTGTCTTCCTTCTTATCCCTAGATAAACGTACTGTCACTGACACGGTTTTATGCAAAAAGTCAAGGTAATAGGAAAGATCCAGTAACGTTGACGAATTGATGGGCACGGGATCATCATGTTCCCGTGACTAGCGTCAATATAAAAGTGAATAAACAGTTTAACCATTTTGCCTTTTTTTTCTTTCTTATTAAAGGTCTTTCTTAATAAATTGCCAGGACGATTTCTTTTGGAACCACAAATCTTAAAGAATATTTTAGTGTATCTTCTAATAATTTGTTTTAATATATAAGTGATCGTGAGTTTAACATAGAGTTTTTATACGAGTACATCAAAATTTTAAGATTAAAAAACTCAATTATATCTTTATTTTAATGAATTATTTTAGAGATACTATAATAATTCAAAAATAATTCTATTAAAAAATTTAAGATAATCATAATTTTTTTCTAGGAATTTTATAAATCTTAAATATTTGATTTTCAAAACTTATTTCGAGACAATAAATTTTTGTAAGATGATAAAAATGGAAAAAGAAGAGAAACATGATTTTTTAATATTTAAATTTATTTCTAATTTATTATAGTATTTCTAAAACAATTCACTAAATCAAAGAACGTAAAGGAAAATTAAAAAAACAATAAGCTTGGCAAACCCTTAGATTTAAGCACCGATCAAGTACACCCTATAAGTCTACATCGATGTGAATCATCTAATGTATTCCCTCGATTTCCGGTTCAGGGTCTGTTTGACATTTGAAGTTTGATAATCGTGTTTTTCATTATTTATGAAACAAAATCGAACATTACAAGAAAATATATATTAAACTTAATTACATTTTTAATCCCTTAAATATAGTTTACGTTTAATCAAGTCCTTAAACTTCGAGAAGTATATATGGATAATATCTAATAGATTTCTTTCCTCCCAAAAAAAAAAAAGAAAATATGAAATTGATTTCAAAATTACTAAAATCAATTTAAATTTCAGGAAATGTTAAAAGTTCGAGTAACGTACGGCTGTTATTATATATCAAACAAAAGAGAAAAAATATGGAATTGAATTGGTACCTTTTCGAGGGAGTTCAAGTAATCAACGGCCCTTTCTCGGTTGATTAGGAAGGTATGTTCGTCCATTTCAATATTGGGCGAGCCCCTGGACACATTATAGAAATTAGTTTTATCATTATTAGTTAGGAAAAGGAGAAGGTTGCATTATCTGTTAGTTATTGATTGTGTTAAAGATGATGGGTTAGAAGAAGAAGTAGCACTGACTTTCCCCACCAAAGGTCATCGTCTGTGGTTTCGTCCCTTACAACCCGTTTGTCTCGGGGAGACCGTCCCGTTTTGGCTCCTGAAAGTGTAGCTAACGCTCCCGTTGCCGTTATGAACGATCCTTTCTCGTACTTAATCGCTTGTTCATACAGCTCTGCATCAAAACTCTAATTATTTAAGCACATAAAATTATACTCATAATATTAAATTAATTAATTAATTAATTACCAGCGGGGGAGAGATTGTAGAGGACGTGAGTGAATTTGAGAGCACTGTCACTGACATCAAAAGCATAAAAATGAGGTTGGTGATGAACGTGTGTTGTCTTATCTGGCTTCGAGGCAGGGTCTCCTTTCACCAACTTAGGTCCTGTCTCTCTCGTCAACGAAGCCAACGATGCACTTATGGATTCGAGTTGCAGTCTCTGGCGTTCCTCTTCGGAAACAGTTGCGAAGGGACTCTGCGTTAGCGTTGTTGCTGTGAGGGGAGTGGAAGGGGTTGACCTTTTCTTCTGAAGAGAATGGAGTTCGTGAATCGTTTGGGCTTTCACCGGAGCGCTGCTGTCATCGTGACACACTTCAGAACCGGTTGCTTTGTTCGTTTGAATCATTGGCAAGCCGCGACGCCCATTGTTAGATGCATTTCTTGCCAATTTCTCTGCTGACTCCATTTCTAATTTCAATACGGTTCAGTTGTTGTGAATGTGTAATGCAATTGCAATTCATCTTCTTTCATCGATGCCCTTTTATATCACCAGTAAGGCTTTAGTTTACTTTACCACCCCTTGTGGTTTGCATCCCCCGGTTAAGGTTACCATGGTTTAATTAATCTACGTAATCTATCCTGAGTAATAAAAATTAAATAATAAATTCTAGATAAATTTTTTATACCTGCAAATATTTAATTATTATAATAAAATAAAATGAATTATCATATTTTTTTTCAATGTTGAAATAAATTATTATATCATCACATAATGGTGTGAATGATATTTTTTAAATATTTAAATAATAAATGAATATATAATTTTGATTTGTCATATACTCGTCAGGTTAAAATTTTGTTTTGTGCTCTAGGTGCATGAACGTATCCGTTTTAAATAGCTAATTATATATTGAAATGAGATTGTTTGATCAAACTCGTAAATTGGACTGTGATATTAAAGTTGTAGTAGAATCTTATGAGATAAAAATGTCTCGTTGGCGAGCTGACATTAAATATTCTAATCATGTATAAGAGGTGAGACACTACTATTTTAATCTTGTGATGTTGCTATGAACAAGATATTTTTCATACAAGTGTGTCCCATCTATTTATATAATAAGTTTATAAAATTGAAATGCATCGCTTACTTGTATGTCCAGAACACCCGTTTAAATTGTTTGAATTCATTACTGCAAGTGTTACCAACAAAATAATCTTCATCACAAATTTCATAATATGAACTTGGAGAGTGCATTTTCATGTATTCAAGCCATACAGATACAGTAAGTTGTGCGTATGACTTAACAAGTCACCATACACCATAGCTTTTTACTTCCCTAATCATGTCTTCCTGTAAAAAATTTTATAATTGAAAATATTAGACACTATTTCTTGTACCGGTCCAACTTTAATTGATGGATCTTTATTGATCATTCCTGTATATATTAAAACCAAGGTTTATAAATAAATATTCTCTGATCACTTAAGTTAATAACAAATGATTTCTTACTAAATATGCAGGTACTGAGCAAATCTGAATCCAGATTTATGTGGTCTTCGCTCAAACTGGGATTTAAACAAATATGTGGTCCTCCTCATTGCGTGACTTTCCATCTTTCTTTCATTCTAGATTGAATAACCCGCATATAAAAAGGACATGCCACATCTGTACTAGATTCATGGCATCGAACAACATACCTATTTGGTTTGGATTCGACCACTTTCGCAGCTTGATGAACATTCATCAAATACCGTGATAACTCACAAAAGTGAGTTATTTTTATACTCTTTTTATATCATAAATTGTCCTTTTTATACTCTTAAGCTACCTAAAAGAACTTTAAATTGCTCTTAATTCATAATATTTCGTGTTAAAGCTTGTTGATGGTGTTTTAGGGTGAAAAATGACCAAAAACGGTGAAAAACGTGGTCCAGAAAGACATCTCTCACGAGTTGGAACACAACTCGCGCAAATTGGAGATCCAGTAAAGGAGAAAAGCTCTCTGGAACCTCATGTTGCGCTCATCTCTTCACATCTCACGTGAGAACCCCTTTCTTCAAGAACAACTTAACTCTCTAGCACCTCATCTCGCGTTCACCTCGCGCTCAACAACATCATCTCGCGCGAGGTGCTGAAACTTCAAGAAGAAGTTAACTCTCTGACACCTCATCTCGCGTGAAGTGACTTGGATTGCAGCACACGTTTCCTCTATGGAACATGAACTTGCGCGAGTTGCTTAATATTTCGCGCGAGTTGGCCTCACAGTAGGTCCAAGTCCAAAGTTTTAAAGGTTATAATACACATTGTTTCACACTCAGCAGGAAGTTGGCGGGTTTCGAATTTTAGACCTAATTCTCAGTCTTCTGACGGCTTGACCTAGACGACAGCTACACTTCGGCGGAGAACTCTTCTACTTCATAGACGACAACGATATTCAACCACAAGCAAGGAGAGAAGGAGACTCTAGACTTTCACTATGTATTCTCTTTCAATTACTACTTATGTTGTTTTCTATTCCATCATGAACTAATTCTCTCTTTGATTGGGAGAACGATGTAACCCTAATTAATCCTTTTATATGATTCTCGATGTTATTCAGTATATGTTTGAGTGTTTTTTCTTGTGCTTAATGCTATTTATTAATTGACGACTAATAAATTGATAGGTAAATTTAGGGTAACTCTAACAAAGTATGCCTAAGTAGTACTAAAGAATTAAACCATTATTATGCTATAGTCCTAGAGATAGGAGTAGGTAGTAGTGCGGACTGCACCTAAGTTAGTCCCTAGATTCATAGATTTAATTCCCTAATTAATCTAGGTAATGATTTGGAACGCTAGACATGATCTAATTAATTAGGCGGCGTGGGTGATCTTGAGAGGGACGGTCACGAGGGTAGAAATCCGATCCGACCATGATTATACATAAATAACAAAAGAGGAGAGTATAAGGGGGGAATTAGTAATAAAATCAGGATCCCAATCACTTATCATCTCAACTCCATTTCTTTTCTAAAATTATTATTACTTTGTTCTTCTACAAAAGTGCTCTTTCAACCCTTTTCATGCTCTTTGGGAAATTAAAATCATTAAATAAAAATATAGTTTCGAATTGCTTATCCTCCTGGGTACGACAACCCCGTTCATAAATACTTATTACTTGACGACTGTGGTATACTTGCCATAGCCAAGCGTTGGGTTGCGACGTAAAACATCACACGCCTGATGTGCATCATACCGTTTCAGACCCCTTTGCACACTGATTTTATCTACAAATTTCAAACCAACAAATAATTCTTGACCATCCTCCCAGTTTGAAGGGGCATTAGACCCCATAAATCTTCTTCATTAGGGTAATCCCAATTTATGTATGTATAATGTGGTGTATTATGCCAAAAACGGTTATTGGCTTCCGCCTGCAACATCGTTAAATATATGTTTTTGATCAATAAATTTCAATACATGAAAAATAAATTTATATAATTTCTAACTTGTTTCTGCATGAGCTACTGCAATTGATTGCACGTTCAAACTTAAACTATTATTACCAGTGTTTAATTGATCATCATCCGATTAAGGTAAATGACCGTCAAAATCTTCGGAATCAGAAGATGAATCAACGTATGAATCTGAGACCATATAATCTTCATCATCGTTGCTAGAATTTAATCTCGTACAACCTCTATCGTACGAGTTACAAACATTTGACTTAAATGCACAACCTTCATTATATGAAGACGCATGCAACAACTATTTATACACATAATTCTATATGACCCATGCAATTTTGAACCTAACCAAATATAGTGTAATTTGAAATTCACAAAGAATTCCAATATAGAAAAATAACCTCAAAATTCTAAGTTAAGGGATAATATGAACTCACTTTTAATTTCAAATAAAACCAAGGGTCATTATGAATTTACCACTCATTCCAATTATGGGAATTTAACCATAAAATTCCAAATTAAAGAGAAAATGATTTTATGAAGAATTCACATATAATTCCGAATTCAACAAAACTGAGTATCATTAGAAATTTCAAAGAATTCCAATATAGGGTAAATAACATCGAAATTCAAAGTTAATGAGACTATAAGAATTCACTTTTAATTTTGAATCAAACCGAGGTCATGTGAATTCACCAACAATTCCAACTACGAGAAATTAACCATAAAATTCCAAATTCAAGGACAAGATGATTTCACAAAGAATTCACCGGTAATTCCAAACTCAACCAAATCGAGCATCATTTGAAATTCACAAAGAATTCTAATATATGGTAAATAACCTCAAAACTCCTATTTAAGGGACATGAATTAACTTCTGATTTCAAATCAAACCGAGGGTCATGTGAATTAACTAACAATTCCAATTATGTGAAACTAACCATAAAATTCCAAATTTAGAGGCAAGACGATTTCAAAAAGAATTCACTTGTAATTGTAAACCCAACCAAACTGAACATCATTTGAAATTCAAAAAGAATTACAACCTAGGGTAAATAACCTCAAAATTCCATGTTAAGGACATTATAAATTCACTTTAAATTTCGAATCAAACCGAGAGACATTGTGAATTCACAATAACTAACCATAATATTCCAAATTCGAGGACAAGATGATTTCACATAGAATTCACCTTTAATTACGAGCTTAATCAAACCGAACATCATTTAAAATTCTCAAAGAATTTCAATTTAGGGTAAATAACCTTGAAATTCCAAGTTAAGGAACAATATGAATTCACTTTTAATTTCGAATCAAACCGAGAAACATTGTGAATTCACCGACACTAACCATTAAATTCCAAATTCAGGGACAAGATGATTTCACGAAAAATTCACCTTTAATTCTGAACCCAACCAAACCTAACATCATTTGAAATTCACAGAAAATTCAAATATAGGATAAATAACCTCAAAATTCATAGTTAAGGGACAATATGAATTCACTTTTAATTTCGAATCAAACTGAGGAACATTTTGAATACATGGAAAAGATGATTTCAAGAAGAATTCACCTTTAATTCCGAATCCAACCAAACTGACCATCATTTGTAATTAACAAAGAATTCTAATATAGGGTAAATAACCTCTAATTCGAAGTTAAGTGTAAATATGAATTAACTTTTAATTTGAATCAAACCAAGGGACATTGTGAATTTACTAGAAATTCCAATTATGAGAAATTAACCATAAAAAAATTCATATTTAGGGGCAAGAAAATTTCACAAATAATTCACCTGTAATTTCGAACCCATCAATTTTGAGCATCATTTGAAATTAACAAAGAATTTCAACATAGGGTAAATAATTTAGAATTCCAACATAAGGGACAATATTACTTCACTTTAAATTTAGAATCAAATCGAGGGACATTTTGAATTCACCAGCACTAGCCATAATATTCCAAATTTAGAGACAAGATGGTTTCACGAAGAATTCACGTTTAATTCGTAATTCTGCCAAACTGGTTATCATTTGAATTTAACAAAGAATTCCAATAAGGGTAAACGCATTAAAAATTCCAAGAAAAGGGACAATGTAAATTCACTTTTAATTTCGAATCATACAGATTGACATTTTGAATTCAACAACACTAACCAAATCCAAATTTAGGGAATAGATTATTTCAAGAAGAATTCACCTTTAATTCTGAACCCAACTAAACCAAGCATCATTTGAAATTTACAAATAATTCCAATTTTGGGTAAATAACCTACAAAATCCAAGTTAAGAGACAATATGAATTCATTTTTAATTTTAAATCAAATCGAGGGATATTGTGAATTCACTAGCACTAATCATAAAATTACAAATTTAGGACAATATGATTTCACGAAGAACTCACCTTGAATTCCGAACCCAACCAAACCGAGTATCATTTGAAATTCACAAAGAATTTCAATATAGGGTAAAGATCCTCAAAATTCCAAGTTAAGGGAAAATATGAATTTACTTTTAGTTTTGAATCAAACCGAGAGACATTGTAAAATCACTAGCACTAACCGTAAAATTCAAAATTTAGGGACAAGATGATTTCACAAATAATTCACCTTCAATTCCAAACCCAACCAAACCGAGCATCATTTAAAATTCACAATGAATTCCAATTCAGGGTTAATAACCTCAAAATTCCAAATTAAGGGACAATACAAATTCACTTTTCATTTTGAATTAAAGTGAGGGATATGGTGAATTTAACAACACTAACATAAAAGTCCAAATCCAGAGACAAGATGATTTCACGAAGAATTCACAACTAATTCCAAATTTATCCAAATTGAGCATCATTTGAAATTCACAAAGAATTTCAATATAAGGTAAATAACCTCAAAATTCCAAGTTAAGGGAAAGTATGAATTCACTCTTAAATTTAAATCAAACCGAGGGATATTGTGAATTCATTAGCATTAGCCATAAAATTTCAAATTAGGAAAAAGATGAATTCACGAAGACTTTATCTTTAATTCCAAATCCAACCAAACCGATCATCATTTAAAATTCACAAAGAATTCCAATTTATGGTAAAGAAACTAAAAAATTCCAAGTTAAGGGACAATATGAATTCACTTTTAATTGCGAAACAAATCGAGGGGCATTATGAATTCACCAACACTAGCCATAAAATTGCAAATTGAGGGACAAGATGAATTCATGAAGAATTCACCTTTAATTCTGAATCCAACCAAACTGAGCAACATTTGAAATTCACAGAGAACTCCAATTTAGTGTAAATAATCTTAAAATTTCAATTTAAGGGACAATATGAATTCACTTTAAATTTTAAATCAAATTGAGGGACATTGTGAATTCATCAACACTAACCATAAAATTCCAAATTTAAGGACAATGATTTGACGAAGAATTTACCTCTAATTCCGAACCGACCTAAGTCGAGCATCATTAGAAATTCCCACAGAAGTGCTATATAAGATAAATAACCTCAAAGATTTAAGGGACAATATGGATTCATTTTAAATTTCAAATAAGAATGAGGGACTTTGTGAATTCACTAGCGTTAACCATAAAATTCTAAATTCACGGACAAAATGAATTCACAAAGAATTAACCTTCAATTCCGAACCCAACCAAACCAAACATTATTTGAAATTCACAAAGAATTCTAATTTAAGATAAATAACCTCAAATTCCAAATTAAGAGACAATATGAATACACTTTTAATTTCAAATCAAACTGATGGACATTGTGAATTGACCAACACTAACCATAAAATTCAAAATCTAGGAATAAGATGATTTCACAAAGAATTCACCTACCCATCCAAATCAAACATTATTTGAAATTCACAAAGAATTTCAATATAGGGTAAACAACCTCAAAATTCCAAGTTAATGAACAATATGAATTCACTTCTAATTTCGAATAAAACCGAGAGACATTGTGAATTCACCAAAATTAACCATAAAATTCCAAATTTAGGGACAAGATGAATTCACAAAGAATTCACCTTCAATTTCGAACCCAACCAAACTGAGCATCATTTGAAATTCACAAAGAATTCCAATTTAGGGTAAATAACCACAAAATTCCAAATTAAGGGACAATACAAATTCACTTTTCATTTTGAATAAAGTGAGGGATATGGTGAATTTACCTACACTAACCATAAAAGTCCAAATTTAGAGACAAGATGATTTCACGAAGAACTCACATTTAATTCCGAATTTATCCAAATCCAACATCATTTGATATTCACAAAGAATTCCAATATTTGGCAAATAATCTCAAAATTCCAAGTTAAGGGAAAGTATGAATTCACTCTTAAATTTGAATCAAACCAAGGTACATTGTGAATGCACCAGCATTAGCCATAAAATTCCAAATTAGGGACAAGATGAATTCACAAAGAATTTATCTTTAATTCTAAATCCAACCAGACTGATCATCATTTAAAATCTGCAAAGAATTCCAATTTAGGATAAATAAACTAAAAAATTCCAAGTTAAGGGACAATATGAATTCACTCTTAATTGCGAAACAAATCGAAGGACATTGTGAATTCAGTAGCACTAGCCAAAAAATTGCAAATTGAGGGACAAGATGAATTCACGAAGAATTCACCTTTAATTCCTAATCCAACAACACCGAGCAACATTTGAAATTCACAAATAATTCCAATTTAGAGTAAATTATCTTAAAATTTTAATTCAAGAGGCAATATGAATTCACATTAAATTTTAAATCAAATTGAGAGAAATTGTGAATTCACCAACACTAACCATAAAATTCCAAATTCAGGGACAAAATGATTTGACGAAAAATTCACCTTTAATTATGAACCCACCCAAGTCGAGCATATTTTGAAATTCCTAAAGAATTACTATATAAGATAAATAACCTCAAAGATCTAATTTAAGGGACAATATGAATTCATTTTTAATTTTAAATTAAAATGAGGGATATTGTGAATTCACCGACGCTTAACATAAAATTTCAAATTCAGGGACAAGATTAATTCACAAAAAATTAACCTTCAATACCGAAACCAACCCAACCAAAGATTATATGAAATTCACAAAGAATTCCAATTTAGGGTAAATAACCTGCAAATTCCAAATTAAGAGACAATATGAATTCCCTTCTAATTTCAAATCAAATCGATGGACATTGTGAATTGACCAACACTAACCATAAAATTCCAAATCTAGGGACAAGATGGTTTCACAAAGAATTCACCTACCTATCCAAATCAAACATCATTTGAAATTCACAAAGAATTTCAATATAGGGTAAACAACCTCAAAATTCCAAGTTAATGAACAATATAAATTCACTTTTAATTTCGAATCAAACAAAGGGACATTGTGAATTCATCAGAATTAACCATAAAATTCCAAATTCAAGGACAAGATGAATTTACAGAGAATTCCAACATATAACCTCAAAATTCCAAGTTAAGGGACAATATGAATTAATTTTTAAGTTCAAATTAAACTGAGGGACATTGTGAATTTAACAATACAAACCATAAAATTCCAAATTAGGGACAATATGAATTCTCGAAGAATTCACCTGCAATTCCGAACCCAACCAAACCAAGCATCATTTTAAATTCACATAGAATTTTAATTTAGGGTAAATAACTTCAAAATTCCAAATTAAGAGACAATATGAAGTCACTTTTAATTTCGAATCAAACCAAGGGACATTGTGAATTCAACAACACTAATTATAACATTCTAAATTCAAGGACAAGATGATTTCAAGAAGAATTCAACTTTAATTCCGAACTCATCCAAATTGAGCATCATTTGTAATTCACAAAGAATTCCAATATTGGGAAAATAACCTCAAAATTCCAATTTAAAAGACACTATGAATTCACTCTTAATTTCGAATCAAACCGAGGGTTATCATGAATTCACCCGCACTAGCCATAAAATTCTAAATTGTGGGACAAGATAAATTCACCTTTATTTCTAAATCCAACAAAATCAAGCATCATTTGAAATTCAATTTTTTTTTTCAATTTTAGGTAAATAATAATAAATTTTCAATTCAAGGGACAATATGACTTCACTTGTAATTTTGAATCAAAACGAAGGAGAAGATGATTGCACGAAGAATTCCAATATTAGATAAATAACCTTAAAATTCAAATTTAAGGGACAATATAAATTATTTTTTAATTTGAAATCAAACCGAGGGAAATGTGAATTCACGAGCGCTAACCATAAAATTCCAAATTCAGTGAAAAGATGAATTCACAAAGAATTAACTTTGAATACTGAACCCAACCAAACCAAGAATTATTTGAAATTTACAAAGAATTCTAATTTAGGATAAATAACCTCAAAATTCAAAATTATGGGACAATATTAATTCACTTTTAATTTTGAATCAAACCGAGGGACATTGTAAATTCACGAACACTAACCATAAAAATCCAAATCCAAGGACAAGATGATTTTACAAAGAATTCACTAAAATTTTGAACCCATCCAAATCGAGCATCATTTAAAATTCACTATAAGGTAAATAGCCTCAAAAGTTCAAAATAATAGACAATATGAATTCAATTTTAATTTTGAATCAAACCGAAGAAAATTATGAATTCACCGACACTAACCATATAATTCAAAATTTAGGGACAAGATGAATTCACGAAAATTAACATTCAATTCCGAACCCAACCAAACCAAGCATTAGTTAAAATTGACAAATAATTCCAACATAGGGTAAATAACCTCCGAATTCCAAGTTACGGGAAAATAATTACGAACCCAACCAAAACGAGCATCAGTTAAAATTCATAAAGAAGTCTAACATAAGGTAACTAACCTCAAAATTCCAAATAAACGGACAATGCGAATTTACTTTTAATTTCAAATCAAACCGAGGGACATCACGAATTCACCAACACTAACCATAAAATTCGAAATCCAAGGACAAGATCATTTCACAAAGAATTCACTTTAATTTTGAATCCATTCAAATCGAGAACCATTTGAAATTCGCAAAGAATTTCAATATAAGGTAAATAACCTCAAAATTCCAAGTTAATGGACAATATGAATTCACTATTAATTTTGAAATAAACCGAGACACATTGTGAATTCACTGACACTAACCATAAAGTTTCAAATTCAAGGACAAGATGAATTTACAAAGAATTTAACTTTAAATTTGAACCCAACCAAACCGAGCATTAGTTGAAATTCACAAAGAATTCCAACATCAAGTAATTAACCATAAAATTTCAAGTTAAGGAACAAAAATTCCGAACCCAACCAAACTGAGCATTAGTAGAAATTCACAAAGAATTCCAACATAGGATAAATAACCTCAAAATTCCAAGTTAAGGGACAATATGAACACACTTTTAATTTTGAATCAAACCGAGTGACATTGTGAATTCACCGACAATAAACATAAAATTTTAAATTAAAGGATAAGATGAATTCACAAAGAATTCACTTACAATTCTGAACCCAGCCAAACTGAGCATCAGTTGAAATTCACCAAGAATTCCAACATAGGGTAAATAACTAAAAAATTCCAAATTAAGAGATAATACGAATTTACTTTTAATTTAGAATCAAACTGAGGGATATTATAAATTTATGAACACTAACCATGAAATTACAAATCCAGGGACAAGATGATTTTATAAAGAATTCACTTTAATTTTGAACCCATCCAAATCGAGCATAATTTGAAATGCATAAAGAATTTCAATATAACGTAAATAACCTCAAAATTCGAAGTTAATAGACAATATTAATTCACTTTTAATTTTAAATCGAACCGAGGAACACAGTGAATTTATCGACACTAACCATAAAATTCCATATTCAGGGACAAGAAAAATTCACAAAGAATTCACGTTCATTTCCAAACCCAACCAAACCGAGCATCAGTTGAAATTCACAAAGAATTCCAACATAGGGTAAATAACCTAAAAATTCCAAGTTAAGGGACAATAATTCCAAAGACAACCAAACCGAGCATTAGTTGAAATTGACAAAGAATTCCAACATAAGGTAAATAACCTCAAAATTCCAAATTTAGGGACAAGATGAACTCACAAAGAATTCATCATCAATTCAAAACGCAACAAAACCGAGCATCATTTGAAATTCATAAAGAATTCCATTATCGAGTAAATAACCTCAAAATTTCAAGTTAAGGGACAATAATTCCTATGCCAACCAAACCGAGCATCAGTTGAAATTCACAAAGAATTCCAACTTAGGGTAAATAATCTCAAAATTCCAAATTCAGGGACAAGATGAATTCACAAAGAATTCACCTTCAATTCCAAACCCAACCAAACTAAGCAATAGTTGAAATTCTCAAAGAATTCCAGGTTAAGAGACAATAATTCGAAAACCAACCAAATCGAACATCAGTTGCAATTCACAAAGAATTCCAACATAAGGTAAATAACCTCAAAATTCCAAATTCAGGGATAAGATGAATTCACAAAGAATTCACCTTCAATTCCAAACCCAACAAAACCGAGCATCATTTGAAATTCACAAAGAATTCCAATATTGGGTAAATAACCTCAAAATTTCAAGTTAAAGGGTAATAATTCTGAAGCCAACCAAACTGAGCATTAGTTGAAATTCACAAAGAAATACAACATAGGATAAATAACCTCAAAATTCCAAACTCAAGGATAAGATGAATTCACAAAGAATTGACCTTCAATTCCAAACCCAACCAAATCGAGCATATGTTGAAGTTTACAAAGAAATCCAACTTAGGGTAAATAACCTCAAAATTCCAAGTTAAGGGACAACAATTTCAAAGCCAACCAAACTAAGCATCAGTTGAAATTCAAAAAGAATTCCAACATAGGATAAATAATCTCAAAATTTCAAATTAATGGAAAAAATGAATTCATAGAGAATTCTCCTTCAATTCCAAACCGAACCTAATCGAGCATCAGTTTGAATTCTTAAAGAATTCCAACATAGGATAAATAACCTCAATATTCCAAGTTAAGGGACAAAAATTCCAAAACCAACCAAACTGAGCATCAGTTGAAATTCACAAAGAATTGCAACATAGGGTAAATAACCTCAAAATTCCAAATTCAGGGACAAGATGAATTCACAAGAAATTTACCTTCAATTCCAAACCTAACCAAACCGAGTATCAGTTGAAATTCACAAAGAATTCCAACATAGGGTAAATGACCTTAAAATTCCAGGTTAAGGGACAATAATTCCAAAACCAACCAAACCGAGCATCAGTTGAAATTAACAAAAATTCCAACATAGGGTAAATAACCTCAAAATTCCAAATTCAGAGACAAGATGAATTCACAAGAAATTCACCTTTAATTCCTAACCTAACCAAACCGAGTATCAGTTGAAATTCATATAGAATTCCAACGTAGGGTAAATAACCTCAAAATTCCAAGTAAAGGGACAATAATTCCGAAGCCAACAAACCGAACATCGTTTGAAATTCACAAAGAATTCCGACATCGGGTAAATAACCTCAAAATTTCAAGTTAAGGGACAATAATTCCTAAGCCATCCAAACCGAGCATTAGTTGAAATTCACATAAAATTCCAACATATGGTAAATAACGTCAAAATTCCAAATTCAGGGACATGATGAATTCACAAAGAATTCATCTTCAATTCCAAATCCAACAAAACCGAGCATCAATTGAAATTCACAAAGATTTCCAACATAAGGTAAATAACCTCAAAATTTCAAGTTAAAGGACAATAATTCCAAAGTCAACCAAACCGAGCATAAGTTGAAATTCACAAAGAATTCCAACATAGGGTAAATAACCTCAAAATTCAAAGTTAAGGGATAATATGAATTTTCTTTTAATTTGGAATTCACAATCAAATTCAACATATGGTAAATAACCTCACAATTCCAAGTTAATGGATAATATGAAATCACTTTTAATTTTGAATTAAACTGATGGATATTGTGAATTCACTGATACTAACCATAAATTTCCAAATTTAGGGACAAGATGTATTCACAACGAATTCACCTTCAATTCCGAACACAACCAAACTAAGTATCCGTTGAAATTCACAAATAATTACAACACAGGGTAGATAACCACAAAATTCTAAGTTAATGGGTAATATGAATTCACTTTTAATTTCGAATCAAACCGAGGGACATTGTGAATTCACCAACACTAACCATAAAATTCCAAATCTAGGGACAAGATGATTTCACAAAGAATTCACTTTAATTTCAAACACATCCAAATCGAGAATCATTTGAAATCCAAAAAGAATTTTAATATAGGGTAAATAATCTCAAAATTCTAAGTTAGTGGACAATATGAATTTACTTTAAACTAGAAACAGACCGAGAGACATTGTGAATTCACCAGGACTAACCATAAAATTCCAAATTCAGGGACAAGATGAATTCACAAAAATTTACCTACAATTCCGAACCCAACCAAAAACCGAGCATCAGTTAAAAATCACAAAGAATTCTAACATAAGGTAAATAACCTTAAAAATCCAAGTTAAGGGACAATAATTCAGAACCCAACCAAACTGAGCATCATTTTAAATTCACCAAGAATTTCAACATAAGGTAAATAACCTCAAACTTCTAAATTAAAGGATAATACAAATTTACATTAAATTTTGAATTAAACTAGGGGATATTATGAATTTACCAACACTAACCATAAAATTCCAAACCTAGGGACAACATAATTTCACAAAAAATTCACTTTAATTTTGAACCCATCAAAGTTGAGCATCATTTGAATCAAACTAAGGGACATTGTTAATTCACCGACATTAACCATAAAATTCCAAATAAAAGGACATGATGAATTCACAAATAATTCACCTTCAATTCTGAACCCAACCGAATAGAGCATCAGTTGAAATTTAAAAAGAATTCCAACATCGAGTAAAAAACCTCAAAATTTCAAGTTAAGCGACAATAATTTCGAACCCAACCAAATCGAGCATTAGTAGAAATTCACAAAGAATTCCAAAATAGGGTAAATAAAACCAGAATTCCAAATTAAGAGACAGTAATTCCAAAGTCAACCAAATAGTTGAAATTTATAAAGAATTCCAACATAGGTTAAATAACCTCAAAATTCCAAATTCAGGGACAAGATGAATTCACAAAGAATTCACCTTCAATTCCAAACCTAACAAAATCGAGCATCATTTGAAATTCACCAATAATTCCAACAATGGGTAAATAACCTTAAAATTTCAAGTTAAGGGACAATAATTCCTAAGCCAACCAAACTGAGCATCAATTGAAATTCAAAAAGAATTCCAACATTAGGTAAATAACCTTAAAAATTCAAATTCTGGGACAAGATGAATTCACAAAGAATTCACCTTCAATTTTAAACCCAAAAAATCGAGCAATAGTTGAAATTCACAATGAATTCCAACATAGGGTAAATAACCTCAAAATTCCAAGTTAAGAGACAATAATTTAGAAGCCAACCAAACCGAGCATCAGTTGCAATTCACAAAGAATTCCAACATATGGGTAAATAACCTCAAAATTCTAAATTCAAGGACAAGATGAATTCACAAAGAATTCACCTTAAATTCCAAACCCAACCAAATCGAGCATCAGTTGAAGTTTACAAAGAATTCCAACATAGGATAAATAACATCAAAATTCTAAGTTAAGGGACAGTAATTCAAAAACCAACCAAACCGAGCATCAGTTGAAATTCATAAAGAATTCTAACATAGGGTAAATAACCTTAAAATTTCAAATTCAGAGACAAGATGAATTCAGAAAGAATTTACCTTCAATTCCAAACCCAACCAAACTGAGCAATACTTGAAATTCTCAAAGAATTCCAACATGGGTAAATGACCTCAAAATTCCAAGTTAAGGGACAAGTAATTAGAAGCCAACCAAACCGAGCATCAGTTGAAATTCACAAAGTATTCCAACATCGGATAATTAACCTCAAAATTCCAAATTCAGGGACAAAATGAATTCACAAAGAATTCACCTTAAATTCCAAACTAAACCAAACCGAGCATAAGTTGAAATACTTAAAGAATTCCAACTTAAGATAAATAACCTCAAAATTCCAACTTAAGGGACAATAATTCCGAAGCCAACCAAATCGAACATCAGTTGAAAGTCATAAAGAATTCCAACATAAGGTAAATAACCTCAGAATTCCAAATTCAGCGACAAGATGAATTCACAAAAAATTGACCTTCAATTCCAAACCTAACCAAATCGAACATCAGCTGGAAATCTCAAAGAATTCCAACATAGGGTAAATAACCTCAAAATTCAAAGCTCAGGGACAACAATTCCAAAACCAACCAAACTAAGCATCAATTGAAATTCACAAAGAATTCCAGCATAGGGTAAATAACATCAAAATTACAAATTCAGAGACAAGATGAATTCACAAAGAATTCACTTTCAATTTCAAACCCAACTTAACCGAGCATCAGTTGAAATTCTCAAAGAATTCCAACATCGGATAAATAAGCTCAAAATTCTAGATTAAGGGAAAAGATGAATTCACAAAGAATTCACCTTCAGTTCCAAACCCAACCAAACCGAGCACTAATTGAAATTCATAATGAATTCCAATATAGGGTAAATATCCTCAAATATTCCAAGTTAAGGGACAATAATTTGGAAGACGACCAAACTGAGAATCAGTTGAAATTCACAAAGAATTCCAACATAGGGTAAATAACCTCAAAATTCCTAATTCAGGGACAAGATAAATTCACAAAGAATTCACTTTCAATTCTAAATCTAACCAAACCGAGCATCAGTTGAAATTCTCAAAGAATTTCAACATAGTGTAAATAACCTCAAAATTCTTAGATAAGGGACAATAATTTCCATGACGACCAAATCGAGAATCAGTTGAATAACCTCAAAATTCCTAATTCAAAGACAAGATGAATTCAAAAAGAATTCACTTTCAATTCCAAACCCAACCAAACCGAGAATCAGCTGAAATTCCAAAAGAATTCCGACATAGATTAAATAACCTCAAAATTCCTAATTCAGGGACAAGATGAGTTCACAAAGAACTCACTTTCAGTTCCAAACCCAAACAAACCGAGCATCAGTCGAAATTCACAAAGAATTTCAACATAGGGTAAATAACCTCAAAATTCCAAATTCAGAGACAAGATGAATTCATAGAGAATTCACTTTAAATACCAAACCCAACAAAACCGAGCATCAGTTGAAATTCACAAAGAATTTCTAACATAGGGTAAATAACCTCAAAATTCCAAATTCAGGAACAAGATGAAATCACAAAGAATTCACCTTCAATTCCCAACCCAACAAAATCGAGCATTATTTTAAATTCACAAAGAAAACCAACATCGGGTAAATAACCTCAAAATTTCAAGTTAAGGGACAATAATTCCAAAGCCAACCAAACCGAACATCAGTTGAAATTCACAAAGAATTCTTACATAGGGTAAATAACCTCAAAATTCCAAATTCAAGGACATGATGAATTCACAACTACTTCACCTTCAATTCCAAACCCAACCAAACCGAGCATCAATTGGAATTCTCAAAAAATTCCAACGTAGGGTAAATAACCGAAAAATTTCAAGTTAAGGGACAATAATTCTGAAGCCAACCAAACCGAGCATCATTTGAAATTCACAAAGAATTCCAATATAGGGTAAATAACCATAAAATTCCAACTTCAGTGATAAGATGAATTCACAAAGAATTCACCTTCAATTCCAAACCCAACTAAACCGAGCATCAATTGAAATTCACAGAGAATTCCAATAAAGAGTAAATAAACTCAAAATGTCAAGTTAAGGGACAATAATTCGAAGCCAAACCAAAACCGAGCGTCAGTTAAAATTCACAAAGAATTCCAACATGAGGTAAATAACCTCAATATTCCAAATTTAGGGACAAGATGAATTCAAAAAGAATTCACCTTCAATTCCAAACCTAACCAAACCGAAGCATCGTTGAAATTCACAAAGAATTCCAACGTAAAATAAATAACCTCAAAATTTCTAGTTAAGGGACAATAATTCCGAAGCCGACCAAACCAAGCATCAATTGAAATTCGCAAAGAATTCCAACATAAGGTAAATAACCTAAAAATTCCAAGTTATGGGACAATAATTCTAAAGCCAACTAAACCAAGAATCAGTTGAAATTCATAATAACTTTCGACAGAAGGTAAATAACATCAAAATTTCGAATTTAGGGACAAGAGAATTCACAAAGAATTCACTTTCAATTCCAAACCTAATCAAACCGAGTATCAGTTCAAGTTCACAAAGAAATCTAACATAGGGTAAATAACCTCAAAATGCCAAGTTAAAGGACAAAAGTTCCGAAGCCAACCAAACCGAGCGTCAGTTGAAATTCACAAAGAATTCCAACATATGGTAAATAACCTCAATATTCCAAATTTATGGACAAGCTAAATTCACAAAGAATTGACCTTCAATTCAAAACATAACCAAATCGACCATTGGTTGAAATTCACAAACAATTCCAACATAGAACAAATAACCTCAAAATTCCAAGTTAAGGGATAACAATTGTGAATCCAACTAAACCAAGCATTAATTGAAATTCACAAAGAATTCTAACATAGGGTAAATAATATCAAAATTCCAAATTCATGCACATTATAAATTCACAAAGAATTCACTTTCAATTCCAAACCTAACAAAACCGAGCATCATTAGAAATTCACAGAGAATTCCAACCTACGGTAAATAACCTCAAATTTCCTAGTTTAAGGACAATAATTCCAAAGCTAACCAAATTGAGCATTAGTTGCAATTCACAAAGAATACCAATGTAGTGTAAATAACCTCAAAATTTGAAATTGAGGGACAAGATAAATTCACAAAGACGACACCTTCAATTCCAATGTCAACCACACCAAGCATCAGTTGACATTCACAAAAAAATCCAACATAGGATAATTAACCTCAAAATTCCAAGTACAAGGATAAGATCAATTCACAAAGAATTCATCTTCAATTCCAAACCTAACCAAACCGAGCATTAATTGAAATTCACAAAGAATTCCAACATAGCTAAATAATCTCAAAATTCCAAATTCAGGGACAAGATGAATTCAAAAAGAATACACTTTCAATTCCAAACCTAACCAAACCAAGCATTAGTTGAAATTCACAAAGAATTCCAACGTAGGACAAATAACCTCAAAATTCCAAGTTAAGGGACAATAATTCCGAAGCCAACCAAATCAAGCATCAGTGAAATTCACAAAGAATTCCAACATAGGGTAAATAACCAAAAAATTCCAAATTCAAGAACAAGATGACTTCAAGTCCAACCCCAAACAAACCGAACATCAGTTGAAATTCACAAAGAATTCCAACGTAGGGTAAATAACCTCAAAATTCGAAGTTAATGGATAATAATTCCGAAGCCAACCAAACCGAGCATTAGTTGAAATTCACAAAGAATTCTAACATAGGGTAAATAACTTCAAATTTCCAAGTTAAGGACAATAATTCTGAAGCCAAACAAACCGAGTATCAGTTGAAATTCATAAAGAATTCCAACATAGGGTAAATAATCTTAAAATTCCAACTTCAGAGACAAGATGAATTCACAAAGAATTCACCTCCAATTCCAAACCCAACCAAATCGAGCAGCAATTGAAATTCACAAAGAATTCCAACATAGGGTAAATAAACTTTCAAGTTAAGGGAAAATAATACTAAAGCCAACCAAACCGAGCAAAAGTTGAAATTCTCAAAGAATTCCAACATATGGTAAATAACCTCAATATTCCAAATTCAGGGACAAGATGAATTCACAAAAAATCCACTTTCAATTCCAAACCTAACCAAATCAAGCATCAGTTGAAATTAACAAAGAATTTCAACATAGGGTAAATAAACTCAAAATTCCAAGTTAAGGGACAATAATTCCTGTGCCAACCAAACCGAACATTAGTTGAAATTCACACAGAATTCTAACATAGGGTAAATAACCCCAAAATTCCAATTTCAGGGACAAGATGAATTCACAAAGAATTCACCTTCAAGTCCAAACCCAACCAAACCGAGCATCAATTGAAATTCACAGAGAATTCCAACATAGGGTAAATAACATCAAATTTCAAAGTTAAGGAACAACAATTCCGAAGCCAACCAAACTGAGAATTAGTTGCAATTCACAAAGAATTCCAACGTAAGGTAAATAACCTCAAAATTTCAAATTCAGGGACAAGATAAATTCACAAAGAATACACCTTCAATTCCAATGCCAACCAAACCAAGCATCAGTTGAAATTCCCAAAAAAAATCCAACAAAGGATAATTAACCTCAAAATTCCAAATTCAGGGACAAGATCAATTCACAAAGAATTCACCTTCAATTCCAAACCTAACCACACCGAGCATTAATTGAAATTCACAAAGAATTCCAACACAGGGTAAATAACCTCAAAATTCCAAATTTAGGGATGAATTCAAAAACATTACACTTTCAATTCCAAACCTAACCAACCCGAGCATCAGTTGAAATTCACAAAGAATTCCAACATATGGTAAATAACCTCATATTTCCAAGTTAAGGGACAATAATTCTAAAGCCAACCAAACCGAGTATCAGTTGAAATTCACAAAGAATTCCAACATAGGGTAAATAACCTTAAAATTTCAACTTCAGGGACAAGATGAATTCACAGAGAATTCACTTTCAATTCCAAATCCAACCAAACAGAGCATCAATTGAAATTCACAAAGAATTCCAACATAGGGTAAATAACCTCAAAATTTCAAATTAAGGGACAATAATTCTGAAGCCAACCAAACCGAGCATAATTTGAAATTCACAAAGAATTCCAACATAGGGTAAATAACCTCAACATTCCAAATTCAGGGTCAAGATAAATTCACAAAGAATTCACTCTCAATTCCAAACCTAACTAAACCAAGCATTAGTTGAAATTCACAAAAAATTCCAACGTAGGGTAAATAACCACAAAATTCCAAATTCAGGGACAAGATGAATTCACAAAGAATTCACATTCAAGTCCAAACCCAACCAAATCGAGCATCAGTTGAAATTCACAAAGAATTCCAATATAGGGTAAATAACCTGAAATTTCCAAGTTAAGGGACAATAATTCTGAAGCCAACCAAACCGAGTATCAGTTGAAATTCACAAAGAATTACAACATAGGGTAAATAACTTAAAAATTCCAACTTCAGGGACAAGATGAATTCACAAAGAATTCACCTTCAATACCAAACCCAACCAAAGCATCAATTGAAATTCACAGAGAATTCCAACATAGGGTAAATAAACTAAAAACTTCAAGGTAAGGGACAATAATTCCAGAGCCAACCAAACCGAGCATAAGTTGAAATTCACAAAGAATTCCAACATATGGTAAATAACCTCAATATTCCAAATTCAGGGACAAGATGAATTCACAAAGAATCCAATTTCTATTCCATACCTAACCAAAACAAATATCAGTTGAAATTCACAATGAATTCCAACGTAGGGTAAATAACCTCAAATTTCAGAGTTAAGGGACAATAATTCCAAAGCCGACCAAACTGAGCATCAGTTGAAATTCACCATGAATTCCAACATAGGGTAATTAACCACAAAATTCCAAATTCATGGACAAGATGAATTCACAAAGAATTCATCTTCAAGTCCAAACCCAACCAAACCGAGCATCAGTTGAAATTCACAAAGAATTCCAAGGTAGGATAAATAACCTCAAAATTCCAAGTTAAGGGACAATAATTTCAAAGCCAATCAAACCGAGTATCAATTGAAATTCACAAAGAATTCCAACATAGGGTAAACAACTTAAAAATTCCAACTTCAGGGACAACATGAATTCACAAAGAATTCACCTTCAATTCCAAACCTAACCAAACCGAGCATTATTTGAAATTCACAATAAATTCCAACATAGGGTAAATAACCTCAAAATTCCAAATTCAGGGACATGATGAATTCAAAAAGAATACACTTTCAATTCCAAACCAAACCAAACCAAGCATCAGTTGAAATTCACAAAGAATTCCAATATAGGGTAAATAACCTGAAATTTCCAAGTTAAGGGACAATAATTCCGAAGCAACCCAAACCGAGTATCAGTTGAAATTCACAAAGAATTACAACATAAAGTAAATAACTTAAAAATTCCAAATTCAGGGACAAGATGAATTCTCAAAGAATTCACCTTCAAGTCCAAACCCAACCAAACCGAGCATCAGTTGAAATTCACAAAGAATTGCAACATAGGGTAAATAACCTCAAATTTTCAAGTTAAGAGACAATAATTCTGAAGCCAACCAAACCGAGTATCAGTTGAAATTCACAAAGAATTCCAACACAGGGTAAATAACTTAAAATTTCTAACTTCAGGGACAAGATGAATTCACAAAGAATTCACCTTCAATTCCAAACTTAACCAAACTGAGCATTAGTTGAAATTCACAAAGAATTCCAACATAGGGAAAATAATCTCAAAATTCCAAGTTAAGGGACAACATGAATTCACAAAGAATTCACCTTCAATTCCAAACCTAACCAAACCGAGCATTATTTGAAATTCACAATAAATTCCAACATAGGGTAAATAACCTCAAAATTCCAAATTCAGGGACATGATGAATTCAAAAAGAATACACTTTCAATTCCAAACCAAACTAAACCAAGCATCAGTTGAAATTCACAAAGAATTCCAACATAGGGTAAATAACCTGAAATTTCCAAGTTAAGGGACAATAATTCCGAAGCCAACTAAACCGAGCATCAGTTGAAATTCACAAAGAATTCCAACACAGAGTAAATAACCACAAAATTCGAAATTCAGGGACAAGATGAATTCACAAAGAATTCACCTTCAAGTCCAAACCCAACCAAATTGAGCATCAGTTGAAATTCACAAAGAATTCCAACATATGGTAAATAACCTCAAATTTCCATGATAAGGGACAATAATTCCGCCAACCAAACCGAGTATCAGTTGAAATTCACAAAGAATTCCAACATAGCGTAAATAACTTAAAAATTCCAACTTCAGGGACAACATGAATTCACAAAGAATTCACCTTCAATTCCAAACCTAACCAAACCGAGCATTATTTGAAATTCACAATAAATTCCAACATAGGGTAAATAACCTCAAAATTCCAAATTCAAGGACATGATGAATTCAAAAAGAATACACTTTCAATTCCAAACAAAACTAAACCGAGCATCAGTTGAAATTCACAAAGAATTCCAACATAGGGTAAATAACCTCAATTTTCCAAGTTAAGGGACAATAATTCCAAAGCCAACCAAACCGAGCATTAATTGAAATTCACAAAGAATTCCAACATAGGGTAAATAACCTCAAAATTCCAAATTCAGGGACATGATGAATTAAAAAAAAATACACTTTCAATCCCAAACCTAACCAAACCGAGCATCAGTTGAAATTCACAAAAAATTGTAACATAGATTAAATAACCTCACATTTCCAAGTTAAGGGACAATAATTCCGAAGCCAACCAAACCGGGCATAAGTTAAAATTCACAAAAAATTCCATCATAGGGGAAATAACCTCAATATTCCAAATTCAGGGACAATATGAATTCATAAAGAATCCACTTTCAGTTCCAAACCTAACCAAACCAAGCATAAGTTGAAATTCACAATTAATTCCAACGTAGGGTAAATAACCTCAAAATTCCAAGTTAAGGGACAATAATTCCGAACCCGACCAAATTGAGCATCAGTTGAAATTCACAAAGAATTCCAACATAGGGTAAATAACCACAAAATTCCAAATTCAGGGACAAGATGAATTCACAAAGAATTCACCTTCAAGTCCAAACACAACTAAACCGAGTATCTGTTGAAATTCACAAAGAATTCCAACGTAGGGTAAATAACATCAAAATTCCATGTTAAGGGACAATAATTTCGAAGCCAAACAAACCGTGCATCAGTGGAAATTCACAAAGAATTCCAACATGGGGTAAATAACCACAAAATTCCAAATTCAGGGACAAGATGAATTCACAAAGAATTCACCTTCAAGTCCAAACCCAACCAAACCAAGCATCAGTTGAAATTCACAAAGAATTCCAACATAGGGTAAATAACCTTAAATTTCCAAGTTAAGGGACAATAATTCCGAAGCCTACCAAACTGAGCATTAGTTGCAATTCACAAAGAATTCCAACGTAGAGTAAATAACCTCAAATTTTCAAATTCAGGGACATGATAAATTCACAAAGAATACACCTTCAATTTCAATGCCAAACAAACCAAGCATCAGTTTAAATTCACAAAAAAAAAATCCAACATAGGATAATTAACCTCAAAATTCGAAATTCAGGGACAACATGAATTCACCTTCAATTCCAAACCTAACCAAACCGAGCATTATTTGAAATTCACAATGAATTCCAACATAGGGTAAATAACCTAAAAATTCCAAATTCATGGACATGATGAATTCAAAAAGAATACACTTTCAATTCCAAAGCAAACCAAACCGAGCATCAGTTGAAATTCACAAAGAATTCCAACATAGGGCAAATAACCTCAAATTTCCAAGTTAAGGGACAATAATTTCAAAGCCAATCAAACTGAGTATCAATTAAAATTCACAAAGAATTCCTACATAGGGTAAATAACCTAAAAATTCAAACTTCAGGGACAAGATGAATTCACAAAGAATTCACATTCAATTCCAAACCCAACCAAACCGAGCATCAATTGAAATTCACAAAGAATTACAACATAGGATAAATAACTCAAAATTTCAAGTTAAGGGACAATAATTCTGAAGTCAACCAAACCGAGCATAAGTTGAAATTCACAAAGAATCCCAACATATGGTAAATAACCTCAATATTCAAAGTTCTGGGACAAGATGAATTCACAGAGAATTTACTTTCAATTCCAAACATTACCAAACCCGAACATAAGTTGAAATTCACAAAGAATTCCAACATAGGGTAAATAACCTCAATATTCCAAATTCAGGGACAAGATAAATTCACAAAGAATCCACTTTCAATTCCAAACCTAACCAAACCAAGCATCAGTTGAAATTCACAAAGAATTCTAACGTAGGGCAAATAAACACAAAATTCCAAATTCAGGGACAAGATGAATTCACAAAGAATTCACCTTCAAGTGCAAACCCAACCAAACCGAGCATCAGTTGAAATTTACAAAGAATTCCAACATAGGGTAAATAACCTAAAATTTCCAAGTTAAGGGACAATAATTCCGAAGCCAACCAAACTGATCATTAGTTGCAATTCACAAAGAATTCCAACGTAGACTAAATAATCTCAAAATTTCAAATTCAGGGACAAGATAAATTCACAAAGATTACACCTTCAATTTCAATGCCAACCAAACCAAACATCAGTTGAAATTCACAAAAAAAATCCAATATAGGATAATTAACCTCAAAATTCCAAATTCAGGGACAAGATCTATTGAAAGAGAATTCACCTTCAAGTCCAAACCCAACCAAACCGAGCATCAATTGAAATTCACAAAGAATTCCAACATAGGGTAAATAATCTCAAAATTTCAAGGTAAGGGACAATAATTCCGAAGTCAACAAAATCGAGCATAAGTTGAAATTCACAAAGAATTCCAACATAGGGTAAATAACCTCAATATTCCAAATTTTAGGACAAGATGAATTTACAAAGAATCCATTTTCAATTCCAAACCTAACCAAACCGAACATAAGTTGAAATTCAGAAAGAATTCCAACATAGGATAAATAACCTCAATATTCCAAATTCAGGGACAAAATGAATTCACAAAGAATTCACCTTCAATTCCAAACCCAACCAAACCGAGCATCAATTGAAATTCACAAAGAATTCCAACATAGGGTAAATAACCTCAAAATTTCAAGTTAAGGGACAATAATTCCGAAGCCAACCAAACCAAGCATCCATTGAAATTCACAAAGAATTCCAACATAGGGTAATTAACCACAAAATTCCAAATTCAGGGACAAGATGAATTCACAAAGAATTCACCTTCAAGTCCAACCCCAAAAACCAAACATCAGTTGAAATTCACAAAGAATTCCAACGTAGGGTAAATAACCTCAAAATTCCAAGTTAAGGGATAATAATTCCGAAGCCAACCAAACCGAGCATCAGTTGAAATTCACAAAGAATTCCAACATAAGGTAAATAACCACAAAATTCCAAATTCAGGGACAAGATGAATTCACAAAGAATTCACCTTCAAGTCCAACCCCAAACAAACCGAACATCAGTTGAAATTCACAAAGAATTCCAATGTAGGGTAAATAACCTCAAAATTCCAAGTTAAGGGATAATAATTCCGAAGCCAACCAAACCGAGCATAAGTTGAAATTCACAAAGAAATCCAACATAAGGTAAATAACCACAAAATTCCAAATTCAGGGACAAGTTGAATTCACAAAGAATTCACTTTCAAGTCCAAACTCAACCAAACCAAGCATCAGTTGAAATTCACAAAGAATTTCAACATAGGGTAAATAACCTCAAAATTTCAAGTTAAGGGACAATAATTCCGAAGCCAATCAAACCGAGCATCCATTGAAATTCACAAAGATTTCCAACATAGGGTAATTAACCACAAAATTCCAAATTCAGGGACAAGATGAATTCACAAAGAATTCACCTTCAATTCCAATGCCAACCAAACCAAGCATCAGCTGAAATTCACAAAAAAATCCAACATAGGATAATTAACCTCAAAATTCCAAATTCAAGAATTCACCTTCATTTCCAAACCTAACCAAACCGAGCATTAATTGAAATTCACAATGTATTCCAACCTCAAAATTTCAAATTCCGGGAAAAGATGAATTCAAAAAGAATACACTTTCAATTCCAAACCATACCAAACCGAGCATCATTTGAAATTCACAAAGAATTCAAACATAGGGTAAATAACCTCAAGTTTCCAAGTTAAGGGACAATAATTCCGGAGTCAATCAAACCGAGTATCAGTTGAAATTCACAAAGAATTCCAACATAGGGTAAATAACCTTAAAATTCCAACTTCAGGGACAAGATGAATTCACAAAGAATTCACCTTCAATTCCAAACCCAATCAAACCAAGCATCAATTGAAATTCACAAAGAATTCCAACATAGGGTAAATAACCTCAAAATTTCAAGTTAAGGGACAATAATTCCGAAGTCAACCAAACCGAGCATAAGTTGAAATTCACAAAGAATTCCAACATAGGGTAAATAACCTCAATAATCCAAATTCAGGGACAAGATGAATTCACAAAGAATCCACTTTCAATTCCAATCCTAACCAAACCAAGCATCAGTTGAAATTCACAAAGAATTTCAACATAGGGTAAATAACCTCAAAATTTCAAGTTAAGGGACAATAATTCGAAGCCAACCAAACGAAAGCATCCATTGAAATTCACAAAGAATTCCAACATAGGGTAATTAACCACAAAATTCCAAATTCAGGGACAAGATGAATTCACAAAGAATTCACCTTCAAGTCCAACCCCAAACAAACCGAACATCAGTTGAAATTCACAAAGAATTCCAATATAGGGTAAATAACCTCAAAATTCCAAGTTAAAGGATAATAATTCCGAAGCCAACCAAACCGAGCATAAGTTGAAATTCACAAATAAATCCAACAAAAGGTAAATAACCACAAAATTCCAAATTCAGGGACAAGATGAATTCACAAAGAATTCACCTTCAAGTCCAAACCCAACCAAACCAAGCATCAGTTGAAATTCACAAAGAATTTCAACATAGGATAAATAACCTCAAAATTTCAAGTTAAGGGACAATAATTCCGAAGCCAACCAAACCGAGCATCCATTGAAATTCACAAAGATTTCCAACATAGGGTAATTAACCACAAAATTCCAAATTCAGGGAAAAGATGAATTCACAAAGAATTCACCTTCAAGTCCAAACCCAACCAAACCGAGCATCAATTGAAATTCACAAAGAATTCCAACATAGGGTAAATAATCTCAAAATTTCAAGTTAAGGGACAATAATTCCGAAGTCAACAAAATCGAGCATAAGTTGAAATTCACAAAGAATTCCAACATAGGGTAAATAACCTCAATATTCCAAATTTTAGGACAAGATGAATTTACAAAGAATCCATTTTCAATTCCAAACCTAACCAAACCGAACATAAGTTGAAATTCACAAAGAATTCCAACATAGGGTAAATAACCTCAATATTCCAAATTCAGGGACAAAATAAATTCACAAAGAATCCACTTTCAATTCCAAACCTAACCAAACCAAGCATTAGTTGAAATTCACAAAGAATTCCAACGTAGGGCAAATAACCTCAAAATTCCAAGTTAAGGGACAAGAATTCCGAAGCCAACCAAATCGAGCATCAGTGAAATTCACAAAGAATTCCAACATAGGGTAAATAACCACAAAATTCCAAATTCAAGAACAAGATGAATTCACAAAAATTCACCTTCAAGTCCAACCCCAAACAAACCGAACATCAGTTGAAATTCCCAAAGAATTCCAACGTAGGGTAAATAACCTCAAAATTCCAAGTTAAGGGATAATAATTCTGAAGCCAACCAAACCGAGCATCAGTTGAAATTCACAAAGAATTCCAACATAAGGTAAATAACCACAAAATTCCAAATTCAGGGACAAGATGAATTCACAAAGAATTCACCTTCAAGTCCAAACCGAACCAAACCAAGCATCAGTTGAAATTCACAAAGAATTCCAACATAGGTTAAATAAACTCAAATTTCCAAAGTAAGGGACAATAATTTCGAAGCCAACCAAACTGAGCATTAGTTGTAATTCACAAAGAATTCCAATGTAGGGTAAATAACCTCAAAATTTCAAATTCAGAGACAAGATAAATTCACAAAGAATACACCTTCAATTCCAATGCCAACCAAACCAAGCATCAGCTGAAATTCACAAAAAAATCCAACATAGGATAATTAACCTCAAAATTCCAAATTCAAGAATTCACCTTCATTTCCAAACCTAACCAAACCGAGCATTAATTGAAATTCACAATGTATTCCAACCTCAAAATTTCAAATTCCGGGAAAAGATGAATTCAAAAAGAATACACTTTCAATTCCAAACCATACCAAACCGAGCATCATTTGAAATTCACAAAGAATTCAAACATAGGGTAAATAACCTCAAGTTTCCAAGTTAAGGGACAATAATTCCGGAGTCAATCAAACCGAGTATCAGTTGAAATTCACAAAGAATTCCAACATAGGGTAAATAACCTTAAAATTCCAACTTCAGGGACAAGATGAATTCACAAAGAATTCACCTTCAATTCCAAACCCAATCAAACCAAGCATCAATTGAAATTCACAAAGAATTCCAACATAGGGTAAATAACCTCAAAATTTCAAGTTAAGGGACAATAATTCCGAAGTCAACCAAACCGAGCATAAGTTGAAATTCACAAAGAATTCCAACATAGGGTAAATAACCTCAATAATCCAAATTCAGGGACAAGATGAATTCACAAAGAATCCACTTTCAATTCCAATCCTAACCAAACCAAGCATCAGTTGAAATTCACAAAGAATTTCAACATAGTGGTAAATAACCTCAAAATTTCAAGTTAAGGGACAATAATTCCAAGCCAACCAAAAGAGCATCCATTGAAATTCACAAAGAATTCCAACATAGGGTAATTAACCACAAAATTCCAAATTCAGGGACAAGATGAATTCACAAAGAATTCACCTTCAAGTCCAACCCCAAACAAACCAACATCGTTGAAATTCACAAAGAATTCCAACATAGGGTAAATAACCTCAAAATTCCAAGTTAAAGGATAATAATTCCGAAGCCAACCAAACCGAGCATAAGTTGAAATTCACAAATAAATCCAACAAAAGGTAAATAACCACAAAATTCCAAATTCGTGGACAAGATGAATTCACAAAGAATTCACCTTCAAGTCCAAACCCAACCAAACCAAGCATCGGTTGAAATTCACAAAGAATTTCAACATAGGATAAATAACCTCAAAATTTCAAGTTAAGGGACAATAATTAAAGCCAACCAAACCGAGCATCCATTGAAATTCACAAAGATTTCCAACATAGGGTAATTAACCACAAAATTCCAAATTAGGGGAAAAGATGAATTCACAAAGAATTCACCTTCAAGTCCAAACCCAACCAAACCGAGCATCAATTGAAATTCACAAAGAATTCCAACATAGGGTAAATAATCTCAAAATTTCAAGTTAAGGGACAATAATTCCGAAGTCAACAAAATCGAGCATAAGTTGAAATTCACAAAGAATTCCAACATAGGGTAAATAACCTCAATATTCCAAATTTTAGGACAAGATGAATTTACAAAGAATCCATTTTCAATTCCAAACCTAACCAAACTGAACATAAGTTGAAATTCACAAAGAATTCCAACATAGGGTAAATAACCTCAATATTCCAAATTTAGGGACAAAATAAATTCACAAAGAATCCACTTTCAATTCCAAACCTAACCAAACCAAGCATTAGTTGAAATTCACAAAGAATTCCAACGTAGGGCAAATAACCTCAAAATTCCAAGTTAAGGGATAATAATTCTGAAGCCAACCAAATCGAGCATCAGTGAAATTCACAAAGAATTCCAACATAGGGTAAATAACCACAAAATTCCAAATTCAAGAACAAGATGAATTCACAAAAATTCACCTTCAAGTCCAACCCCAAACAAACCGAACATCAGTTGAAATTCACAAAGAATTCTAACGTAGGGTAAATAACCTCAAAATTTCAAGTTAAGGGATAATAATTCTGAAGCCAACCAAACCGAGCATCTGTTGAAATTCACAAAGAACTCCAACATAAGGTAAATAACCACAAAATTCCAAATTCAGGGACAAGATGAATTCACATAGAATTCACCTTCAAGTCCAAACCGAACCAAACCAAGCATCAGTTGAAATTCACAAAGAATTCCAACATAGGTTAAATAACCTCAAATTTCCAAAGTAAGGGACAATAATTTCGAAGCCAACCAAACTGAGCATTAGTTGTAATTCACAAAGAATTCCAATGTAGGGTAAATAACCTCAAAATTTCAAATTCAGAGACAAGATAAATTCACAAAGAATACACCTTCAATTCCAATGCCAACCAAACCAAGCATCAGCTGAAATTCACAAAAAAATCCAACATAGGATAATTAACCTCAAAATTCCAAATTCAAGAATTCACCTTCATTTCCAAACCTAACCAAACCGAGCATTAATTGAAATTCACAATGTATTCCAACCTCAAAATTTCAAATTCCGGGAAAAGATGAATTCAAAAAGAATACACTTTCAATTCCAAACCATACCAAACCGAGCATCATTTGAAATTCACAAAGAATTCAAACATAGGGTAAATAACATCAAGTTTCCAAGTTAAGGGACAATAATTCCGGAGCCAATCAAACCGAGTATCAGTTGAAATTCACAAAGAATTCCAACATAGGGTAAATAACCTTAAAATTCCAACTTCAGGACAAGATGAATTCACAAAGAATTCACCTTCAATTCCAAACTCAATCAAACCAAGCATCAATTGAAATTCACAAAGAATTCCAACATAGGGTAAATAACCTCAAAATTTCAAGTTAAGGGACAATAATTCCGAAGTCAACCAAACCGAGCATAAGTTGAAATTCACAAAGAATTCCAACATAGGGTAAATAACCTCAATAATCCAAATTCAGGGACAAGATGAATTCACAAAGAATCCACTTTCAATTCCAATCCTAACCAAACCAAGCATCAGTTGAAATTCACAAAGAATTTCAACATATGGTAAATAACCTCAAAATTTCAAGTTAAGGGACAATAATTCCGAAGCCAACCAAACCGAGCATCCATTGAAATTCACAAAGAATTCCAACATAGGGTAATTAACCACAAAATTCCAAATTCAGGGACAAGATGAATTCACAAAGAATTCACCTTCAAGTCCAACCCCAAACAAACCGAACATCAGTTGAAATTCACAAAGAATTCCAACATAGGGTAAATAACCTCAAAATTCCAAGTTAAAGGATAATAATTCCGAAGCCAACCAAACCGAGCATAAGTTGAAATTCACAAATAAATCCAACAAAAGGTAAATAACCACAAAATTCCAAATTCAGGGACAAGATGAATTCACAAAGAATTCACCTTCAAGTCCAAACCCAACCAAACCAAGCATCAGTTGAAATTCACAAAGAATTTCAACATAGGATAAATAACCTCAAAATTTCAAGTTAAGGGACAATAATTCCGAAGCCAACCAAACCGAGCATCCATTGAAATTCACAAAGATTTCCAACATAGGGTAATTAACCACAAAATTCCAAATTCAGGGAAAAGATGAATTCACAAAGAATTCACCTTCAAGTCCAAACCCAACCAAACCGAGCATCAATTGAAATTCACAAAGAATTCCAACATAGGGTAAATAACCTCAAAATTTCAAGTTAAGGGACAATAATTCCGAAGTCAACAAAATCGAGCATAAGTTGAAATTCACAAAGAATTCCAACATAGGGTAAATAACCTCAATATTCCAAATTTTAGGACAAGATGAATTTACAAAGAATCCATTTTCAATTCCAAACCTAACCAAACCGAACATAAGTTGAAATTCACAAAGAATTCCAACATAGGGTAAATAACCTCAATATTCCAAATTTAGGGACAAAATAAATTCACAAAGAATCCACTTTCAATTCCAAACCTAACCAAACCAAGCATTAGTTGAAATTCACAAAGAATTCCAACGTAGGGCAAATAACCTCAAAATTCCAAGTTAAGGGACAATAATTCCGAAGCCAACCAAATCGAGCATCAGTGAAATTCACAAAGAATTCCAATATAGGGTAAATAACCACAAAATTCCAAATTCAAGAACAAGATGAATTCACAAAAATTCACCTTCAAGTCCAACCCCAAACAAACCGAACATCAGTTGAAATTCACAAAGAATTCTAACGTAGGGTAAATAACCTCAAAATTTCAAGCTAAGGGATAATAATTCTGAAGCCAACCAAACCGAGCATCAGTTGAAATTCATAAAGAACTCCAACATAAGGTAAATAACCACAAAATTCCAAATTCAGGGACAAGATGAATTCACATAGAATTCACCTTCAAGTCCAAACCGAACCAAACCAAGCATCAGTTGAAATTCACAAAGAATTCCAACATAGGTTAAATAACCTCAAATTTCCAAGTTAAGGGACAATATTTTCGAAGCCAACCAAACTGAGCATTAGTTGCAATTCACAAAGAATTCCAATGTAGGGTAAATAACCTCAAAATTTCAAATTCAGGGACAAGATAAATTCACAAAGAACACACCTTCAATTCCAATGCCAACCAAACCAAGCATCAGCTGAAATTCACAAAAAAATCCAACATAGGATAATTAACCTCAAAATTCCAAATTCAAGAATTCACCTTCATTTCCAAACCTAACCAAACCGAGCATTAATTAAAATTCACAATGTATTCCAACATAGGGTAAATAACCTCAAAATTTCAAATTCAGGGACAAGATGAATTCAAAAAGAATACACTTTCAATTCCAAACCATACCAAACCGAGCATCATTTGAAATTCACAAAGAATTCAAACAAATGGTAAATAACCTCAACTTTCCAAGTTTAGGGACAATAATTCCGGAGCCAATCAAACTGAGTATCAGTTGAAATTCACAAAGAATTCCAACATAGGGTAAATAACCTTAAAATTCCAACTTCAGGGACAAGAATTCACAAAGAATTCACCTTTAATTCCAAACCCAATCAAACCAAGCATCAATTGAAATTCACAAAGAATTCCAACATAGGGTAAATAACCTCAAAATTTCAAGTTAAGGGACAATAATTCCGAAGTCAACCAAACCGAGCATAAGTTGAAATTCACAAAGAATTCCAACATAGGATAAATAACCTAAATAATCCAAATTCAGGGACAAGATGAATTCACAAAGAATCCACTTTCAATTCCAATCATAACCAAACCAAGCATCAGTTGAAATTCACAAAGAATTTCAACATAGGGTAAATAACCTCAAAATTTCAAGTTAAGGACAATAATTCTGAAGCCAACCAAACCGAGCATCCATTGAAATTCACAAAGAATTCCAACATAGGGTAATTAACCACAAAATTCCAAATTCAGGGACAAGATGAATTCACAAAGAATTCACCTTCAAGTCCAAACCCAACCAAACCGAGCATCAATTGAAATTCACAAAGAATTCCAACCTAGGGTAAATAATCTCAAAATTTCAAGTTAAGGGACAATAATTCCGAAGTCAACAAAATCGAGCATAAGTTGAAATTCACAAAGAATTCCAACATAGGGTAAATAACCTCAATATTCCAAATTTTAGGACAAGATGAATTTACAAAGAATCCATTTTCAATTTCAAACCTAACCAAACCGAACATAAGTTGAAATTCACAAAGAATTCCAACATAGGGTAAATAACCTCAATATTCCAAATTCAGGGACAAAATGAATTTACAAAGAATCCACTTTCAATTCCAAACCTAACCAAACCAAGCATTAGTTGAAATTCACAAAGAATTCCAACGTAGGGCAAATAACCTCAAAATTCCATGTTAAGGGACAATAATTCCGAAGCCAACCAAATCGAGCATCAGTGTAATTCACAAAGAATTCCAACATAGGGTAAATAACCACAAAATTCCAAATTCAAGAACAAGATGAATTCACAAAGAATTCACCTTCAAGTCCAACCCCAAACAAACCGAACATCAGTTGAAATTCACAAAGAATTCCAACGTAGGGTAAATAACCTCAAAATTCCAAGTTAAGGGATAATAATTCCGAAGCCAACCAAACCGAGCATCAGTTGAAATTCACAAAGAATTCCAACATAAGGTAAATAACCACAAAATTGCAAATTCAGGGACAAGATGAATTCACAAAGAATTCACCTTCAAGTCCAAACCCAACCAAACCAAGCATTAGTTGAAATTCACAAAGAATTCCAACATAGGTTAAATAACCTCAAATTTCCAAGTTAAGGGACAATAATTTCGAAGCTAACCAAACTGAGCATTAGTTGCAATTCACAAAGAATTCCAATGTAGGGTAAATAACCTCAAAATTTCAAATTCAGGGACAAAGATAAATTCACAAAGAATACACCTTCAATTCCAATTCCAACCAAACCAAGCATCAGCTGAAATTCACAAAAAAATCCAACATAGGATAATTAACCTCAAAATTCCAAATTCAAGAATTCACCTTCATTTCCAAACCTAACCAAACCGAGCATTAATTGAAATTCACAATGTATTCCAACCTCAAAATTTCAAATTCAGGGACAAGATGAATTCAAAAAGAATACACTTTCAATTCCAAACCATATCAAACCGAGCATCATTTGAAATTCACAAAGAATTCAAACATAGGGTAAATAACCTCAAGTTTCCAAGTTAAGGGACAATAATTCCGGAGCCAATCAAACCGAGTATCAGTTGAAATTCACAAAGAATTCCAACATAGGGTAAATAACCTTAAAATTCCAACTTCAGGGACAAGATGAATTCACAAAGAATTCACCTTCAATTCCAAACCCAATCAAACCAAGCATCAATTGAAATTCACAAAGAATTCCAACATATGGTAAATAACCTCAAAATTTCAAGTTAAGGGACAATAATTCTGAAGTCAACCAAACCGAGCATAAGTTGAAATTCACAAAGAATTCCAACATAGGGTAAATAACCTCAATAATCCAAATTCAGGGACATGATGAATTCACAAAGAATCCACTTTCAATTCCAATCCTAACCAAACCAAGCATCAGTTGAAATTCACAAAGAATTTCAACATAGGGTAAATAACCTCAAAATTTCAAGTTAAGGGACAATAATTCCGAAGCCAACCAAACCGAGCATCCATTGAAATTCACAAAGAATTCCAACATAGGGTAATTAACCACAAAATTCCAAATTCAGGGACAAGATGAATTCACAAAGAATTCACCTTCAAGTCCAAACCCAACCAAACCGAGCATCAGTTGAAATTCACAAAGAATTCCAACATAGGATAAATAACCTCAAAATTCCAAATTAAGGGACAATAATTCTGAAGCCAACCGAACCGAGCATCAGTTGTACATCAATTCAAATACAACCTACTAAATCTAATTCCACTAAAACTATCAATCAGGTTAAGCAAGATTTATCCTTTTAATGGCAATGATCATGCTTACATCCTCGTTATGATGCAACCAATTTGTTTTATTTGCATTTATGACAAAACTCATAAAGACTAACGTTCTCCAAAAGCATTAATGCATCACATTTTTCCATAGATCATCAATAATCTTCCATAAAGAACTTTTTTAATAAAATGAAAGTATTTACTTTTACCCCAGATGCGGAGAAGAAGGAAAGTAAGTGTACATGCCTTCTTAGGTGCAAGCCCATCTTTCTCCGGAACAATTCCATGGATTGCAACCAACACTTCTACTGGTGTTAAAGCTGGACCTGTATGAGCAGTATTGAAAACTTAATCTATCTAGAAAGGGAAAAGATAAAGAAATGAACCCAAAGTTGGCAAAAGAATTGTTAAAATTTCACATTTTATTTAGGTGAACTTAAACGCAAATTCCCATGTACCCCAAAAGAACAGTTATATGGAAGCATGTAATGTGAATGAAACTGCAGTCAATGCCCCAGGCCCAAGGCATCCAAGAATAATAAGCAAAAGAGACAAAATATGAAACTCAGCGACAATTCACAAGTACCTGTAGTATGTGAGCCAGTTCCCTTTGAAACTTTTCCAGTGGAAGATCAACAAGCCGAGGGAATATTGGTAAAACCTGCTACCATTAAAAATGGAAATCCTGGTCTATTAAAATAATATCTACTACTTACACAACAACAAAAATGAGAACTAATATCACTAGTAACATCATGCAATGAGGACTAACATTGCAAAAGAATGAAAATTAGAATAAAAAGGACTGGGCTCCTTGCACCCGTACAATGACAGTTTAGTATGCAAATTCCTTAAATATTTCATATGCCAGAAGAAGAGGCCATATACAATAACATAATTTTATTTTTAAAATTTAGCAAGAATATAAATAGAAAAGTAAAAGAAGAAAGCTATCATTATAACCTTCTGTTTTGAAAGTGAATGGAACAAGAATAGTAACATCCTGCAATGGAGAACCAGCATAAGAAAAGAAACAAAATATCTAATAATTGGTTGAAAAGTTTACAATGCTTTTGTCTGCTATACGTACTCTATTCATATAAACGTTTAACGGTAGATGTCAAATCAGAAGATGGCAATATGTCTTGAGTCAATATTTGCAGTACCTTCAAGAAAACAACAACATTAATGTCCTCTTTTCATATTCTAATACCTTCAATGATGGAACAAAATTAAGTTTTGGTCAACAATGAGAACAGGAAAATACCACTGTCAGAAGATTTTCACTTCCTTGTGATGGATCAGATATGATGCGTAGGAATTCCAAATAAGAATTGCCCTAATGCCCTCAGAACAATAGGAACATGATGATGAAAAAAAGCCTACAAAAGCATGAGTAGAAAAAATTCAGAAGGATTAACCAAAAACCTACTACTGTCAATAATAGCTGAAATGAAAAATGACAATGCAAACATAAAAAGGTGAACTCCTCAGCAGCACAATGCAATGATTTATAGTCATAACCTATTGGAAAATTCATATCGTGAGGCATATAGTTACATGTGTATACAAAGACCACAGCAAACTCCATCAGTCATGTGCGTTATGTTCAAACAGACTCTTAGATCCTACTGTGTGTGTGTTACATGCATATAGACCAAAGTAACAACTGGGTTAACCTAATTCACAGCATCCTACAATAAAAAAAACCTGGTAAAATAACATGATCAACAAAATAAGACCTGTTTTACAGTTTTTGGGAATTGCCCGTACACATTCAATACAATATGAAGAAGACTGGGATTTTGCAAGGATATGAAAACTACGTATAATAATTCATGAATCAATGACTACTGATTAGATGAACCACTGGGAATAATCAATATGCCAACACAGCACAAATCTGGTCTAAAATCAAATTATCAAATTATAATAATGAAACCATAGAAACCCCAAAAATCAATAACCCCGTATCATTTGCATAGTTAATATACATGAATAATACAAGTTCCATGCAAGCCAAAGTCCAAAGAAAGTTAAAGATGGAAAAGTAGAGGGCCACCATGACCAAAATGTACACAAAGCAATCAGATAAAATGAGATTACGCACTGGGGAGATTACACCAATGATACATACAGCAATCTGCAAAAGAAAAGAAAAACACACATTAGGACTTGTTTGGAGATTACACCAATGATTACACAAATAATATGGGTTTAATAAAAATTCCTAAAAAGTTATCCAAATGAACCACAATCCAAAAATAAGTATTAGAGCCAATTAAGTTGATCTCTTAATTGGATAAGTGCATCGTACATGCTATTGCAACTAAAAAATTAACATGCTGCATACCGACATAGAAAGTGAAGAATAAGCCATCCCATATTTATTGCAAAGAAAAGATCAGGTTCTCCAAAAGGACTCCATTCTGTTTACATATAGCCGGAATAATGATCATAGGCAGATTCCCTAAATTTCATGTTTATATCAATCCAAAAAAATGAGCTCAACCATAAAATAAAAGGCATTAGATAGCAAATGATGCAAAACTTGATGCTTTAATAAAACTAGTACATTGCAAACATAATAGTGGTAGCAGGACAGATACCATAACTGCAAATTGCTATCTTAGTCTAACTAGAACTTTAGTGGGTACAACAAGCATATGATTACCATCAGTTATAATTGGGTCGCATTAACCTCATGTATAAGGAACTCCTGAACAACATTAACATCTTTTATTTTTTATAATTAATAATCAGAAGAATTGTACATAGAAAGCCTAGACTTAGACAGAGGACATGCATACAGACTCAATAAGAACCCTGCAGTGACAAGTTGGATTCTTCATCCTCAAGGTAACTGTATTCAAATATAACTATACTTATGATCTCCAAGAGTAAGATTTGAAGTGGATCCTCTCCACTTTATAGCCTTGAAATTCTCAAATCTCCTATAAGAAAGAGAAAATAATTTATAATTGGTTGATGATAAAAAAAGTTGTATATGGACACTGAATGCCTATTAAACTGTTGGGAAGAAAAGAATTCCAAGTATGCGTATACAAAGATATGCAGATTTTACATGTCTTGTTTTCGCAGTCATTTATTTGTGCAAAGGAATGTGTACCAGCAGAACAGCAACCTAAGATTAGACCTTACATGTGTTTGGGAGGCCTTGTCATTTTAATCAAAATCCATCCCAAGGCTGAACCTAACATGAATGTGGCAAGAATATTCACCGGCATGAACCACCTAAATCACAAGAAAAAATGTTACAAAACCTTTGAATTAATAATTAACACAAAACAAACCAATCCTTAAACTATAGAAACACTTCCTAAATTACAAACCAATACTCACAACAGAACAATACTCTGAAAAGTAATCGTTTTGGCCAGATTGTCACCTACCAATGATGGATTAAACACGTAAAACACAAGCTGTCACATTAAGAACACCATTAGGAGAATAAAAACAAAACAAAACAAAAATATTTTTATTATATTTGTAACGTGATTGACTTTCTTCCTTGCATCTTTCTTCCTTGCATCTTCTCCCAATACTGATATGTTATCCAATGCAAGAAACAAACCAAGTGCGGTAATGAGTAACACTTTGATCACAGGAAAAGACGCAACCGAAAACAAGTCTATAAACTCCATTAGACCAAATCTTCAATTCCAATCACGTAGTGCTGAAATGCAAATTTTTTTAATATTCAATTCTCTGCAATCCTAAGACTAATACTCATGCTTAACATTATTTTTACAAGAACCACAAAGAAAAGTCAAGATTTTCTTTTTTGGTACATAAAGAATCATAAAACTAAAATTGAATCCCAGGAGATGAAGCAAACCTCAGGGAACATTCCTACTTGCCTAAGATCCCCTATTTTGGGAACTCCCCCAACATCACACCAAGCTCCAAACCCCTCTATATCCACCATGAAAATAAAAACAACCTACACCAGCAACTTATAATAATTGCTTACCTAATCTTAACTTTCTGTCAAATCCTCCTGGTACTAGTCACTAACATTTCAAAGACAGTGAATAAACGGTAATCTTAAATGCACAGAGACCCAACAATTAGAAAGAGGGAGTAAGGGGAAGCCAAATAGTTCAAAAAATTTGGCCACTTAAAAACGCATTAAAGAATTGAAATCTTGGATTTCTGATGACACCGGAGCCGCTTATGCTGTAATGCGCTGCATGAAGAGAGATGAAGGTGGCCGAGAAGTGTGAAAGCGAGTTGAGGATAGAAGAAGAATGAACAGAGAAGAAGGTGAGTTGAGGGTAAAGAAAAGAATGAAGAGAGAAGAATGACCAAGAAGTGAGAAAGCGAATTGAGGATAGAAAAAGAATGACCAAAGAAGTGAGAAAGCGAATTGAGGACAGAAGAAGAATGATCAAGAAGTGAGAAAGCGAATTGAGGATAGAAGAAGAATGACCAAGAAGTGAGAAAGCGAATTGAGGATAAAAGAAGAACGAAGAGAGAAGAAGGTGAGTTGAGGGTAGAGAAAAGAATGACCGAGAAGTAAGTAAGCGAATTGAGGATAGAAGAAGAATGAAGAGAGAAGAAGGTGAGTTGAAGGTAGAGAAAAGAATGACCGAGAAAGAGAGTTTCAAGAAGTGAGAAGGATAGAAGAAGAACAAGAGAAACAAAGGAGATGGAGTAATGAGAAATGAAGGAGTAGAACAGAGTCTCAGGGAAGGAAGAAAGAGTAAAAGTTTAAGTTTGATGCACTAAAATATGTTTTACTCCTAGCCATTTGCAATATGATTGTAAATTTCATGCATGACAACATTTTTATATATTTGATTTCACGGAAGAGAATAATTTAAAATTATTTATATATTGAAGTGATTTATATAATTTTTTATTGAATATATTTTCTATGTTAATTATGTTTTATTAATTTGATTTTATAATAAAATATTTAAATATATAACATCAAAGTTGATTTTGTTTAAATTTTTTTTAATTAACACTAATTTAAAGGTATTAATCAATGAATTTGCTTTTATTTTTTCTTTTCTAAAGAAAAAATTATGACAAAGTGAAGAATTACGACTGTATAATATTATTTTTTTATATATAAAATATTTTTTTTAATTTTCTTCCTTAAAAGAAAAATATTATTTAAAACAATATTGTGCTCTGAATATAAATCAACTAATTCTAAGAAATTAATTCGGAATTAGTAAATCAGTCTCTTTTAATGAATATTTTTCAATTTTTAATCTCTGATATTTCTCCACTTTATATCTAGAATTCAATGAAATATGCTTTTAGAAAATATATAAAATATTTTATGACAGAATAAAATTTTTAATAGATTTATAAATTGAACCAGACATTTAGATAGAAACTTTTTTTAAAAACATTTTAGATTAAATAATTTAGAATTTCATTTTTTTTCTTTTAAAATCTTGGATTGGTACTTTATAAGTTATAAATATAATTATATTTGTCATCTTTGATTTGGTTATACTTTTATTATAATTTATTTTATGTTGATAAAATTTATTTATTAACTAACTTTACTAATCGGCAAATACTTTATCTTCTATCATGAACTTAAACTAGAATAATACTATTTATGAGTGAATTATTCCCAATTAATTATATATGCTCTCACATGTATTCGTATATAAATTAAGGTTTATGAATGTATTTTTAACATAATTTTAAAGGGTGACTATAATGAAATTAACTATATCCCAAATCAAATTTTATCACTAGCATGAATAAGCATACAAACACAAGATTCCAAAAATGAGGAGTGAATATAGAAGAAAATTAGCAAGTTTTGTCTAAGCACTTTATCCTCTAACTTAAAATTATACCATCAAAACATGTGGCCCCAACATAACTATGTTACGGTCTAAAATAATGACTACTTAAAAATTACTGTGAAGGCAAACTTTAATCAAACCCCATTCCTCTCTTATACGTATAATGCACCGATAAAGGATATAAGAAACCAAAATGCATAACCACACAAGAAAATTAAAAGAAACTAGAAACTAAGCTAAATAAAAACAAGAACTGTCACATCTAGATTGATGGACCACCACAGCACCACCATCTAGATCCATTAAATGAGTAATTGTCACTTACATCAATATATCAATCACCAAGTATTGTTTATGCGTGTATCACTGTATCATAGTCACTGCATCATAGTAAACTTCACATAGTAATCAAGATGGTGCGGACAAAATAGAAGATCAAACTTTTTTTGTCCATATACTAATCACCAACACAAGTACATGGAGCAAACTATTCTTTTTTTTATAAAAGATATAAACAAAACAATTTTCATCTTGCAAATTTATTTTTCAAGTAAATCTCAATCACTACATTATCCAGAAATTCTCTTGATTCCAAAAATAGAAAGAACCATAATCATTGCATTAGCAAAATTTAATGGCATTTTGTTTGAGGACCATCACGTGAAATATTACCTGCTTGAAAATAGAATTTGCAACCCCTAGATTACACATAAGAGTTGAAGGGGAATGATCATAGTACAACATTGAATATATTGCAAGAAGTCCAAGACAAAATCTTTATCAAGTCAGTTACCATGACTCTTAGGCACAACCATATTAACTCTAACCCGTGAAACCAAAGAACACATTAGCGCACTCACAGACCAAATGCAACAACAAAGGAAGGTCCAAATCACACAATTCAACAAAGAATAGCACACTTGAAAAGAGTTCACATGGAAACAATATCATCAAAAGCATAGAGCAAAAATCGTAAAACTTCAACATGAACAGAAGAAAGATCGTGGTTCGTAACAACGACCATGTATTCAACCTATGGTAACAGGCATAGTGAGGAAAAGAATAGGAATGCTAAGAAAAGAGAATGCAAAAAATGGCAAACAGAACTTAGAATGGTCTTACAGTGGAAGGAGACAACTACGAACAGCAACGATGGCGAAGGAGGGCACACTAGTGGCGACGGGGCATAGGAGCGACGAAGGTTCAGAGAGAGAAGGGTAAGAAGTGAGAAAGGGACCAAAAATGAAAGTGTCTCCACACACAGAGAGCTGAAAGAAATAATAGAGTTGTTATTTAATGTCAATCATTGATTGATAACTGATAAGTATAATTGTTAACGACGGTGAAAAAATAAGCCATATATTTTACATCAGATCGATAATTAATGAATGGTGTAAATTTTTTTCATAAATTTTGAGAATATTATTAGCTCATAATTAACATACTTTTTAATATATTTTTCTTAATTTTTTATATTAAAATTAGACAATTTTTTTTTTTTTTTGCCAATTTAGTTTTCTCAAAATTTAAAAAATGTTAATAGATAATAAACCTAAAAAAACTACACGTTTATCTTAATTTTTGTCATTATAAATCCTATATTTTTTTAAATTTAATTACTTATATAATCCTTATAACTTCACAAATTTTATTTATAAAAAAATATGACCGAACAAAGCTTTTATCATGGGAGGGGAGACACGCATTCTCTCTTTTTGGACAAAATAAAATATATATATATATATATATATATATATATATATATATATATATATGGGTAGTTTAGCAAATCTTACCATTAATTTATATTTTTCCTTGTTTTATTGATTAAAATCACCAATATCGCTCTCACTCTTTCTCAAATTAAGATTCTCACTAAACCCTGAACATTCCATGCACCAAACTAAATTCCAAATCCAAATATTATCATTACCCTAAATTTTTAAGTTGTCTCATCTAACCCGTCACAGTTCTAAATCTTAACTCGTATTTTAGAATGAAACAAATAAGTTTAGCTTAAAAACTTTCTCTACTTTAAACAGGAGCGTGAATACTCTTCCCCCAATTTTTTGCTATATATAAAAATGTAAATATTAGAGTTTATTATAAATTACGTAGAAATGTGATATTGTTGCTACATACTAAATCAAATCATGTAGATTACAAATGCTTATAAAACAAGCATTTTTTAAGAAATTAACAAATTATAGCTATGATAATATGTGTGGTTAAGTTCTTCCTGCACATTTCCCACTTCCACCTGCAATAAAATCAAAACGATGAACATATCAAAAGAAAATTTTCATTGTTAGAAAACTTTAGGGGTTGATGAGAATAGCCAAATGGTAAGAGACACAACCGACATCTACCAAGTCGCAGTTATAAATCTTAATTCATCATTTAAGATGAAATAAATGTAAGCATTTTTTTTTATCTTTAAAACTATGCAGGAGGGTGACTACTCTTTTCCTAAATTTCTCATATATATAAAAAATAAAGTAACGTTGAGGGGTTATTTTATTTTAGCTACCTTTCGAAAAATATTATAAACTAAATAAGTAATTTAACAAATCTAAAAGATTTCTCTTTTTTTTTCCGACAAATATAAAAAAAAAAATTCTAGCACATAAAATTACCTATTATTGTTGTTGAGTCATGACTTAGGTTTACATAATGAGATTTTATATGGGACTTTAAAGGAAGAATATATATATCACGTGGTTTGGCTTAATTTCTATTGAATATCATGAGTAACATATGGAGAAGAACAATGAGAGATCAACAATTATCTTGGTATTAGTCAAATGCAAGACATGTATTGAGGCATTTATGCAAAGAAGACATAAATGCTTTCGTTATACGGCTGAAGGAGAAAAGAGTAATGGAGTATATACAGATGTTAGTCTTTGATAGCATATAGCAGCTGTTGGATTGATATCAAGAAAAGACTGTCGGTACAATATACACATATTGAGCTTTCATAGCCTATGTTGGACTGTTAATATTTCTGAATCAACTTTGCTTTGAGTTCTAGTAATGAAATTCTGCTACTACATATGTATTACTCATTTTCTGATTTATTTCCTTTAGTGTATGATCTTTTGTCTAAATATGGAAACTTATTGTTGGTTGATGATCACTACAAGCAATATATTGTTTATTATTCCACTTCTTACCAAACGTTTTAGGTGGCTTCAAATCAAGATCAAAATTAATATATATATATATATATATATATATATATATATATATATCCTACCTTTATATTAATTTTGATTTTGATTTGTAGAAATGAGAATCACACGGTAGCAATAAAAGACTTGCAAGTGTAAACACAAACCAGGACTTTTGTCATGAGTTTGTTGCAAAGAAAGACCTGAAATCCCAAGGAGCAATGTTGATCACATATATATCTTGATCATTCTGCACCTCTTCTCATCTTATATATCCCTTTCCTCCTCAATAATTATCTCTGAGATTTCTCCGAATGATTGTTGATATTTATGATTTTTTCTTAGCACACGCATGCAAGATACGACGCGAAATTTGTGGCAAGAAAAATATTGTGCAATTTAACTTGTGAAAATTACTTATAACAAAAATGTGACAATAAAAACGTAAATATTATGACTAATTCTCTTGTTAAAAAATTTAACACTATAATTTAGTACAAAAATAATTTTATAACAAAAATATCGAAACGTAAACCATATTATTTTAAAATTAATTTCTTTCCAAATCAATCTCATTTAAAATCAATTCTTAACTGGCAGACAATAGAAATATGAGAAGGGAGAGAGAAAAGTGAGGAGTGTGGATAAAGCATGTGGTGCACCCGCCAATGAGAAATGAGAAAAATAAATCACAATCTATCAAATCAAAGGCATACACAAATACTCGTGTTTTTGGTACCAACAACACCAAAACCAAAAACCAAAGTGAGAGAGAGAGAGAGAGAGAGGAGGGTCAACAATACTCAATTTTCCGTTTCCATCTGCAACTGCCCCTCCTCTCTCGTTTTCATTTTCATCTTCAACTCAATTCCCATTTTCTATATTCTAGCCATTTTCTATATTCTAGGGTTAGGGTTCCGACACACAATGGCTGTTTCCACCACTTTCTCCGGTACCAAATTGGAGCCTCTATTGCTCAATTGCTCTTCGTCTTCCTCACCCTCGACTTCATCAACTGTTTTTCTCGCCCCAAACAGAAAAACCCTCTTTCAGAGAGGGGTTATTCGCTGCGATGCTCAAACCTCTGATGCATCATTTCCTATTATCGATGCTCCTAACAATTCCACCGCTCTCTCCGCTCTCGAGCTGCTTAAGACTTCCGCAGCTGATAGTAAGTTCCCTTCCATTACTGCGTTCATTGTTTGGTTAAGCTATTTCCATTTCCATTTCCATTTCTGCATCAATGCCAAATTTGTCCCCGTAATTGCGTTGAATAAAAATACCACCTCGCTGATTAAACTTGACTTTTTGTATATACCAAAAAAGAAAATCTTGACTTTTCTTTATGGTTCTGGTCAAAATTATGTTAAGCATGAACATTTAATCTTAGGACTGCAGAGAATTGTATGTAAAATGATATTCAATGCATGACATATCAAAAAAAAAAAAAAATTCGCTTTCGCCAGAATCATTTCAGTACTATGTGATTGGTATTCAACGGAAAGCTATTCCATTGGTATTTTACAAGGAGATCAATTTGTGTTTGTTTTATTTCAATTTTGTTTTGCAGTGTTTTCGCTCACCGATCCTTTCTGTTTATGTTTAAAAAAATAAGAAAATGAAATGGAGTTTGATCATTCATAGTAATTGCGCTTTTTTGCTCCGTGGCTGCAATTGTACATATAATCTATAAACTTGTAGCTTTCAGGACATGGTTGAGAGCGATATTTTCTCCAAATTGAATAAAGAAAGGCAGGAATATGTGGTTTATATGTACTGATTAATTATCTGAAACTTGCTTGTTGCAACTTCTAAATAATTTATGCAATTAACCTTAATAGGGTATACAAAGGAAAGGAGCAGCATTGTTGTCATTGGGCTTAGTGTGCACACTGCACCTGTGGAAATGCGTGAAAAACTAGCCATTCCAGAAGCAGAATGGCCTAGAGCTATTACAGAGTTGTGTAGTCTCAATCATATTGAAGAAGCAGCTGTTCTTAGCACCTGCAACAGAATGGAGATATATGTTCTCGCTCTGTCCCAACATCGTGGTGTCAAAGAAGTTGTGGAATGGATGTCAAAAGTGTGTGTCAAATTTATTTCCCAGATGATATTTGTAGTGCTTTACGATAAATATTTTTAACATGCCTGTTATTTTTTGCAGACAAGTTCAGTCCCTGTTTCAGAGCTTTGCCAGCACCAGTTTTTACTTTACAACAATGATGCCACACAGCATCTTTTCGAAGTATCAGCAGGTCTTGATTCTCTTGTTTTGGGGGAAGGTCAAATCCTTGCTCAGGTTAAGCAAGTTGTCAAAGTTGGACAAGGAGTTAGTGGCTTTGGGAGAAACATCAGTGGGCTATTCAAGCATGCAATTACTGTTGGGAAAAGGGTTAGAACTGAAACTAATATTGCTTCCGGGGCAGTTTCTGTTAGCTCAGCTGCTGTTGAATTGGCCTATATGAAGCTACCTGAAGCCTCACATGACAATGCCAGGATGTTGGTTATTGGTGCTGGCAAGATGGGAAAGCTTGTGATCAAACATTTGGTGGCAAAAGGTTGCAAAAAGATGGTTGTTGTCAATAGAACTGAGGAGAGAGTTGCTGCAATACGTGAAGAACTGAAGGATATTGAGATCATCTACAAACCACTTTCAGAAATGCTCAACTGTGCCGGTGAAGCAGATGTAGTATTTACCAGTACTGCATCAGAAAACCCATTATTCTTGAGGGACCTCGTTAAGGACCTTCCACCTGCAAATCAAGAAGTTGGTGGCCAACGCTTTTTCATTGATATCTCTGTTCCCCGTAATGTTGGTTCATGTGTCTCTGACCTTGAGTCTGTGCGAGTTTACAATGTCGATGACCTTAAAGAGGTTGTGGCTGCCAATAAAGAGGATCGCCTGAGAAAAGCAATGGAAGCACAGATAATCATTGCTGAAGAATCTAAGCAATTTGAAGCTTGGAGGGACTCACTGGAAACTGTTCCTACCATTAAGAAATTGAGGGCATATGCGGACAGAGTCAGGCTTGCCGAGCTTGAGAAATGCTTAGGTAAGATGGGTGATGATATACCAAAGAAAACACGGAGAGCCGTGGATGATCTTAGTCGGGGTATAGTGAATAAGTTGCTTCATGGTCCGATGCAACATTTAAGGTGTGATGGGAATGACAGCCGGACTCTTAGTGAGACACTTGAGAACATGCATGCTCTGAACAGGATGTTCAACCTTGAGACTGAAATATCTGTCTTGGAGCAGAAGATTCGAGCAAAGGTGGAACAAAACCAGAAATGAAATCCGACCCCAATTCCATTGATGATACTGATTTATTTCCTCCATTAGAATAAGAGGAAAAATCCTCACCGTTTAGGATAAGTAGCGTGTAATTTTTAGTTGCATGGTTGAAACTGCTGATGTCTCCGTGGAGTCCCTGTGTCTGCTTGGCCTAACTCATTTGTGCTTTTGGGTCATTTCTCCATGTTTTTCCACAGCCATCTGGCTTTGTATTAATTATACAAAATGAAGTGTTTTGGTGAGCTTTGTATTTACCTCAAATAATATTTTTCTAAAATGTGCCCCCCTTATCGGGAATATTAATTGTAAGAAATACGAGTTTCTATACAAGAGACAAGATTGGTTTTGCTAAATTCTCGTCTTACTCCCTACTGGTTTATCTGATATCTCCAAAGGGATTTTCTGGTACAGGTTTATTCACAATTCACAGCTATGGTTGCTCACTTTTCATTTATTTATTTTTTAATTTCCTACCACTAGTTTATTTACAAGCATGATTTTCAGAGTGTTTTGTTTTTGTGTTGTACATGTTCATACTTTAACGAGGGATTATGAAGCTGAGCTATATAGCTAGTTAAAATGGTGAAATTACGAAAGTTGATTAAAGTGAAAACGCTAGAAAAACAAACTACTCAATAGGTCCATCAGTAAGGGTGAGCAAACAAATCTCTTTTTCTGTACCGATCCATAACTATAACCACTTTAAATCTATTGCGCATTGAACCAGTTATTTCTGTAATCCAATTCTCATATGTCATTTGGATTTGGAGTCCATATTCCACTAGAATTTGGATGTCCAAAAAAACTAATATTCCACTTCTTTACTTTATAATTATAATATTATTAGGATGACGCGGAATTTTTTCAGTTAGTGATCGAGACAACGTATAGTAAGAAAAATTAATAATAATTATAATTAATTTGTTATAAAAAATCTATTAATTAAAATGATGATAAAAATTAATTATATATAATAAATAAATAACAAGTTTTATTTGTACTAATTTTAATTTTTAAAAATGGTTTATATAACTGGTTATATATATATATATATATAATCCAAAACTGGTTTTATAACTGGTTTTAAAAATTAAAATAGAATAAATTTTAATTAAATCTTATATATTATTAAAATATAAATAGATAATAAAAGTATGTTAATATAAAATTAATTTTAAAAGTATTTTTGGAAAATGATGTTTTAAAACTTGTCTAAAGAAGGAAAAAAAAGTTAGTTTACAATTTTCTTTGTCAATTTTTTACACATGAAATTAGATATTTATAACAAAATAATTAATCTATTAAAAAAAGGGAAGAATAGGATACGTCAGTTAGTTTCATACAGAAATTTAATATAAAGAATAATTTCTCTTTTTCTGATTAAACTAATATTACAGTAAATAATTATTGGTTTTAAATTAGTTTTAGAAATAAAAAATGGATTTTACAACTAATGTTCAACGAAAAAATCTTTTTATTGAATATAAAAAAATCTTTAAAAAAGCTTTTTTCATGTTGTAGGAAAACTATCGTGAAAAAATTATTTTTCAATTTGAATGAAAATTCAAAACGTAAAATTTGTTCATTTTTATAATTAGTTTTAAACTAGAAATTAATTTTAAATAAGTTTTAAAACTAATTTTAAGAAATTTACGTTGATTTAAGAAAAAAATATTAGATATGGATTCTCCCATCAAAAAATGAATATAATTTGGATGGATTTTCAAAAATCTAGTTTATGCTCATCCTTGTCCATCAGCAACTCAGCATGGCTGATAGCTCATCGCTCTGCTGCAAAATGTGATGAGAGAAAGCTTCAAATAGTATATATTCTTTTTCTTTTCATTTGCCTACGGTCTATTTGAAAGAAAAATTTTGTGTTCATCATTTATTTAATTTTAAGATAGCATTAACATAATCTCAAATACCATCTAACTTTAAATATTATAATACATATATCTTAAATGTAAGAGAAATAATAACAAAATAGAAAATGTTAGAATAGCAATTTAGAGTGAAATTAATAAAAAAAAAATACACTAGAGGAAGTTAAATGTAATTTTGATAAAAACAAAGATACAAATCATTTTTTTTTCAACTTATGCATTATTATTGACGAATAAATAAAGAACAGAACTAGTATATTCTTTATGTTGTAGGACACTTTTACTTAAACTAGTTATATAACAATTAATGAAGTTATTACATAACTTTGAATACAGAAATTTATAGTTGTATTTTACTAAATTATCTATTGAACCATTTAAAATACTATTTCTTTGTTAATTTTTCTTATTTTATTAGAGAAAATATCAAACAAATATTTTCTCATTCAAAGAAGATATTTTCACTCAAAACAGAGCAATGGAAGACTTGGGCAAAGACCATTCACCACCACTGCAACGGTGACTTCAAGCTGGGTACAAAGAAAGGAACCTTGTCTTGGATTCAAAGATTCAAAGTTTCAACGAATGATTGAACCTTTGCCTTAGAAAATGAACTCAATTGTCGGTATGTTTAGTGAGCATGCCTGTCACCACAATAATTGTAAATCGTAACCATTGTATCCAAGCTAAATTGAATGAGAACTGAATAGTACTCTCACGATTTGTAGTTCATTTTCACATAGATTCAGATGAAAAATACAATCAAATTAACAAATTACTGTAGCATATGCTTTTATCCTAGTTTTTTTAAAAACAAAAATTACACTCTCTAAATAAATTGTTTGACTTGATTATTATTAAAAATAATTAAACTTAAATTTTTCTCTTATGAAATTCTTCTTTTGGTTTTATATACATATTTCAAATCATTAAAAAAATTATTAAACGTGATGTTAATATTTTTATGACGATAATATTGATGCGAATTATTTACCATTGAATATAGCAATTAGTTTGAAGATGTTAAGGGTACACAACATAGATACAATTGATATACCCTAATAGTATAAATATTTTTTAGAGTCTGAATCAATTTACAACTATAAGATACCACATTTTTTCAAGAAAAAAGAAAATTTTAACTCATTTCTTAATTACATTAAAGTGATACGCGTCATAAATTATAATGGTTGATTATGTGAAAAAAATCAGTATGAATGAATAATAATTAAACTTTTTATGTTTTGTGATTTCTTTTTTAAAATTTAATTTACTAAATATTTGCTAGATGCTCACGAACATCACAACTGGATTTTAAAATGTAAATGGTGTTGCCCAGTCCTACTGTTTTCAGGGTGAATATAAATTAATAGTTAGAATTATGAAACGTGGGCTTAAAATTCTCTACAAGAAGAATTGTAAAACAATGCCATGCAAATGCAATGTCCATCGAGTCAGAGAGCGATGGTCCCCCTTACAATACCACGCGAATTCATTCACCAATTACACCTGTTTGTTTGATCTTTAAATAGCTGGATTGGATTTCACTGAGGTTGGAAAGAAAAAAATTGGTAGGGTCCGCGTCTTACAAGGAAATAGGTTAAAAAATTAGATGGAAAGATACCACGTTGGAATGCAAGTAATATTACACATAAATTTATAAATATATATACAATCTTTACTGGTAAAATATTTTTTTTTAGAAAGTTCAAAATAAAACTGTGAAGACTTAGGTTCAATATAAATAATATCTTATTAACATAAAGTATGTGTGAAGTCTTTCTTGATTACCTAACGAATAATATTAAAATCGATGATTTAATTAATTCAAATTCAAAAATTATTGCGACTATGGAACTAGTCGTATTATTGATGACTCTATTGGAATGTCACTTATAATTATTTTCATATTATAATTGTTTTCAGATAAATTGATTTAGTTTAGATTTTTTAAAAATATATTCATCCTTTTTTCAGTTCAGTTGTGAAAATTTATTTGTACTTAAGTAATCACATTGCATCCGATCATTTTTTTTTTAATGACAACACGGTGATTTACTTGTTATGTATTAGTTATCATTTATTGAGAGTTGTTTATACTACTTAAAATGGTATAGTGGTTTTAGTGTTTTTTGGGGGTACAATATAATTGTTCTAGTAGATACGCAGAAAGTCTTCGTCCCTAGGGGTTTATAGGGCATGGTTTATTTATAGTGCAACACAAAATGACATAACAAGCACGCTGTGTTGATGAGGCCTGGACCAGACCAAGTTAGAATATGATATATGATGCTCACACAGTTGTTGTTTCAGCGGCAGCTAGCTAAGTGAGGCTCCTAGTAACACAACCAAGAATAAACCATAACAGAAGAGGGCCAAGAACAAGAAGGGTAGATAGTGATGGATTGGACAAGTGAGACACTTATTTGGGCTCCACAACTGACATCTCTGTTCAGGATCCTCCTTTGATGCTAACTAACTAAATTGGCCCTCTCTCTATCCATGATCCACCAAAGCCTATCTCATTATGCCAATATATGTAGTTCCGAGCCCACAAAGTAGCTGGAAATTTGTTGTCAAACACACGAATTTAGCTTGCTGAAAAGGACCATTCTTTGAAGACTTTTTAGTGTTATAATTATAATTCAGATTCTTATTTATGAACAGCCTATAGCCTCGACTTTAGTTAACCTCTATTCACACTCAAGACCTTGTAAATTTGGACTCAGCAACTATCACTTTTTTCAGGTAGTTGGCAAAAAAATAAAAATCCCATTGCTTTTTTTACCTTTGTGCGTGCTAGTTAAAATAATTTTAGAATTTTCAATTTTTTGTCCAAATTCCTCAAGACTTGTACAAAAACCAGGTATAAAATTCAGCATACCAACTTGTTCATCTGTAAATATTTTCACAAGCATAGCCAGCAGGAAAGGTACAGGTATCCAAAGCATGAATAAATTCTTGGTGCCACACGGATAAGGTTTACCTCTTGTAGCTAGGATATGGTAGTGTTTGCTTCGAAAATCTCATTTGCCACGAATGAGGACCTGTTTTCCCACTTCTTTTATCATCTTGAAAGGCACATGTACAGTGTTTCTCTCTGATATTATTTTGCTTATGATTGCATATAACTTTGGGCCCCTTGAAATTTTAATTCTGAATTGCCAAGGTAAGGTACTCGGATAAAAGATGAAAAAAGAAAAACTGAAAAAGCATCATGTTGCCACGGAATGTAATCATTTGTTCATCATTAAGTTCTGTCTCCTCCTATGTTTTTCATCCAAAAGATCATTTTAGCTCCCGTTGGCAGTCCATTACTTAATTATTAGCCGCACAAACCCCTACTCCCAAATCTTAGACATGACAATTATCCATTGCCCAAAAGCCAACAAGATTCATAAAAGAGAGTTAAATAGAGAAAAAGAGAGGGACATTTTATAAATTAAAACTAGAATGGCATTTACAACTTTTTATACCCTATCTTAAACCAGCTATTATCTCAGGGTTCTGATCTTGAAAAGCAAATGATTTAAATTGAAAAAACAAGACTAGTGTATATAAAAGGCACAAGACAAAAAGACATGATCGAGGAAACAACCAATGCAATCAATTTCTCCCATTTTACGGTGGGACACACCCCTTTCTGTGTAGTCATCTTCCAATGCAGAAAGGGCCGCGCCGTCTGCTACCACCTTGTCCCCATTCCATTCTTCCATCATGCCCCATCCCCATTTGTTCTCTTCTCTTCTCTTTCTCTCTCTAATATACTAATAGTAATATTCCTCTACATTTTTTTTAATATTTAATAATAACAATAAAAAAAGAAAACAAATTAAAACCTAGCGTTCTCAAAGCCGTGCAAGTCGCTGACTCTATTATTCAAAGACTTCTTCATCATTGCCATCTTAGCCAGCTTCTCTGCGGCTCTCCAAGCCGAAGTCGGCGTAAGCGGCTCACCATTCTCGTCGACGAGAGTAACCTCTCTCTCACTCGCTCTTCTCCTCTGATGCATAATCTGCTGTTGCTGCTGCTGTACCTGCACCTGCACCTGTTCATGCTGTCTCCGCCAATGAAGTTCTGCCAGCTCAGCATCCAAACCGCGAATATACTGATCAACCGAAGAGGAATTAGAGTGCATGAGAAGAGCACGCGCGGAGGCAAGCAAGTGATGAGCGCTGTTGAAATCAGCATTATGTTCCAAAAGCCTTCTGGACTCAGCGATGGCTCGGGTTGTTATGAAGAGATTCCTGAGTCTCTGAATTCTAGTACCGGAACAACGGGCGCTCTGAGGCGGCGGCACCATAATTCCCTGTTCCCTACCGTATACAATTTCCTGAGTGACAGGGTCCTTATACAGACACCGTACCGTCATCACGTGGTGGGTCCTACTCCCTGACACGGGAACTCTCAACTCCACTAACAGCTCCCTCTCTTCTTCAGCGTACAAATCACCCAGCCGCACTGCCCCTGAATTCATCAACGTGGGCCTCCCACTGCACGAGTAAATCGCCCCCACCTCAACGTTTTCACTCTCAAAGCCCACTTGAATCCTCAGATCCTGCACCACAACACTCAAAAGCCCACCCACGCACTTGGCAAAAGCGTGTTCACCTGCTTCCTGCCCATAGCCGTAACCACTTTTTCCAAACCCGAAGGCGTGAACCGGAATTTCAATATGCGCGAACCGGGTAGACGACACGTGGCTGGATAACTTCCGTTGATTGTTAATATTATTACTACCTCTTTGATTTTGAACCCTCTCTTCTTGACCGTCGGATAAGAGCATCACGCTGGCCACCGGGTTTCTCTCTCTGCGATCTTCTAACACTCTCGTTGCTTTTCTCAACGCATCGCTCATGCTTGACCCTTGACCGATCACGAGGTGGTCAACGATGCGACGAGCCACGCGTTGACCTTGAGATGTCATTCTTCGGAGAGGTAAAAGACGCTTCGAGGTGGCTGAGAAAGCCACGATGGAGAGCCTGTCTGAGGGGCCCAGGGATGAGATAACCAAACGCATCGCGCGTTTTAACATGTGAAGCTTCGCTCCGGTCATGTTTCCACCAACGTCGAGCACCGTCACGAGATCTATCGGGGCGCGCTGCGACGGCGCCGCACTGCTTCGCGGTAGAGTTGGTGGCGGTGGAGCCTTCACTTTTAAGACTAGAGCGTAGGTCTCGTGTGTTCGGGAGGATGTTATGATTGCACACTCCGGCATGAGTTTCACCTGAACGGTTCTGGAATCTCCGTCACTGGCTTGCAATGAATCGGAGTAAGATTTTGACCAGGATGAATTCTTTGGATTGACAAAAAAGCCTTGGAACTCGCCAACTTCTTCTTCGTCGTCGTCGTCGTCATTTTCATCAGCTTCGGGAATGGTAATAATCCGGCCACCGGAGGTTGGAGAGAGGAGAGGCTCGTCGTCGTCGTAGGACCTATCGGAATGTTTCGGTGCCTCCACCACCACATGACTGTTTGTTTTGAAAACGGGAGAGGCGTTTTCAACTGTTACCTTTTTGTTGACAGCATTGGGATTTTCGGTGGTTCTGTGTACGACGACGTCGTTTTGAGTGGCGGATTCTTGAGCGAGGTTTTTGTGCGCCGCGAGCAGAGGTACGTCTTTCCACGTGGCGTTGCATACGGGACACACCAAGCTTCCATGATTGCGTACATACGCTGCGATACACGGGAAATGAAACGCGTGACCGCATTCCGCAGTGTAAATCGCCGTGCCCTGTCCCGTCTTCACGCTGTTCAAGCAAATTCCACAGCTACTCTGCTCCACCATAACAAATCACAATCATTTACTTAATTATTAATTAATCAATACTCTATATTTCATAAATCCAAACCTGAAAAAGAAAAAAAAAAAAAAGAGAGAGAGAGAGAGAGAGAAAAAAAACATACCCTGAATTTGAAGCTGTTTTTGAAGAGGGAGAGTTTGAGAGGGGAACGAGGAGAGGTTGGATTTGAGATTTTGGGGGACTTAGTTGCTCTCGGGGTGTTCTTACTTTGAATTCGTGGGCTTTCATTCACACTTACTGTGTCAGCGATTGTTGTACTACAACGCAAGCGTGGTGTAGAGGGGTTGCTTCCTCCAGAAAGAAAACCCAATCGGGCGCAGCTTCTTGGGCTCGGGCTCGGGCTCGGGCTTCCAGGCTGTTTATCTGATATGGTGGATGCAGGGTCACGGGTGCAGAAAGCTCTTCTCCAACCAGTGCCCATGTTTACACAGACTTTTCACTCTTGTATCGATCCCTTTCTACAGCTTTTTCTTTATGCTTACCTCAAAGGGAGAGGAAGATAGCGAAAAAACAAGTTTTGTTTGTTTTGATAAATCTGAAGGTGGCAAAGAAGACAAACGAATTTGGAGAGAGGGGCATGGGATCAAACTAAAATATAGATAAGAGAAAAAACTAAAGCGAATTGATTGATTCAGATAAAGAAAGAGATATTGAGGGGGAGAGCAGGGTGAGGTTAGAGATCTTCTCTCTCTCTCTCTGTATAACTCACACACAAGTCTTTCACTTATATTGTGAAATGCAAAAGATCTCTGCAATTAAACGCCTTGAGAGAGATCTGTCTCTCTTTCTCTTTCTCTCTTGGCTGTCTGTATGTGTGTAAATTTGCACAAAAAGAGAAGGCTCATTGCGTCTACATATTTATATATCGGTAGTGCTTTTGGATGTATTTAATATAATTTATTATTAAACAACACTTGCCAATCTACCGGCAATAATTAATCGTTTCAAGGCTAAATCCAAGATTTACTTCACAAAAACTATGCACATTTTACCATAACAGCCACCTGTTACTTGCGGCTTTTCCTAACCATCTGAGTAATCATTAATCATCAGCGTCAATAATTTAAAAAGCATTAAATAATTTATACATACTTTCAACAATATTACTCGAATTGATTTGGTTCAGTGGATTCCTAATTAAGGTAACAAATCATTAGAATTGACCGAACTATCAAGGTTGATCTTTTTTTAATGACAGAATCACGGTGGATTACTTAAATTTAAACATAACTTTTTATATAAAGAGTACTGGTCTTTAAATAACACATCGTTTATACTACCTAAATCTCTCAACAAATAAAATTCTAATGGGAAACTAATTGAATCAGGTTAAACAAAAAACATAAAAATATAAGTTACTTGAAAGAATCATATAATTGAAATAAATATAAATGTAATCCTCTAACCACGTAGTTAAAAAATATAAATTGTTGTTATTTTATGACAGCAAGTGTTGGTAATTATTTGACATACTTTAATAATATTAATAAATACTTTATATTAGAAATTAAAATTTTATTTATTTAATATAAAATATTATTATATTTAATAAATAAATGCATTTTTGGCTTTCTTTTGCTCTCCAACTAATATATTTTTACAAAAACAATTATATATGACAAAAAAATATATAAAAATCATTCATTTCCAGAAAGTCATAAATATGAAAACAAATCTTGTTGATTTTTTTGTTGATTTTTTTGACTGAATCTTGTTGATTTTAAACATGCCATATTTGTAATTTTGGTTATCTTGGTCTTATATTTTGTACTAGAATTTTATCATTTCAAGAAAGACTGAGATATATTAAGAAATTATATGATGGTTTTCACTAAAATAAAATGTTATTACTCTTAAACATGTTAAGAAAAATTATTGTTATGTATAACTTTTCATATTTGTATACTTTTTCCCCATCTAACATATAACAAATCTTAGAAATAAACAAAATCATAGGAAGGAAATATATAAGTAGTCAACGCCCAGCAACTATCTTATAATTTATATCATATAAATTTAATTTTTTATTCTGCTACCAAACATTAATGATCATGAATATGAGTATGATTCATCACCGATCTGTGAGGGCGCAAGTTGATAACCGAAGAGATAATTATATGGCTTGCTCTACGCACCCCATGCACATCATCACTATGTAACGACACGTGCCTTACACCTAAGTGTCATTGATTTTATTTGATTCGATTCCCCGGTTCACCACCGAGTGGCGTTATCAATTCCACAGTAAAAAAACAATTCATAGGTAACAGCTTAAACTGAAAAATACCCTGTGTTCTAATGTACTTCAATTCAAGTCCCACAAATCTGATCAATTGTTGGCCGTTTGATTCGTCACATTCGTTCCATTATTCACGATGCATTGAATTCCAAAAATAAAAACGAAATACTGGGACCACTAAGGCTCAGAGTGTGGTAGTTCCAATTTTTACTAGGGGTGTGACTATGCTTTGCATACACAATGTGAATTATGAGAACGTGCGTGTAGAACCCCAAAATTTACCCTGACATTAACCTCGGATTACAGTGTGGTAATTTTCAAAAACAGTAAAACCTAGATGTCATCAGTTAGGCGAAACAAGTGTGGAGTAGAGTAGTACTGTACCAGTATTCCATGTATGGTGTGTGTGAGAGAGAGAGAAGGGGGAGTATTGATTCTAATGAATAGCGTAGAATAGAGTACAGAAAGGTTAAAACATTAATTGCCATAAAAAGAGGTCAGAAAATTACTACTACAATATAAATGAGTCACTGATCAGACATCAACGTGACCCGTCCTTTCTTGGTGTGTCAGTAGTTTGGAGACCTAAGCATAAAGACCCCCTCCCAAACAGACCCCCCTTTCCTTTTGTACAACCATTATACGGCTCAGGCCATACCCTTGCCTTTCTCTATGCATGCTGCTTGCCCTACAACGTCACTCAATACCCACTTTTTCTAAATTACTAGTACATTTGTTTTAATTACCTTATTACTGGTATATATATATATATATATATATATATATATATATAATTTTATATTTTAATTTTTTTAAAAAAGACTGTGTAACATATAAAAAAAATCAGCACTGTACGAAGTAATGGACTGTGGCAGAGAAAAAAAAGATAACGAATTGGTTTCCGATTTGTTTACGCAAGGGCAGATGGGGAAGGGGAAATAAGGAGAATGAAAGAGTTGAAAATCTAGTCCATTAGTGATTGGAATAAAAAAAAACTAGGTAGAGTCGTTCTTGACCTTGACAAATGCAAAGCCACCAAATTCAACCAGTAGGGGTAGATATCTTAAGCTAGGAAACCTAGGTGAAGAGTCACAGCACAGCCACACATCAGAAGGGTTAGTACCTTCCCAAAAGAACATAACAGTGATATAGAGAGAGAGGGATTTGACTGCAAGTGTCATCAAAGTGTCAATAATTTCTACACGCACGTCGCACGGTTAGAGTGCGACTCTCAACGCCGTTTGGCATCTAAAGCTGTGATCAGATGACGTTTTCTTTGTGTTCGTGCAATGCATCGCAAAAGAAATAAAAAAGAAAAATCAAACCCACTCTAAACACCTTCTCTCATATGTCAATTGTCAACTCTTTCAAAAATTAGTAACTAAAATAGTAAACAATATTATGTGTGATAACAGATAAGATCATTTAACAAAGTACATGATAATAAATTTGTCTATTTTTCAAATTATTAATCACAAATACATAATTTTTTTACATGTTGCTTAGGCATATATCTTTAACAATGTTAGAGATACCACGCAAGTATGCCATTTAGACAAAAGATTGATTTAACATGATTTCTTTTTTATGATATGTGATAAGTTGATCAATCGATAAATAGAAAATTATAAAATACTAGGCAAAAAAAAATGTTTGATATATTAATTACAACTTTATACATGTATTCAAAACGTGTTAAGTAATTTCTTTAAAAAATGGTTTAGGTAATTATCTTAACAAAATCATTTACTAATATTGCGCTACCGAAATTCTTTTACATTCTCATGTTTAATTAATATACGTAATGCTTAACCTGACCCAAAACTTCAATATTAAATTAAATTTTTGATAGAATCGTTAAGTGTGATATGACATTGTTAGACATGCAAAAATAACATAAGAAAGCCTTTTAATCAACAAACACTGTAAATGCTGTTAGGTACGTAGCTTACGTAAATCACTTGTTGATGAAACTGTAGATGGAAATATTATGTTTAAAGAAGCAATCAAGAACGGAAAGATGATGGATAATGAACGATTCGTGCGGAAAGAAAATTTCAGTATCTGTTCTCCTAGCTTTTTAAAGATGGCTACGAGGCTACCTATAAAGTTTGCTATATTTTGTGCATTGCCCATGTTCGGGGAGACAACACTCAACCGGCTCTGTAAAATTCTACCTTCATTTTTTGTTTTCACCTATTTTTAAGGGTGTGTTTGAGATATGTGAAAAAAATTGATTATTTTAGTAATTAGAACTATTTTTTGTTTAAATAAGTTTGTTAAAAATGATTTTAAAATAACTAATTTCGTTTGGATGTAAAGTATATATATAAAAAAAAAAGTGTGAAAAAAAACTGATAAGAAAAATAAATTTTTGAAAAAATAATCGTAAATTTTAATTTTTTTTAGTTTATGAAAACTAGTTTACTTTGCAGAAAAATATTTATAAAATTTTAACTGACTTTCCAAACAAGTTGAAATTCGACAAATTTTTGTCCCAAAGAAACAGTTGAAATTGAAGTTAAAATAAAAAGATTTTGCTAACCAAAAATTTGTTTCTATGTACTATAAAATTAATTCAATGTCTTCCAAAATCTAAGATATCCTCAATAATTTATATATAATATATGCTTACGAATCCTGTATTCAAAGGTGTAGAAATATAATTTTTTTAAAAATAATCTAAGCTATCCCGTAATAAGTATCGCTTTAATTTTTTTTTAGAGACTAAGTAAAAGTAGTAAAAAAGAGTGTAATAATTTTATGAAATTAACATTTTATTATTATTTTTTAAAAAAGAATTATCTTCTTTATTAGAAACAATAGAAATACTGTTAAAGATAGGAATGAGAAAAATATGATTAATTTTTTTTTAAAAAAAATATTACACTAAAAATTAAAATAATATTTATTTGAATTGTTTGAAGATAGAAACTTATTGTAAGAATGGTAATACTGTGATATTGAACGAATGAATGTGAAAGGGGAAATGACAGAGGAAGAAATTCCTGCTATATAAGTAAGAACACATAACTACCTCGGTACTCACAATCATGTAGTGATGTGCATGCATTAATTTTGTTGACCACACCATGCGTAAGTGCCCACCACGGGATCTTTGATGATATGCATATCTTATATTTGAAATTAATGCCACGCTTCTTTTCTGGCCTACTCCATCTGCTACTGCTACTACCATAGTATCTGTCTACCCGTTTAAGCAACCAAATGTTCTAAATAAAAAGGTTAGTTTACTCAGCAATGCATAACTCGAAGATTGTTGTTATCTGCTGGAATCGGTACACATGATTAATTGCAAAAAATACGTTGTAACCAAATATTTTGTCCTCTGTTAACAAACATGGCTTTGGCATGCCATTAAAAACTGATACAATTGCTGTAGATCTTGTATGGTTAAAATGTATTTAAGTGAAGAAATAATCTTTCACTTCACAGATTGATTTTGTAGAGTCAAATTAAACCAATTCTATGAATTATGCACCTTCTTAGATGAGAGGAAATCTCCAACCATAACTCTTATATATTAATCCTTTTTAAAACTATAGCTTCAATTTCATTCGACATTAGCTAGTAAAGAGATGCTTAGCTTGGGAAATTGAACCTCAGCTATTTTACATAATTGATTAATTTTAAATCAAATTTTATAATTTTTGAATATTCTATTATCAAAATTAATAAATTTATCATATATTACATGTATTTTTATACCATACAAATATCGTGATTATTCACCTGTATAAAATTTGATAGGGTACAAATACCATTTTTTTCATAGAATAATTATAATTAAGTGAAATTATTTATAATTTATTTTTTGTGTGGTAGTAATCTTCTATTGTTGTAAGTTTTTAGGAATGTATGATTAATTCTTACTGATAAATAAAGGTAATATTTTACAGTATTACCACGCACTATTGTCTCCTTTCGACAAAATATATAATAAATTAAACTTTTAATATCTCTCCTTATTTCTATGTATAAAAAAAATCATGGCCATAAAATAAGCTGCGGCAATTAGTAATACTCCAGTGTTTAGCATGGGCCATCTTTTTCCTTTTAAAAAATGCGTCTCAGTGTTGACTTGTTACATAGTTACGTATTTGCTCACACCATGCGTCAAAGTTCCAACATTTGCATCGGTATAACTATTTTTAATGTGTTAATACATGGGTACATGTGAAGATATATATGACAACATATGAACGTATAATTTGTTTTCCAATCAGAGACTTAAAAGTAGAACTTATTGATTAATTAGGAGAAGTGAATGACAAGGGTCAAGAGGGTAGAGTGCATTATTATATTGTAGGTTCTAACTAGGAGATTGAACAATCATTTCCCCATTATTTGTGATTGTTCTACATTGCTAATTATTTCTTCACTTTATACCATTTCTCATTTTAGAGGAATGAAGTAGGAAAAGAAAAATGGCCAGGGGCCTGTTAAACTAATGGTTTAATTAACTTCTTAAGACCTAACTTAACCTCAGCCATGAAATAAAAGAGATAATTGTGTGCCCATATTCAATATTCATACAATTTAAATTAATAATTTTGCATATAATTTGACTTTTTGTATCTTATGTATGATTTAAATATACACACAAAATAGGCGCACTAAAAGACAATATAAGTGGTGAGAGGAATTCATATCTCCTACTCTTATACAAATCACTGTAATTGATTCAACTTAATTAAATTATTTGTCACATACCATATACGTACATGTTAAGAATTCTACTATTAATGAGTTAGAATATTCGGATAAGTACCTTTATAAATTACAAGCATTTGTTAGATCATATCCCAACGTACATGTTAAGAATAACTTATAAAATAGTTTATTGTAAAACTCAACAAAAATAACATACCTAATACTTTTTATTCTATAGTTAAAATAGTTTTAAAATAATAAATTTTAAAATAAAATGTTATATTCTTTACATTTAAGTTTTTTGATTAAAAAATCTGTATTATTCTCTTACTTTGTTAATTTTGCTAATTTTAGGTTGTTAAATTAAATATTTTTAAGATGAAGTTGTTTTATAACATTTTTCCAATATAAAAAGGTGAAATTCCTATTGTCTAGATATATAACACAAGATTGACTAGAATTATTTGAAGGATTGGTCATTTTTATCATCATTTGAAGAATTAGACTAACATTGACGGAATGTGTGTCATCTAGATGAATAATTTGAAAAAGAATATCATTGCAGTTGACGCAAGATAAATGTTATGTAAATTGAGTGATAATACTGATAACAGAACGAGTCACAGAAAAGGAGGAAAATAAGGTTGCAACTTCAAAATTTTCCACGAAAAAATTAATCATGCTAAAAGAAAATATCAATTATATATGGTGACAGTTAATTGTAACGAAAGAATATGATTTAACTTTTGTGGAGGTTGTTGTCTTTTCCCGGAAATCTCTCTCTCGCTCGCTCTCAATAATTTGCTTAAATCTTGTAAGGTATTGAGCTTTATTGTCCACACTTGTTTCTATTAATGTCAAATCTAGTGACTTTGTTGTTCCCTTGATGTATGTCTTAGTTTTCTCATGTTATGCTTTACTAGTCCTTTTGTGCTTGTTCCTTTCGTAATTGTCTTACAGATATAGCAACAGTTCTAGGGAAGAGATATGGTAGTGGTACATTCTTCATGCATGCTGCAATGTTTTCATGTTTGTTTCTATGCTATTAACTATGTCTAGCAAGAGATTAATATATTATTCTTTTTTTTTTTTTAAAGAAGTAGAACTGTATAAATTGCTTGATAGAACTAGATTTATAAGTATACACTAAAATAAAATATAATTTAATTCTTAATTTTATATATTATTTAAATTAATTGAAATATAATTACAAATTTAATAACTAAATAACATAGTTTTCACCCCATACTAATTAACACTCTGCATATGCTAATTTTGAAGCACTCTGCTAATGTGATTATCAATTGTTCCAGATCACGTTAGGGGGGAAATAATACTCTATTGTTTGCACATCTTCATAATACTTTATCTTTGATGATTATTTAAACTATATATGGATGTTAAGACAAATGCATCTGCTTTTGTCTATAGCCACGAACCAAATGAAAATATTATAGTCGAATGGAGGGTTCTTTCACAGATATAAGAATAAAATAATCCTCAATAATTAATTAATTGAATATTTTAATTCTGTGGTATATTTAATTAACTTAACCATTATAACTAATAATATATGATAGAGTAACATGACCAAACACCGTGTACCTTTTTGACTAACACAGCAAGCTGTTTAAAATATTTGGATATCAAAGGATCCAAATCAGTAGTTTAATTATCAGTTCTTTCTCAACTAAAATCAGGAATAAAAGATACTAACTGTAATTAAAGGGAACATAATTCGTGCCAATGATTGACATGTGGCACGATAGTCAAGATTGGCAGGTTAAACATGAAATAAAAAATGTTAATCCTAATTAAAAAATAATATCTTTGACATAGCCTTAATTTTAGGCCTTCAATAGTTTCAAGCTCTTACTAAAAATTGAAACAGTATATAAATGTACAATAGTTTCTTAATAAAAAATTTGCTATCTTCATGTGATTAAAAGTAAAAAATAATCTTAAAATTTTATATATATATATTGCATTATGAAAATTGGACCCACTTACAGGTGTTTATAAGGGAAAGCAAGGTGCATCTAGTAGCACCAATTTTGAGAATAGCTTTAATTAATGAGATTGTTAAAAGTTGTGGAACTTATAAAGAAGTGGATTTGGAGTTCCTTATGCACATGACGCAAAATTCACAAACTCATGTGGAAGAGATCCCATCTATTTTACAAACTCCAAGTTTGTCACATTTTTTCCCCGTTGGTTATTAAATATTATACCTGCAAATTGCAGCATGAAATTATATAATAGTTAAAGAGATACTTTTCGTTCACTCAATCAGTAAATATGTATGATAATATTCTTTCATTAATTAAAGCCAACTTCACAAATCATTAGTATCACATAATAATGTTTTGATTAGTGTGTGTGAATTTTTGAAAGAAAATAATCCTCAGGCATGCTCTAAAGAATGGCGTAAGAAGCATTTAGAGAAAATTAAAATTAAAATATTTTTATTTTATGTTTCAAATATTTACATACCAATGATAAAAAGTTAGAAGCATATTTTCATCTTTGTTTAAATATGTTGAAAATAACAAATAAATTAAATTCGTAGTTATCTATAAAAAAATAAAGTAATAATTGATTGGTGAAGTCGCCAACTCGCATTCATGATATGTTCAGAAAAGAGAAGTGGAAAATACGTTTTGGAGAAAAATATAGAATGATAACAAAAAGTGCTTTTATGTTATGTTAGGATAGATTTTGAGATGAAAAGATTAATTTCTTCCCCAGAAGGTTATTGAGATGTTGTCAACATTGGGTCACATGCCATGAACTTGTTAATTACACACAATCCATAACAACCACATTTTTTTAGGTTTTGAAATATAAGAATTAATCATAATTAAACCGACCAATCAAATTAGTAGAAATAGTTCTTATTTTATTAAGTTTTACGCAAACTGTCATGTGCTATGAGACTTCGAATAGTTGAATACATAAATGTTGTTGGTCAATAAACTATGAAGTTATGGGCTCAAATCTATAAAGGTACTATATATATATATATATATATATATATATATATATATATATATATATATATATATATATATATAAGGTTATCGATTTGAAATTTTACACAGATTTTTTTGTTATCAAAGTGAATGTAAATTTATCATTTATATTTCATGCCTAAATATTTTAGTATGTATAAATCTTTTTCTCTTTATAAAAACGAGGATAAAATTTCGTATTCATTAATGATATGAATAAATTTTATTTCCCTTTATATTAAAACAAAGTAAAGTATTTTATTATAAATATTTCTTTTATGTTAAAATATATACTCATCCGGTAAATATGAGTTTATAATGCTTCATCAATTTCTTGAAATATATTAAAATATCATTTACACTAATTAAAGTCATCCTCTAATAAATATAAATATTACATTGCTAAAATATATATTCGCCTCCCTTATAAAGTATAAATATATTATGATTTATTCTAGGTATAATTTATTAGCTAAAAGTAATTTTCTTCCTAAAATGTTTTTTTTTATATTTTTATAGGATATTTAAATATTATATTTTTTATTTTGAATATTGAAATAAGCTATAAGATAATTTTAAATTATATTATATTTAAATATTTTATGATAGAATAATGTAAAATAAAAATAAATTTCAAAATTATTTATTTTATATTTTAATATTTAAAATTATAAAAATATAATATTTTAATATCCCATGAATGGATAATGTAGAAAAAAATTAGTTGCGAATTGATCGTGTTAAAAATTATAAATAGAATAGAATTTACCTTTGTATTTATAAGGAGGAAACATATATTTTGATATGAGAGGGAAAATATTATAATACATATAAAAGAGTATTTCTATAATATATTTTTTTATCAAAATTCAATAAAATATTAAGAAAATAAATTTCATGTACTTAAAAATCTGTCAAGTAAGAGAAATCTAAATATACTATATCAAATGATTAACAAGTATTTTTAAATATTTTTAATTTGGTTCAGTTTTCACTTCTTACAGTGAAAAATCAAACTAAATTGAAACACACAAAACACTTATATCATATCGTGTGCAAATTTTTACGTTCTAACATTATTGTTTATATGTACAAAAAAAAAGTTAATTCTATCACTATTATCGTCTTCATAAACCCAAAAGTAAAATATATAGAATATAAAAATTGAATTAATTGAGAGAGTGAGAATCGAATTCTAAGAGTGCTCAAATTTATAATACATGAAAAGATCAACTCGTATAATGTGCTGAGTTATAATCTATGACACTAGCATTTACATGTTACATGCTTAAAGTCTTCAATCTGTTTGTAAATTCGTTTAAAATAATTTTTTATTTAAAAATAAGGTACATGAAGGTATCATTTTATGACGCCATAAAACAGAAAAATTTTACCGTAGTCATTGGGTTATGGAAACTTGTCATGTGCCTAACTAAAGTTAGGCCTGTCCTGAGTGTTTTTCCAATAGGTTGAAAGAATCTAACTCCTTTTACCAGTTGTTGGCCAACCTGGTCTTCATGCATTACCTAAACTATAATTTAATGACTTAATATTTATTTGAAAAAGAAGAAGAGAGACCTAATATCACAATCATTTGGCCATTATTTGGTGTTGCATGCTGCTCCCATTCCATATCTCTTGCCAGTATCTTAGTTGATTTTTTTTTAAAAAAAAATTGGGAAATAAAAAATAATGATATTTGATCACTTCAATTTTTCAAACATCCCATTAATATTTTTAATTTCTTTCTATCTAGCTCTCTTCTAATCATATTATATATTTATTTAAATTTATCATTTTTCTCATTTATTTAAAAGGAACATTTTCCAAAAAAAAAAAAGGTAAGGAAAGGGGCGTTAGTACAAAGGTCATCGCAAAGTTATAGGAAAAAAAATCACAGAAAGACTTTAAAATATTTGAAGATTACAAGCATATATATCAATTAAATAAATTATAATCTTGCTATAAAAAAGAATTATACTCATTGTATGCAAGGTTTTTTTTAGCAAAAGAGACTTTAATTTAAAACCCTTGCTTAAAAATCTCTATTAAAAGATATTTCAGAGGAGATTGCGAGTAACAACAAAGCTAAAAAAGTTGGCGGATAATCAAACATATGATAAAAACTATTTAAAGACAAGTCGTAATTGGTTAGTGTATTAACAACTTGATTTGCTTCCCTAAAAACATGAGAAAATTGGAGATTTTCTCTTTATCTCACCAACTCACTGATATTATTGACCATGCAAGTGTGAAATATATGACAAATATGGTACATTGGTCTTTGAAAACTACCTAATTGGTAATTTAGTAATTGATTTCAGTAAATTGGGTGGGTTAATTCTTGAATATGTAACTTTATTTTAACTTTTTAGCATGTTTGGTATAACGTTATGGATGCATTTTTTCACGTTTAGGTTGAAATAGTATGTTGTCCTATTCTTAAAATGAGGAGTCTTTATTGACCATAAACTTTTTTAACAAAGAAAATGTCAATACAAGCTAATAAAGATAAATCATTTTATTAAGAACCACTGTAATCAGAGCCAAGTTCCAAAATTAAATAAACCAAAAATTAATTTGACAACCAATAAAACAAATATTCACAAAAGAAATTCCAATGATAGTTGGCTTATTTCAGATTTAAAATTTGAATTTCCCTTCTATTTTTACGTTTGGTAGTTGATAGCTCCTTCTCTTACAAATTTTGTTCACTAGTTTTGAATAAGAAGAAAGGGGCCCATATACTTTTATCTGGATCATAGAGATGGGACCCTTCACAATAGCATTGGTCCCATATGTATGATTGGACAGTGCAAGAAATTGCATTGGAGCTAAGATCAATGATGGATACTGTGTGCTACATAACCATGTAGATGAAAGTCATTTTTGTACTTTACCCACTCAACATTCATGCTCGGTTATTTATTCATCTACGGAAATATGACTTTTATGTTGTTGGGGCCACAATTTCGCAAGGTTCATGCAAACACACGTACCGGCAAAACCTATCAAATTATCTAAAGCATGTTTGTAAATTGTGACATAATGTGACTCGTTAAGTACAATCACAATTCCAAAGTCATCAAGACTTGACATGGCGTGGACATATATTATTCTAAAACCAGTTCAAATTGATTACTTCATATATGTGAGTGAATAGCCTTGTTACATTTTTTGTTTAATTTCATTTTCACCTCAAATCCGTTTCAACTTATGTTGAAACGCTTCAACAGTGTAGAATTTTGTAAATAAACTTAGAAATAAAACTACTAACTCCAACATTAAAAACCTTTTTATTCACCATATATGTATTCGTATATGCAATCATTTGTATTAGTTTCCTTTGAAGAACATGAGGTGTCTCGTATGCAACTACTTTTTCGGACGTGGAATTAATTTTTGCTAGCCATATAACCATATATGATTATCCTAATTAACTTGAATTACTGATCTGTTAAGTATAATATGCAGCCTAACTTGTTTAGAAACCTGTTAACAAGCAAGAAATTACGTTTCTATAATCATTAATTTACTTCTGAAAATTACATCCAAAACGTGAAATAGAACACACTAGCCAAAAATTAACCTAGCACACGCCACGCCACGCTTGTATTTATAGTTTGCAAGAGATGTAGCATTATCTAGTATTTAATCCACGTAACAAGAATCTACATAACTTTATGCAACAACCCAAATAATAAAAAAAAATCTGTTTACATTTGTAATGCTAATGACATTAATACCACTTATTTTGCTATCATCTTTCAATTCATGTGAATCTCGTCACTTATCATCTCACAAACAGACACTTAAAAGATATGTTAGGATAACATTTTAGAAGTATATTTGAAGTAAAAGTATTTTTGTGAACGAATCATAATCCCTTGTTTTTACGTCCATTTTATTAGATTTGCATAAAAACAAGTGAACAACATTTTTAACTATAATTCATCTCAAAGTGACATAAATTTGAGAGCACATAGTATCTATTCCCAGAGAGATGTGCATGGTATTGATAGGTACTTGTCAATTAATCTTGTACCGTATATTGAAAAGTCTAATGTCACGAGCGTAACATACCAAGAACTCTGTATTTCTTATTTTGTTTAACTTTTGGTCAAAAGACAAGACCACAAGTAGTAACACACGGTTTTGTCAACTGAAATTTGTTAGTGATTGTACTAATTCATTCATTCTTCGCACTTAAGCTTTAACTTTAAACAGAGGCTCAAACGTTCTGTTACAGGATCTAATCACTAAAAAGAGTAGGACACTACTCCACAAAGACATCACAATGTTGCAATTAGTGGTCGGTCATGTGGATTGCTTTGGCAGCAGGTTAGATTTCAAGACACACAACACAAAATTAGCGATGACCCCGCATGGTTATGTTTCCTCTATCACTATCTGATTTGAAATGTTGATTTGAAGTATCAAGGTCAGGTAAAGTGCACAACAAGGGTCTTTGTCTATATGAAATTTAAGGTCTATATGAATATGTTATTGTTAGTACTTACTAGTTAATTACAAAAATAACATTATTTTTTTATTTTATTTGTTGTCAATAAAAACACACACACCCTTATTGTTTTAGCCTTAGGTCTTAGGGGCAGTAATTTTTACATATTGTCAAAAGTGATAATCCACTTTTTAGATTCTAGTGGAAGTAAGGGTCGGCAATTAATTAAATAATTGTATGTTAATAATTTATTTTGTGATCTCTATGATTCATGATTTTAATTGCAACTACCATTTCTAACCACTCCAACTTCCTTCAATCATGCAATGTACAAGGAAGGTAGAGCAAGTCCAAGAGAACTATAGTTGGCTATACCATCTTAGGTCATGTTTTGCACCTTTCACATAATTCCTTCTCCTATTCATTTTTTTTAAATAGCATTTATTTCAATTAAGTTTTCAAACAAAAAGATTGAGATGAGGTGGGGTCCTTTTGGTGTTGAAATTTAAGGCTATTCTAAGCTACTTTCCAAATAAATAGTTTATAGGTGATTTGAATAGGCCCTTAAAAATCATCAAAATAAAATATATCACCTCCCTTGGACTTAACTGATCTCATACACCCTTGCTTTATGACTGCATTTTGCACACCCACCAACTTTTAGGAGATAATTTACTTTGATCTGGTAACAATCACTTCATATCCAGCAAAGTATGGGTGTTTGTTAACCTTTGCCATCCCTTCCTGCTGAATTGCTCCAAGCTAGCTCTACGTGGATGCTCTCACAATATCTCTTCAATGTTAATAATTGAAGGGATGGGCATAGATCTTGCTCAGTTTCTGGCGGAATAAATTGGTAAAATTACACTCATGAAATATATTATATGATCAAATATTGAATATCCGAACACCTAACATGTAAATCAACCCATGTAAGATTTTTCAGGTTAATTAATGATATACAGTCTAAGTTTTAAATATGTAGTTATACTATATATAGAAAAGGGAGTTTTACCATTTATAAAGATCATGTCTATTTTAAATAAAGTTGCCTTTTGCGGTAAGTAAATGTTTTTTATTTTGAATAATTATAATATTAGTATAAAATATATATTGTCAGAATAATAATTATTTTAAATATATATATATATATATATATATCTAAGATGAATATATGTTTTTTTAACATAATCTTCTATTTTATATCTAAATCTGTGGCTTGAGACTTGATGAATCTCTAATTAGTCAAGAGAACGTGTGAGGTTGTATAAGTTAATTGAAATAACAGGTAAAGCCTTGCCTTCCCAGTGAAACAGTCAGCAAAAAAAGCCAAATTCCAGAGTTGACCACTACATTTGTACCATGCATGATACCATCCATTCTCAATAAGTAATCATGGAAATGGACCTTCATCTAAAAATTAAGTAATCATGACACCTTTGATTTTTTTTATTTTAATTTTTAAAAAAAGAAAACCTTTGATAATTATACTGCATATTGAATTCAGAGCCTAACTTATTTGTTAAATAAAGCACAAAAAATTGAGAGAGAGAGCCATCATACAATTAATTTATACATGTAAGAACCCTGCAAAAAATTAAGTAGTTGGATATCACCAAATTTGATCAGGTTCTTTTTTCTAATGGATTTGTTAAGCGTTGACAGTTTCTGTACATGAGACAAATCTGGTACACTAAATTTATTAATAGCTATACTTTTTTTTGTTAATATTATTGTTAATTGATTGATTAATTAATATATTAAACAATGTGAATGGATGCAATATAATGATGGTGCATGTATTAGCAAGTTGACTTGTGTGATCCTTGAAGACTCACATTTAGCATCCGTCTTGTAACCACATGGGATGATTGTTGAAACAATATAATCTGATTGGTTCCGAGAACATAGAAAAATAGTAAAAGGCATAATAATAGTATTAATTATCAAGTGCATGTCGCATCTGTCATAAATCATGTTCTTGTTTGATTGAATAAGAATCTTTTAGTTTTATAATTTTTAAGAAAATTGTATTGTTTTTGTCTTTCTCTTATACGCCATAAGGGTTATAATTATTATCACAACCATTTTTGAGGTTTGAAGGATTTCTATTGATGATCTGATATTGCACTTGCTTATGAGTGGAAAAACTAAGATTTGAATCTGTGTCTGATTGTGTTCAGATTTCAATAAAAAATTTAATTGTCAAAAGTATTATAACGAATTTTTTATCTAATAAACCTCATAATTTAAATTATTTCTGTAGTTATAATTAACAATTTAACATGTTATATGAAATATACAAACTTGTGAATAGATCCTTTTGGACATGCGTTTTATTTATCTGTATCGTTGTATATAAAATTGCATGTATTGGACATCTGGAGAAGCTTAGTTACTTGATCATGACATTAGTATATAACATGTTTTTAAATTAAATGTAAATAGATTTTTATTTTTTTCATTTTATATACTCCATCAATTTAGAAGAACTAACTGAATCAAATGAACAAATAAATAAATAAAATTACAAGAACTAACTAAATCAAATTCATATCATCTTTGAGTTCAACTAAATGTTAAACAGTTGAACGAGTTGAAGTTAAAGTTATAGCCTCTCTCATAAAAAAAAAAAAAAAAAAAACTTGTGATACCTATTCCAGTTTCCATTTGAAACTGCATCAATTATTTTTTTATCAAAAAAAAATAATTGAATTTAACAAAAAATTTTATACTTGAAATTAAAAATATTTCATAAAAAACATCTATATAATCACAATTATATGACTAACTATATATGACATTTTGAAAATATCAGTAACAATTTTTTTAGGAACACTTTTTTCAAAGAAATTTAATAAATTTAAATTTTATAAATCTGAATAAATCGGTTTATAAAAAAAATGCTATAAATATTCAAAAAAAAAAAATCTATCAGATTCACTCTTTGTTTTTCAGCTAATAACATTAGTTAATTAAATATAACAGAAGAGTAAATGAGGCAAGAAAAGAAAATAAAATCAGTCCCCCTGCACTTGTGGTGCATATTCTTTTCTTTTGAATAGTAAATAATCATCATTATTTTGTAAAGAAAATTGGTACTAGAAGTTCTCATTGCCAATAACTTCTACAAAAACTTCAAATTTGGGCCGCAACAGAAAAACAAATAGAATCTAACGGTTGTCATAACCTTTGTTATTGATGAGCTTTTCTTCATTTTTTTTCTCTAGTAAATTTTGGAATTCTTTTCAATTTTATGCAGGTAAAAAAATTGGTGAATTTTTTTTTATATATATCATTTCGGTGGAAAAACATTTAAAATACTATTGATATTTAGCAGCGTTTCAGCATGAATTTTATTAGATTTAAAGAATAATTATTGATGTTTAAACCGTACTAGGCTCACAAAGAGGAGCCCAGTACAATCCGGCCCACAAGTAGGAGCCCAGTGCCATCAGGCCCACAAATGCATGCAGCCAATCAAACCAAACTGACTTTGTATTTCGTCTTTATTAACCAAAGCCCCATGAATGGATGGATCCAGGTGTACGAATGTGGGGCAATTGCCTTCTGATTTAAATTATTTTAACTTATTTGAAAATTAAAATAAGAGTTATAAAAATAAAAAAATATATTTATACAACAATTTCATTGAATGTAAATTTTTATGTATGGTTAGTGTAAAACTTTTACGTTATCAACAAATTAATTGTAAAATATGATAAATATAATTTCAAAGTAGTTATTGTAACATTCAACGAGTTACAATGTTAATTTTTCATTTTAGATGATACAGACCATTTTATTATTTTCATTTCCTTTTGTTTAAAATAGATTATCCGGGAGAAAGGAAAGAGGGGAGATTGTATCATTATAAAAACAATTATTATTCTCATAAAATAGAAGTATATATTAACATTTTTTAAAAAAAATTCATAGAATTGTGTCTTCTAAAGGGAAAGTATAGCAGTATTTTACAAAATAAAATTATAAATATAAAACTTTAAAAAGAAATCAATAGAATTTATCAACTCACTTTCAAGGAATGGTTTAACACATAAAATGACTTAATTAAAATAGGCAAATGTCTTAAGGACACTTGTTAAGAAACTAAATGAAAAAATAATTTTATTAAATTTTAGGGGACTGGTTAACAAGACTCTAATTAGTAAGAAAAATTAACTTAGAAATTCTGAATTTTTTTATTCATTGTGTGCATGTTTTTGTAGGAAAGTAAACCAAAAAAATTATTAGAAAAATATTTTAATTTTTTAAAAAATATATAAAAATCAAACATGTGAAACTAAAAAAAAAATCAGCGTAGCAAACGCTCGTTACAATCATCCCCCATTAAGAAAACTACCCCTAATGTTTTTCAGATACTAAAGCATAATTTTAACACAATTGGACACCCTAATCCACAAAGATAATATTCTCGTACATATTTTTATTCAATAAAAGATATTCTCAAATCATTTCATAGGCTACTTAAATAAGAATTTACTCAATAAAAAACGTTATCATTCTCAGAATTCAAAATTACATTCTTTCGTTGTCTTCCCATAAAAGCTTCCCAAGTCCGTACACATTCCATATTCCATGATCTATAACTTTCCTAGTGATACATTTCTAAATTAAACCCATGAATATTCTTATTCTTCTTTTTTTGTGTTAAGTAGTAGAGAATAATGGATAAAGAGAAGATAGAGATCAATTTGCTACTAATTCTTTCATGTCTCAACTCAAACACTTGAGCAAGATTTTGTTTTTAGCAAAGGACTTAACCCTTGTTTCCCTATTTAATATCAAAACTCAAGAGCCGTGAATATAAGATTTGGAATTTTTTATTTTTTTTTAATTTCTATGATCATCAAATACGATGAACCAAACCTATTAGACAAGAGGGCACAAGCTATCTCTTGGATCAGTGTTACTGTTGATGCATTTCCAAACGAAAGGTGCCTCAACTCACTTTTGCAAGACACCTAATTCAGAAGAAAAGAATTTAACCAATGACCACTATCTAGACCCAACTTACCCACTAATCATAACCCCTTACTTAATCCTCGAAGTGGGTATCTAAAGCAATCCTCTTTCTTGTAGATGCTTGTACGTGTGTCATTTGTTCACCTAACTATATTTGAATACTCGTAAAAAAAATTGACAAAAAAAGTATCGTGCATAACATTTCCAACTACCCAAGATGCACTTATTGTACATAGTAAATCATGGTAACAAGTAACTAAATATGAAAAAGCCAGATCAACATTCTCTTCTTTTCATGAGCAAACATAAGTTGGAGTATAAATAGCACCATTGAACGTAGTTGAGGCATGCAAAAACACAACTAGGCAACTAGAGTACTAATAGTTAATAATTGTCAAACACTCAGGACCATCAACCTCAAAGGTTAACATAGGACTAGAGCAACAAAAGGCAAAACATTGTCACTAATAATTTCACACCCTGCTTTGAGTTGGTTTAATTGAACAATAAGATCTATGCACTGTAATGGTCAGAGTTTCACATGCTTGGCTCTTAGACACCTACCCCCGACAACCATATCTAATATGTCTAGACATAATCTAAATATAGTTAAGGTCGGAGCTCAAACCCCAAAGCTTCACCAAGCACAATTTTTTAATACTTTTGTTTCTTAAAAATTGTGAGAAAACATGGGGTTAAATAACTAAAAAATTTATTATCAGAAACATCTATCTTGCTTTGGAATGCTACCTTTTTGGTGTCAGTTTTTTTGGGCTAGATCCTGACAACCTTGTGCAGTTGGGTCCAAACAGGTTAATGACTTTGAAAGGTGGCAAACACACAAACATTACATGGCAAGTGACACACTGACATACAACTTTTTTTTCTTGTTTTTCACAATTCACACAGACATAGAACACCCCGCTTGAAGGTACAGTGCAAAAATTTACACATTACAGGTCCTTCAACCACATCATTAACTGGCGTACATAGAATATAGGCACCTCCACGGTTGAGTCTTGGAGTTTTAATAAGTTTTAGCAATCTTGAAAAACGAAGCTTACTACACATAAACACCATAACAACATAAAAGTAAAACAGACATAGTAAACAGCACAAGGATTAAGGCAGCTCAGTAGCATGAGATTCTATCCAGTCCAAAATGCCTTCAGTTCAAGCTTTCTATAACGTCATGTCCTTGATTTGTTACCCCCTTGTAGCCCAGAAGCTTTTAATCCCTCAGACCGTTAGATGGATAGAGAGGAACAACTGGTACTGCCTAGTTCCTACTCTTACATTTTTCAACAGCCCTGGGAGCTGCCAATATGCACAAAAATGTAAACTAATGTAAGCTATTGTGCATAGATTAAAAACTTGAGTACAACTCATGGACATTCAACGCAAAATTGCTAACTAGTTATTTAAGAATAAACAATCAATTTAATCTCCAAACTATTACTATTTCTCTAAACTACTGAAAATCTATCAATTTAGTCCCTATATTATAACATTAAAGAACTAATTTGAAGGATTTTTCAATACTAACAAACTATATAGCATGATTTCTAATACTTTAGGAACTATTAATGTAATTCTAATACTTTAGAGAGTATTTAGAAGAGAAAAAATAGTTAGGTTATGGAACCAAATCAACGGCTTTCCTTTCTTATTATACCATTTTCAGATAAGTATTGTGTTTAAAGTTATAGATAGATAGTGTAAGATTAGATTACCTAGACCGATGGCATCAGAACTCTTCATGATCCTCAGCCTCTTGCATGTTTCAATAAACATCCTGCAAAGAGTTGAGACATTCTTTGAAATTAGTTTGAAGAGAAAATGCAACTTCATTTCATGAAAGATTTAACAGCGCATGCAAAAGGCTTGACCTATCTAAATGAAAGTGAATTTTAACAATCTAAAACTATACATTATTAGGAAAGAGAAGATACCACATTATTGGCATAACCACAACAATTCATTGCTTTTTTATACTCATCGCACCATACAATGCATGGATGGTGTAAAACTTTTAATTTATAACTACAATTATATCAAAACTAAATCTTAATAAATACATCTACCCTAGTCACCTACAAACCAATTATGGATTGTTCTTTAGAAAAAAGAAAAGGCATAAATAAGATTTTCGCTTTACATGTCAAAATTCAAATAGTTAAAAGATCAATCTTTCTCCTAAAAGCTGCTACAGGAATGAAGAGTTCCAGAACCACAATGTCAAGTAAATCAGGACCTCATAAAACTACATAATTCTACCAGTATTAATATAGTCACAGCTGGAATTTGTTCTAGAGTATTAATAATTTCATATTAAATTAGCCATTATGCATTCAGAAAATTCCTTTGAAAATTCATAAAATGACGATAGCACGGGAAGGAAAATTACTCTGCATATAAGACTACAGAGGTTCTATGTTGTCATTTAGCATGTAGAAGAGCCAAAAAAATAAAAAATCCCTCAAGTAATCAAAATACACACATAAATTCCTTTTCATTTTCAATGTTTCATGATGCCTCTACTCTTGTGCCTAGCTTGTTTTAGATCACTTGTATTACTTCATAGGGTTGTGCTAAAACATGGAAAATGATTACATCAGACCCACACCCACAGGTTATAAGTCATTCCTATAATATATTTCAGTATGCTGCATTCAATAAGCATAGATAATTTATGGATACTGTTGTAAGTTTACAATAATGTTATGGTACATCTTCAAACTTCTGCTTACACATGCATCGATCAAAAGTATAAATGTAAATTGCTATACTACATTTTAAGTCAAAAGGAAAAGGCTAATGTCTGTGAAGTCACTGGGTTATGACCTATTCCTGATCATGATATGCATCATGCTTTCTATTTACTATCCAAACCTTTCTCGGCTTTGCACAACCTTTCACGCCAAATCATTTTTCTACAATCTATCAAAGTTCCTCCCTAGAAAACACAAAGATACGAGACATGGATACAACTCAACATTGATATTTGTATAGAACAAATTTTAAAAATTGTAAAACATGATGCAGCTAAGATTCAACATATAAAACTAATAAAATATTAACATTAAACACACAGATCCTAATTTGAAATGGAGAAATAAACATTTCACAAGTCAACTTTATTTATTTCAGACATGAATACTGTATTAATCTAATCACTATAGTGTCCCACTTAAATCAATACCAAAAATAGTTAAAAGATACATACCAGAAGTATAATAAAAATTCAAGTATCATACAGGACATTAGTATAGCAACTATTTAGAAGTATTAGTGTTCCTAGCTTCCGTCCCAAGACAAGCTAATATGAATTAAAACTACAGTGTCAGAAGACAACAAATTTCTAGAGTATTAAGTTGCTAGTGTTGAGGAATTTATTCTTTTAAAGAAAAGCTAATGGGGGAAAAAGAACAAAAATGAATCAGAACTTACTCCCAGGGAACATCACCCACGAGCATCCAATCACCATCTTTGTCCTCATACGTTAGAACATATTCTGATCCATGAAGAAGGTCCTTCAGCTTGGTTTCATTCAGCATCTCCCTGCCCAGAATTCCATGAGATCCACATTGACCTGAAATCATAACAAAACAAGCAGTAACTGGATCCAGGCAGACTGTCCATGCATAAATAATTGAAAGGTCAAGTTTTTTCACATAAACTTCTTACTTATAGTAAAACAGCTGAACATCTTTTCCAGAGCAGAAGATAATTCTGGATATGCAGTGTAATTCTTCAAGTCTACTTTCCTTAAATAAGGAGCACCATCCATACTGACCTTGACGAACAGCGCACCAACCCCCACTTTTCCATCAACATCTTCAGTGTTCCTTGAATTAGTTGCCAATGAATTTTTCCTGAATGATCTTATAGGAGGCCACCCCACAACCTGAGCCCTGCCACAAAAAAAATGATTAGAAGCAATTTCCACTGCTAAGCTCAACTTCAGAAACTTAATGTGATCGGTCATAGTTTTCACTTACTTGGTAGCTGGTGCACTGCTATTATTATTTGCAGAAGCATCAATACTTGGTCTAGTTTCATTGGTATCAAGCCCCACCTTTGTTGTTGTTACTTCTTTCATTTTGGTTTGTTGAGCCCCGACATTCTCAAGCTTAGAACCAGATTTTAATCCCAAGTTAGAAGCAGGCCTGGGAGATAGTATTGGATTGACCTCCGAATCAACTAGGAATTTCCCCTGCATGATAGATTGAGGACTTTTAGTGTCTGGCCAAGCAAGAACTTAAAAAGTACATGTCCTTAGAGTAAACCGGAGTTTACCTCAGAGAAGCCATTCATGGCATCTGAAAACCCTCTTTTGTTTCCCAAAACAGCATTCTTGGATGAAGAATGGTTATCATCGGTCAATGGACGCAAAGGAAACAAAGGTTTTTCATCAAATTGAGTTGAGCTTCTCAAGCAAAGATTAGAGTCTCTTTCAGGAGACTGTGATCCTGGAAGCCCGAGTCTGAGCTCAGTGGCTTTCAGATTCAGATTACTTTTAGTCTCTTCCGAGAAGGCTGGAACTGAGCTGTCCACAGAAGAACAATCAGACAATCCCATGTAGTTTCTCTCTTTTAATTCTATGCTCTTGAGACAAACACTTTCCATGGTGGTTGAGGAAACCAACAAAGTGACATTGCTTTTACCCTCCTCCTCCCCTATGCTCAGCACTGGTGGAGACATCACAGTTTAACCCAAAGCACCCAATTTTGTATGCCCTATCAAGCAATGAAACCATTTGACATTGTTCATAAAGCAAATTGAATTTATCAGTAATCTTTATAATCTATTTTACATGCCACAACCTTCAAGCTAGGCAAACAAACAGGAAACAGGAAAGGCACACAGAAAAACAGCTTGCTACACTTGATTTATAAACAACATCAACAAACAACAAATCTCAGAACTTCAATAATGTATTGAATTGAAGTATGAAGTATACCTTTCTTCAAAATTTCTTTGCTCTGTGCCCAAGAAGCATGAAATTAGCTAAGCCAGTCACCAAATTTTTTATATTTAATTTAATAATGCAAATTGCAAAGTTGACAACACAGCTTTGAGTGCTAGAAGCAACACACACAAAAAAGGTAGTATAAATTAATTAAATAAACAGCGAAACATAAGAAGATAAGACAATCTTCACTCATTGCTACGCATGTATGGTCACACAGTCATCTATAAGGTAATTATTACTTTCCGGTGAGAAAAAAACTTCCCAAAAGTAACAGAAGCGAATAAAACATAACAAAAAAAAATAAAAAACACAGAAAATTAGGGTCAAAAGAAAATTTCTGAATCAATGAGCCATACTCACCACTAAATCATTTGATACCTTCTGTAAGAAAATTCAGCAGAGAAACTAAAAGCAAAAAACAAACATTAAAAGTAACAGAAAATTTTAGTGAGGAAAACTAAGCACAGACTGTGAAGAAAGTAGAATGGTGAAAAAATCTCAAACTGTTCAGCAAAAAAAACTTCCTCCAAAAATAAGGCAAGTAAAGAAAAGATCAAACTTGTCTTAATGTCCTGAATGGGTTATGCAAAAGTAAAAAGAAAATGAAAAATTTTTACCCATTACTGGGAAAGACAAAGACACATGCAAAGTTGGAGCCATGAATACAAAAAGGGCAAAAACAAAGACACACAGGATTGATATCAGAACGGTTCCAGAAATTCCGGGTCCAATTGCTTGCCTTAACCAACAAAAGTAAACAAAAACGTGGAAGCAAAGCTTGCAAACAGAGCACCTAAACGTTTTACCTGAAGAATCAGCAGATCAGAAAAGAGTGAAGAACAAGAACAACAAGAAAGACCAAGAGTGATTGAAAGTTGAACCTTTGAGAAGAAAAGAGAGAGAGAAAGAGAAAAGATAAAAATAAGGACCCTCTATTGAGCATAAAGTAACAAAAGCTTTTGCTGTCCGATGTGAAACTCCATGCATTAAAATATATGTGACTTTAATTAAAGAAGAAGAAAAACACTACGCTTTATGTAATTTCATATTTTCTTTCTCTTGTAACAAAATTTGTACTGTCACTTATTTTTTAATTTAATTTTAATTTTTAATATTTTGTTTAGCAAGTACTGTGAACTTTTTAACAATATTCCGCCGAACATATACGATGTAACGCAACTTAAATCCTTAATGCCAATGGTCCTGCTTTTCTGATCATTAAGAACGCACCTTTGATTTATTCTTCTTGTATGGAATGGATTTGTCGAAATTAAGAGCTAACCGCCAAATCATGATTTTAAGACCTACTTCTTAATGCGTCTTAAAAATAACAATTAAATTTGTGAACGCTTCATGGGTGCTTCCAAAAATATAATATATGAGTTTTAAAGAATATAATATATATATATATATATATATATATATATATATAATACTATTTATAGTGTTATTCTGCTTTAAAATTAAACTACATTGTTTTCGTTGGATATGGAGTGGAGTTGGACCCAGAAAACATTGTCTTATGATATTTTGAATTTAAGTTTAACGCTGAATTTAGGACATGATGTAACACTTTTAATGATTTCTAATTTTTTTAAATTTAATGTTATAAAAATAACTTGATAAATTTTTTAATAATATTAATATTGCAATTATTTGAATCATTTTAATCAATAATAATAAAAAACTAATATTAATTTTCTATATTTATCAATAACAAATAAAAGTGACGTGACCAATACGTTACGTCTAACCGAGATATTACTTTAAATTTATTAAATATTTTGTCAATATGACAAGGTGATAACATAATTCAATTCTTACATACTATTTATCTTTCTCTCATCGTTATTTCTTAGCATGTCGACCTAGTTAATTAGGTAAGTTATTATTATTTATCATAAATAATGTTGACATTTATTAAGTATTTAAGAACTGTGTGTTAAACGGATCCATATTTTAGAATGTCTAAAGTAATGATCGATTTCGTCACAATTTAGAAGAACATTATTAAAATACAGAGAAAAAAATAACAATAATTTTAAAAATATATAATCACAAGTGATAACACTAAATATTATATTTTTTTCATGAAAAAAAGATATTTTTATTATCTCAAAACAGCTTATTTTATATCCAAAATAAAGAATAGGTCATTGACACTTATATAAATCAATATTAATTGTGTATAATTAATATTATATTATCTAATAATTTATCTGTATATTAAATAAATAAAGTATTAAATATTTAATGTTTCAAAATATTAAATATATTTAGTCTTTTTTTAACGCTTAATCTCTGGAAAATAAACAAGAAAACATCCTAAGAATATATAAAGTTACTTAATTTTTAAAAAATAAATAGACCTAATGGACATCAAACATTAATTTAGAAATAAAAAATATTTTTTTTTCATTGCACTTTCTTATAATTTATGTCCCAAGATTATTTTTAACAAATTTTACCTAAAAATATCCATAATTTTATAATGTTTTCCTTACATAAAAAGATCATCATAGTTAAAATATTTTGACACTTTTTTCCTACAAATTATCACAGTTAGTGTATTGTATGTTGTGCCGATTATTTCGTAACAAAACTTGCTTTCAAAATATCATGAGAATACAAATAGTAAGATTATGAAAATCGTAATTGATTTTATTTTTTTTTAAATAAAACCTCGGACATCTAATATTACTAATACATAAGTACCATATTAATTCTTTAATCAATTTCTTTAAAATAGTTGTTACTAAAATTCTTGAAAACATATTAATTAACCAACCATGCTTAGCCAAATGGTTATAAATCAACAATTTCAACCACCCTACTGATTACCCTGCCAAAGGTGGCAAAATTCTCCCTCTTGATCCACCTCTTCTGTATTATACACAACAGGTTAAGTTCATACTTAGTACCATATATACTCACACACAACCACATGCATGACCACTATATGGAACCCACTTATTACTCTCATTCATGTTGTGGGTCATAGTTATCACTTACAAGGTCCTTCAATTACCACATAAGGGCAAATAAGGAAATAATTGATCAAATATTTTAATTGCACATTCCTTGATGGCTGAAACTGTTGCCCTCTTCAATGTGGTAGCAGTCTGCTACACAGTACAGTAAACCTGAAAACGATCCAGTAGACCACGAGATTAAAATTCAATGCTTTGTGGTCCAATGGGATTTTATCCAAAATAGGAAACATAAATAGAACAACAAATTTTATTAGGTTTTCTTTTGTACATCTTTAGTTTTTATTGAGGAAAAAGTATGATATATAAAAAATAAAATTTTTAACTATACATCATTTCCATAATGACTAGTAAAATAAGGTTTTATTTTAATATTTGATACCAACTACCCAAGTCTATTGAGACCGAAACCAACCATCCACACCTACATTATAGATTTTATTTTCAATAACTATTATTTTATTTACAAAACTTAAATTATGGGTCTTATATATTTAGAACTACCACACGATGGGTTTAACCTATCACTTTGAACACAGTTTTTGGTCATATAATATCGGTTAGATTTCACAAAATTTTAAAACGTGAAGTTGATGCTTATGCACATAGATGAAAATTATAGATAAATTAATGTATATAATTGTAAATAACTTTTATGTTATTTGTAAGATTGAGTTGTATTTTTAATTTATATTTTTAATATAATTTTATAGTCTATTTTAATAATTATTTATGAATATATTATGTCAATTTATTATTGGAACACTCACGTGTTTATTCTATAAATTTATGCTTATGCTATATGTTTATGATATGATATTTGATCGAGCTAATGAAATATATTAAAGATTTTACATTAATAATAATTCAAATCTTTAATTCAAATCTCTAATATTAGTCTTAATTAATAGAATCAGTTTATTAGTTTTAATAAAATTTCACCCATAATAAAAAAATATATTGAAGACAGTACATTTAAAAAATAAATATTGTTAACCTATTCTAAAAATATGTACTATTCTATTACAATTTTATCATTAATTAAAACTTATTAAAAGTTCCATTCTATTTATTCATTAATAATCAATAAGTGGAGTGGAGTTACTTCAATTAGGGTACTAATGTAACAAAAAAAACTAAGTATTTCTTTATCCTCATTATAACTTTTCTAGTTAGTCAAATAGTATGTTGTTTATCAATAATTTTTGCTTTAAGCTAATATTTTAATGATAAAACAATATTAAAGTATATTTAAATGTGTTAGGGTTATTTAAATTGTGATAGGGTTATTTAAATGTGAAGAGACATAAAAAAATCACTTAAGAATTCAAAGAGCATTATTGGAGATTTTTAATAGATAGTGTATTAGAATAAATTATTATTTTCCTTTTTTATACATAAGATTATTTTAATTAATTCACAAAAATTTAAAACTTAGTTAATTCAATTAATGAAATTAATTTTATTAGAGAATTTTAAGATTTATCATTCCACATATTTTAGAGAGAAAAAAAAAAACAATACGAGTTGGGTGGATTTTAAAAACAGAGAGCGTAAGATAAGAATAGGGAGAGGATTTAGAAAGAACAATTGGAGGGGACATAGAAAAACAGGGCAAAGCGAAATGATGTTCTAGGGGACAGGAAAGCGGCTTTTAATTTTGGATTGCCGGGTTCAGACCGCGACATGTAACCTATTCACTATCTCCCCATCAATTTCGGCTTAAGTCTCACGCTCTTTTGTTGCGCGTTTCTTCCACTATCCAACCACATTGTTACAACTATAATGTTCAAGTCATTAAAAACTTATGATTTTGAAGGTTGCCCTGTAAAATAGTTTTATGTAATTAGTTAAATAATTATAAATTTAATAGTGCATAATTTTTTCTCTAGTTTTATTGTAATATAATAATATTTTATAATTTTTTTAAGATAAAATTAGAGATAAATTTCTTATTTAATTTTCCTAAAAAAATGTTATTCTCTTAGTCTGATTTTATTTGACATTCTAACATTTCTTTCTTTATTTTAATTTAGTTGTCAATCTGCAATGTCAATAGTGTTAATAAATAAAAAAGATATTAATAATATAGAGATAAAAGTATATTGATATAATATTAGTTATAAAATAAAAACTATTAGTTATATTTTTTAATTTTTATATCAAAATAAATGTTAAAGAAAATAAAATAAGAGCTAAATTTGTTAGTCTATCTGATTTAAATTATGTATGATTTTGATTCTTCAAGTTTGATTTTAAAACAGAATAAATTTTGATTTTAAAATTCAAACAAATTTAATCATTGTTATGAATTTAGAATGATTAATTTTGATTTCTCATATTCAAAATCCATTTTTGGAATTTCTATAACTTATAATATATATATATATATATATATATATATATATATATATATATATATTAATCTGTTATAGTGAGTCATAATTACTTGAAACATCACTCGCAACGCAACAACGATAATTTGAATGACAAACGTTAATTAGATATATTTTATCTAGAATGACTGCCGACATCTTATTTTTATTTTTCTTAAGCAAATTGTATTTGTAAGAAAAAGAGAACTAAAACTTATCCAAATTCATCAAGAAATACATATTGTTGCTTTAAACCATGAGAAAACTAAAGATGCCCAACAGTGAAAATGAAATTCAAGATCATTACAACTAATTCATTATCATAGGAGTCGTTGGTGAAAAAAAAACTACTTAAATTAACTATCATCAGAGTAAATAAAACACCATTATAAAAGTTATATTGCATGTTCGTTTTTTTCTCCTAAATATTAACTAACTTGAAAATCTATACACAAATATTAACTGGTTATTAACTTCAATATCTGCTGATATTTTGAAGTGAAATTATCAAATGGTTGATATGAGATTTGAAAAATAACTAATGGATTTTTTATTTGATATATGAATATCACAAAAATAAGGACAATAATGTATATTAAAAAAAATCTCTTGTTCACCTATTGTTTTGAAACTCGTAAGTAATGAAATTAATCTTCTAATAAAGTTAAGTGTCAATTAAGAAGCAATTATATATATAAAAGTTTTTTGATAAATTAAGTTTGAGAGTTTACTTGGATCTAAGTAGAGACTTTCAAATTTTATAAATGCTTAAAGATGTATTCATATACTGCTCTTATTTAAATAGTGAAAAATCAAGCCTCTATGCATACAGTGTATTTAGAAAAATCAAGTTATTAATCTGTACACTTTAAGATATCATCTGGAATCAATTTTGATATTTAAAATCATGATAAAAACATCCCAAAAATAAAAATAACTGTTTATTGCTTTAATATTCATTTTAAAACAATTTTAGCATAGTTAAAAACTAATTCAAAAACACACTGTTTAAATACTATTGAAACTTTTATGCTATATACTTATCAATAGAATTTTTTTTAGGGCAACTGAGCAGGTGATCATTGTGTCACTCTTTAAGGTGAAAGTGCGATGTACGCGGACAGCATATGTAGGAAAGTGACTTAAGAAGATATTTTTTTCATTTTTATAATTTATCAGTGACACTTTTTTTAATATATATATATATATATATATATATTAAATTTAAGAAGAAATCATTAAATTTTCTTACTAAAGTTAACCTGTTATCTTATTGTCTTTGTTGTTTTTTCTTTACCCTCAATCCGTAGAGGATTTTATTATTACGAAAAGGAATGATTAAGAGCCGCTAGATTTGCACGCTGTGTTATTAGATCGACGATGCATACAGAAGATGATAATTATGATATTTATCGTACGCCGTTGGATAAAAACATCGTCATCATATCGTGTTTGTTTTTAAGGTGACGACACTCACACGCCATTCTCATGGCCTTTCATGACGAGTGTGCTTCTTTCCTTTGCTGGTCGGGCCTTTACTTTAGCCTACAAATTTGATTCGTTTCGAAACTTTTTCTTAAGATTTTTTAAGAAAAAAATATGTATTTATGTAAAAATTAAAATTGTTTTTTGTAGAAAAATTTTCAGCTTTTGTAAAATTTAAATGAGAGAATACTCCTTATTAATAGTTAAGAAATTAATTTTATTTTAAAAAAATACAATTAATTTTTTATGCTGAAAACCACTTTCTTATACAAATAACCATATCATATTACATTCAAACATATTTTCATATTTATTTGAAATTTAAACCATGGGAAATGAATTTTAACTCATTGATTATTTTATTTTGTATTTTGTGATTAAATGATAGTAATGCATGTATTATTTATTTTTACTTTTCTTTTAACATGGATAAAGTTACAAGGATATCATTTGGACTCACTTTAATGGGTTTGTGCAAAAGAATAGTAGTTAAGGTAAAATAAGATTAATTGCTTGACCAAACGAGTTTAAGAGCATGCAAATTCACCAACGTTCCAACTTATGCTCCATGCTGACATGTTGAGTTTTGAGATATAAGTTGGTCCATGAATCCATTTTCGTTGCTTTGCAAACATTGCTTCAATTGGAAGTAGTTCCTATAATTGGATACCTAAATCGCATCGTTCCTAACATTGCCTGATAATGAAATTCACTTGAACAGTGTTAGACTTCATAATAACTAATTATTGTATTGAATCAGATAAAAATTCATACGTTGATGATCTGAAAAGAAATCGACAAATCGGAAAGTCAAGAAAAGAAATTAGCAAATAATTATTAAATAGTTGAACACATTTTAGCTGAATTATATTAACTTTTTTTTTTATTATTATAATAGTACAAACAGATACACGGCAAAGGCACAAAATGTGTTCCAATTAAAAACATTTGTAGTTGCTAGAGAAATCACAACCCAAATATTAAGTGATTTGGTGGTAAAATTTTCCCCAAAAATCTACATTTGAATAATGGTTGAACATATTTTATAAATTTTTTTGTGCATCTTGTATTTCATATAGTATTTTTTTTGGGTCCCCGTATTTATGTATATAAGGTGTAAATAACATTTTCTTCTACTCTATTTTTTTTGGATTCGGGCCTTGGGTTAGGTGAGTCCGATAACATTTATTCCCGATATTACACTTCTATTCCTGTCCTTTGACAAATTCTTGCTATGTAAATCGTGGGCTTTGCTTATGGGCCAAATTAGTGCCACTAAGCCCACGTATCCAATAATCAGAATATTTTAATTAAATACAAAATAGTTAGACACCCCTAAAAAAGAAAAACAAAGGAGAAATTTGAGAATACTATTTTGAATTCAATGAATGTATAATAAACCCTTTCAAGCCAATGTTTATTTTACTAAATTGGCGCAAATAAAAAAAAGAATAAAAGCAAAAAAGGAAGAGGGATACTAACTAATTTTAGAATAATTAACGATAATTAAATTGTTAATTATTAGCGTAAACTGATTGATGCTCAACGTTGATTGTTTGATTAAACATCAGTTTTAAGTGAACAGAACTTTACTCATAGTATTAAAGTTTCAGTTTTAAATTAAACTATCATTTCAACTGGAATTTTATGGTCATAATTTGATGTATAAAGACTAAAACCGAAAAGAAAATATGTTTGTAATTATTAAGAGCATGTCTGGTTTTCTAATTGAATGTCTTAAACGGGTTTTTATTTTGACAATTTTTCTCATTAAATTGAACTTAATTTTCATCTAAATTGAGGTTGAACTTAAAGTTTATATATATATAGATAGATAGATAGATATTTTCATTAAACATGAAAAACTCTAAATATAAATTAAATTACATTAAACCTACTTTTAACTAAACTTAAATTTACATAGTTAAATTCAACTCAACTTCATATTTTTAACTGTAATTCAAACACATACAGATTATTCTCATTCAATAATATTGATGTCTTGGTACTCATTTTTTTGTCTTTAGTTTTATTTTTCTCTGTATATTGTATCATTCTTTTCCTCTACTCTTTTTTTTTTTTTTTTGAGAAAAAGGTATTCCGAATTGCAAACTTCATTTTAGTGTATAGTGATCCGAGTCCAATTTAGGAATTCAAATTTACGAATAAAATATTAGCATGTTTAACATATTAAGTAAAAAAAACTGTTTAACATGCAGAATTGTTTGAACCCATTAAAGTCGATTTACTATTAAACAAATATGATAATTTACACAAGATCTCTTGTTTAAATTTTGTTGTCATGTACAAAAAAAAAAAAAAATCAATTATTTCAGCAACATTAATTAACTTAGCTAATGACTTCATATCTCTGAAATCTTTTGCAAAGATTCTGTCATTATGAACTAGTAAATCTACCAGAAAAAAAAATTATACCTAAGTGCATGATCTATATAATGCACAACTCGATGGTACCCTCTAAAAGGAACAGATAAAATGAAAGTTATCCAGAGATCATGCACAGCTTTAATTCTCCAATCATCAATTTAACCCCGCGTGCTTCTGGTTGATCATCTTTCTTAGGACAAAGGTATCCAGAGATGTTTGAGTTTTTATGGCTGAAATATTGAAATTTAATGGTCTTGAGATGGGTTTGCTTATAGCAACTTGGTATTTTAATTAAGGTTTTAATCTATCATTTTGCTCCTTAATTAAGCACCGCCACAACAATCATTTGGTGCTTCCTTGTGCACATGAACTGTGATCATTTCATTTGTTGGAGGCTGACATGGGCATGCTAGTGCTATGAATTTTGGAACATCATCTCCTGGCATCAGCACAGGCAAGCTCTCACCTCTGTTTTGTCTCATCATCTGAGCACCACAAAAAAAAATTAATAATGAAAAATCCTATCAATTGTTTCCAAGCAGAATAATAATAAGAAGATTAAAATATAAGTTTGATTTTCATTTTAATTTTTTTATTCTAATTTGACCATTAGAAATCCAAAAATTGTTTCATTTCATTTTCATCCCATTATATATGTCCTTTAACCCACCCACTGCTATTTTACATAATTATAGCATCACAAATAAAATTTTGTATTATTTATAAAAAATTTGTCATCGTAGTTTAATCTGTGACGTAACACACTGTATAAAGTTTCTAGTTGTTGTTAGACTAAAAATATAAAAGACATCACATTAGAATTGCAAAGCAATTAGAATTATTACTATTAATACAAAATACTGATGAAAAGACAAATTTAATCTAAATGGTTCAAGGAAGTAAAGTGAAACTTTTTAAACTTAAAAACTAAATTAAGAAAAAAGAAGAATAAAAATTGAAACAAAATGGTTTATTTTGTGAGAGTGAGAGCAAGAAGGTTACCAAAATAGGAAAGCCTGGCTTCTGGGGAGGAATAGTTAAGTGTTGTTGTGGTGTCTGAGGATCAGGAATGTTGTGAACTCCAGAAAATGGAAAGAAAGGTTGGAGCTTTTCCCAGTGCAAACAGCAGCAAAAGAAGCAGCACATGAACAATAACAAGGCAACGAGAAGAGCCAAACCTAGAGGAAACCCAATAGAAACTCCACTCGATGTGTCCTCAATCTCCATTTTTCTTGTCTGCTGGTTTTTGCTCTCATTTCACCTGAATTAATGAATGAATGAAATCACCGAAAGCATCAATTTAATAAGAAACAGACATGGGGACTTTGCTTTGATTTTGATGATGGAGCACTTACTAGTTAGTGGGGTGTGACATATTTATATTATAAGTTTTAGGTACATGTTTGATGTGACTTTGAAGGGAAGTTGGTGGAGGTACATTTTCCGTTTAGTACGGAAAGAAAAAAAGGTTCTACTTCTACTAGTACTTTGTAAGATGACGAATCATATTTTCATACTTATAATTCTCCCTGTTTAACAAAATCATCTGGACAAAAAAAAAGTTTTAAATCCTCAGGTTCACTATTCTTACATGACATGAGAATAAAGGAATATAAAAGAAATAAGGTAAATTTCAGTATTCTTGCATGACATGACAATTTATCTTCTTTTAAGAAATAACAGTGACAAAATAAAAATATTAATATAATAATAATGGACACTCCTTTATGGGCTTGTGGCTTATCCTGTAACAAGTGAATGCTTTCACACAGTGAATCTGGTCAGCATGAAAAAGAAGCACATTGTTTTGTTTCATCACATTCGGATTCGCACCTTCAATCATGTGGTCTTCTTCTAGTTAAATAGTCTCTACATATATATAGAATTAGCAAATCACAACAAGACATTGAAATATTATATATTTCTTTTAACCCCGATTTAAAGCAAGTCCTCCACTTTCAATGGTACACAACATGGGATAATAATTTCGACCTACCCAACCATATAGTGGGTGGTGTACCATTGTAAGCACGGTTGCTTATAAAGGGCTAGTTTTTGGTCTAAGGCTGTATATTGCATTAGTTAAAATTATTAAAAATAATAGTAAAATTCTTTCTTGGGTTATTTGAATACTAAAAATCAAATTTAAATACAAAAATACTTATCTTTTTGTATTTTAAGAGAGGCATTTTTTAACACCATACAATTGTTTATCATAATATGCACTAAAAAGTTAAAATATGATATTTTTATTATAATTATCGTTATTATTATAATAATATTGTGCTTCATTTAAATAAAAAGTATACGTTTTAATATATGTATGTATATACCCTATTTAAACATATCTTATGATTTTGTTAATTTAATATTAATTTAAAAAACATGTGATTTGTAGCGATATAATTGGCTTGACATATTCTAGAGAGAAAAAAAGTCAAATTATATTTTCTGTCGCATCCATTATTCATCGTCTAAAAGAAGTGATAGCATTAGGTCTAAGTCGCTGTCAAAGAAATTGGAACTTCTCGGTGGAAAGCACTATCATTGTGAACCTAACTTATCGTTATCAAAACCAAACTGAGAAATAGAAATAATTCAAATAATAAAATTTAAGATGTAATAGTTTTTTGATAAAAAATAATATATATATATATATGTATATTATAATAATAATAATAATAAACTTCAGAATTTATTTTAGATGTATTGGTATTTTATTGTAATTTTTATAAAAATATATAGGTATTTTATTTCTAAGATAAACGTGTCACTTTAAAATTAAAGAATGAATTTCAATATTTTTTCAATCATCCATTTCTTATTCACGAGTTCGAGCGGAAAATTCGAACTGTACAAAGAGGCTCCCCTCTTTCTTTAGGTAAAGTTTACATTAAAAATAAAAACGTTAATAGCAAACTGGCAATTTTTTTAAGCAGTGGTGATTTTTTTTAAAATTATTAAATCATTGTAATAATTAAAAAATATTAATACGTCTATTTAATATTTATTTATATATTTTATATAAAATAAAAGTAATATGAAATTAATTAGAAAATAATGCATATAAATTTAATTATATATGTACACACACAAGTTATTATTTAACTAGTTCAATTTTAACTTAATTTTTTTTAACTAAATCTACTGAGTTAACTGTGAAATTAAGTTATAAACTACTTTCAAATTAGTTCTGTTTTTTTCCCAAATCTACGTTCACATATTTAGCTAATACTACGAAAACATCTTTTTTAACAGTTGTTACAAAGAGAAACATGATTTAGGGCTTCGTCCCTTTTCCATTCAGAAAGATAAAAATTAAGACAAAACATGAGTACAAGAATTCATTTATTTAGGAAACTCTTCTTAAATAAATGTGGCTACTGTTTTTTTATTGGTTTCATGCATCCATAAAAATAATATCTGAACCCATGTAGCTGATTGCCCCTTATCTGAGTTTGAGGGGAATTCCTGTTTTGAATAAATCTAATATTTTTAAAATTTTAAAATTATTAAAAATATAAATTAATTATTTTAATATTTAAATAAATTAAATTATGATAGTAATTAAGCAAAAATTTAAAACAAACTTTAATAAAGTATAATTTAGTCTTTAATGTTTTTAATTTAAAGATTTAAATATTTATTATTTATCATTTGAATTATAATATGATTCATAATTTAATATAGAATTAATTTAAATGTAGCAATAATTTCTTAAAAGAAAAAATTGTGACAGAAATTCGCAAATTTATCCGAACTCGATAAAATTCAACAAAATAATAATGGGTATATCAAAATTAAATATTCAAACTTTTAAATCCGAACTTGCACCATCTAGTCTTTTGCAAAAACAGGAAGAGGAGAACTAAACCCACGTTAGCAAATAGACTAAACGAAATTAAATGACTGATATAATTTTAATTCTATATTAGGACTTAAACGTAATTTAAATTTCACATGAAAATTAGAAAGTAAAGCTCATTTGATGACTCATGTCATGACAGATTTCTGTGGCTCACATTAGCATCAACATAACATCATTGTAATTGACCTAAACACAGTAATTTAATTGTTATGCTTATTTCGTATATTTTTTTTTATCGAAATAGTAAATATAAGTAGTAAATGATTATTTTTTATGATATGCCCTATTAATAATAAAAAAAAAGTAACATTGTTATTTTGAACAGGAAGACATTTTTCATGTACAGAAAGACAGATATTATATAAGTTGGGCGATATATGTTTAAACTTTTGGGTCCATAAGTTTCGTAATATGGGCCTTTGATTTATTCTCACCAAGGGTCTTTCATCTCTCATGTCTGTATCGTCTATATCGTCTAACGATACATGCAGGATATAGTTTTGACATGCTTTCAAATCAATATTATTGATATATGCTACTCCATGTTGAGATATCTCAATCTGTTCGGGTGATATTTCTTTTGGTTGGTGGAGGTATGAACGATGAAACACTAAATAATTGTACCTACCAATAATAATATATTCATGGTATTTGAAAATCATTAACATACTAACCAAAATAATTCAATTGTTTTTTTTAAACAAAAAAGAGAAGTTATTAAGCTGATTAAAACACTTCATTGTCAAAAGTCCATAAGTATAAAAAAATTAGGGTAACTTGTTTTTTTTTTTTTTTTTTTTTTTTTTTTTTTTTTTTATTTTTATAGATGTAAGGATACTTTAGTAATTTCGAATATTATTGAGTATATTGAGCATAGAATCATTTAAATTACTTGTTAGAAGCAATTCAGCTGTCCAAATTCAATTTATTACGATTATTACCACAATAGTATTCGCGGGCATGACTATTTTTGGTATGGATGTGTTTGTACAGGGAAATTCGTACAAAATACAAATTTTGTGATAATAAGATGACATTTGCTTGAAGGTATATAAAAAATATTACATATATATGTTTATTATAAGTTATAAAAAATTATTCTAAAGAATGATTAATTTTTGGGAGTATGATCAATTATTCATGTTTATCTTATTTTTTATTCTCAGGAGGGTGAGTATGTGTTCTAATTTTTTATATGATATTTCTAAGAATATGATTTTTGGGAATATAATTCAATATCTTAAAATAAACGCACCTAACAATAAAGTAAAAACTCACATATGAAAAGGGATGGGTTATCTCTTGCTGGCTGATGCAAACGACCATAAAATGTTTATTTCTAACCATGTTATGGTTTCAAGAATAAGAGTCACATATTTCCATTTCAAAATGAGGTAAAAGAAGAAGAGAGGATAAAAAAAAATTAGAGAACACGACCTGAGAATAATATATAATTATGGAATGATGTGATAACAAATGGAAATTAAAAGCTATCGAGACAGATGAGAGAGCGAATAAACATTCATAATTTTTCTTATTTTAATCTTTATTTATTATTCCTATGTTCTTGATTATTTTACAATCATAACTTATAATTAATCTGAAACTGACACATATTACGTTATAAAAAAAAAATTCTATTTCACTTCATTATTTTCCTACGTATTATGATTATATTTGTCAAACAACATAAATATAGTAAAAAAATTACTTTTCATATCAATTATAAATATAACTGTCGTATTTTATTTTTTAAATTCTGAAAAAATTTAACTTTTGATTTAAATTAATAATCAACATAGATACGTAACTATATTTATATTAATTTATTTTAAAATCAATGTAAATTATATTTTTCACGGTAGTTTATAACTGACTAACTTTTACATCATCAAATATTTAGATCAAAGACTTATTTTGGACCTGTATATATTTATTATTTCATCCCAACAAAACACGTTATATATATAAATAAATTTACCATTCTTGTTTTATTTATTTGTAGGGTAATGTACAAAAAAATACGTAATTTCCGAGAACAAAATACAATGATAAGTTGGATACTTTATATTCAGTATAAATATCAAGTCTAATCATTGAATCATCATTGCTTCCTAGTTCCTAGGTATACTGTCCTACCTAAATCTTTGTTCTGTACATTTGTATCTTGCACCGTATTGGCGCTTCCTTAATTTTCTTGTTTACATTTTGTTTTAATTTTAAAAAATGATAGGTTTTATGAATCTTGGTCGATTCTAGGGTAAAATCTAAGCTTCTTCCCGTTGCTGATTGCTTTATGTGAAATTTGTTTTCACACTTCAGCTTTCTAAAAAGCAGTGACACCAATGCATTGGTCATATCTGAAAGATTCTCTGGTATTTGATTTGATTTTACAAGCAGATGGCAAAGGCATTATATCATTGAAGTCGAGTTATTAATTTTTTGAGTTACTCGATTCCATTTTTTATTCTTTTACCAACTGCTATGGTCTTTGGAATTCGGATGTTCCACGTTTCTTTGTTACAGAATGTGAACATGATAGTAGTACAAGGACAAAAATTCACCCTCACTGAAATGACAGCTTTGGAGTTAGTACTAACATGTAGTAATGATAAACCTGATACCTCAACTTTTTTGGACTTTTCGTTTAATTTTGAATTGATTAACATGTCCATGTTAGCTTCTATAATTTCTATCATGTTTCGGCTGTTAGTTCCGACCAAAAATGACTGAAACCTTCTGTAGAGACCCCTGAAATGGATCCTAGTAATAGTTCATATTATAAATACAACCTCTTAATTATAATTTAGGATATTGGCATATTTCAATAGCAATTAATATCTATTGTCTTTAGTCTGCTACTTATAGAAATGTTTTGTAAACATTGTACACCCATTGGTAAGTTGAAGCAGAATCTTGTTTTGTTTCAGCAGAGGAGTGTGACATCACGTAGGAGTGTGGCAAAGAAGAATTACTGTTGAAAAAGAAAATTTTGGAGGAAAAAAAGTTTAAAGTTTAAACTTTTCAGAGTGTCATTTTGTCCACACGTCACCATGACCTTTGGAAGTACAGACAAAACTTGAGTGATAAAGTGAAAAGAACACGTGAATAAATTTTATATATTGTTTGGTTTGATTGAAATTACAAAGAAAACAGAAAATTGTTTTCTCTCTGCTTAATAGAATGAAGAAGAATATAAATTATGAACATCGGTTACATTACAGACATTTTCACAAAACTATCTCACTTTCATTTTACTTACTACTGTGGAAAACGAGAACTTTTGTTTTTTGGTGGATTTCATAGTACATTCTTAACAAGTTTAGTTTGATTTGAGTAAAAAAAAAACACATACACAAGTTTAGTTTGAACACTCTTTTATATTTATTTATTATTTTTAATTGAATTTTATGTTGCTTTTAGGAATATACCCTATCTCGTCTCTTTTCTTTTCCTTATAAATTCTCCTTTTATAATTTTTTAATCCTTTTCTCTAATAATGAGAATTGAACAAATTAGTAAATTACTAGGGGTCACGTTCTTACGTTTACAAAAGTACTTAATTATCAATGTCACATCATTCTATAGCAAAGTGTCTTTATACATAGAAGTTACACAAAAGAGAGATAGATATTGAAAAGCCATGTCTAAAAAGAATATAAACAAAACCCGAACTTTACTCTCTTATTATTCTGTCTTGACATTTTTGCTTGTGCCCTCCACATGCATTCAGGGACGACAACTAAGGGTCTCGTCCACAACATGTATTATTACATCATTACATCCACATCAACATTTATGATTGGTAACTTTGCCTGAGAATCACAGCAGCATACTATGGAGATTCCATGAAAAAAATTTAGCCTCTGCATTAGGTTTATGTGAGACTGAGAAAATCAATGTTATGTTCCTTACATGTAGGGAATAATAAACTATCCTAAGCGCACCTGCAGCTCTTTTTTATGTATTAAATTCTCACAAACATCTTCCTCCATATCCTGCACTTCTAAATAAAGCTTGCTTTATGTCTTCAGAATTCAGCATTGTCCTTTGCTCCAATTCCTGTTACACGATAAAAGGATAGTAGGATTTGGTTAAACCAAACCTCAACCAAAAATACCATATAGGATGAATTATATGAAATATGCTACTATATAAGATTTTTTAGGCAGTGCTCAAAAACCATGGTGCTAATGTACCTCTGAGCAAGAAGCCTGCATTATGAAATCATTGAAACAGCTTATAACACATTGCTGAATCTCAAGGCCTAATGCTTCCAGTGTGTTAACTGTAGATAGTAACAAGCCAGGCTTCCCTGCACAGCAAATTTCTACTCGTGTGTTCACAGCCCTCTCAACCTCAAACTGCAAAGACCAAAAAAATTTAAATATAAAAAAATCAATGCAGGACTGCACCAAAATCACATTTGGAATCCCTCAAGCCTCAACAAAAATTTATTTCAAACGACAATACTTAAATCTCTGGTGTTATTCTCTTATTAGAATTAAAATTTCAATGACACATTATCTACGCAATAAAGATTTACATTAAATATGAAAATATGGTGGTACAATTTAAGGAATTGCAATTTAAGTATTGTCCTATTTGAAAAAGGGTCTTGGTTGGTAGGTAGTACTGTATGCATTGCAGGGAAAATCCATACTCCATACCTTGGGTGAATTTCTGACAAGGATTTCATTTGGCTTCACATCTTTGAAAATTCCTGCCATGCTTGAATCTACCTCTACTTCTTGTTGCAGATTGTTGATCTTCTCCAAAAGTTCTTTCATGTAATCAATAGTGTCTCCAAGTATAGAAGTTCTGTCCATCTGTGATAACCATTCAACACAACAAATTAGATCTGAACATGACACAAAGTAGTAGTTCTGTAAGCATAGTAATAGTACTCATTGAATGAATGACTCTCACTCACTGCATACCTTGCTTATCTTAGGAACAATTGCTCTCAGCATTGAGAGACGGTCATTCAATCTCTTTCTTCTTCTCCTCTCTGCCATAAGATTCTTGGAGGGTTGCCCCTGAAGCTTCTTTGAACGATTCTTTCTTTCCAAACCCGTTCCCATGTTGAAAACTGGCATTTCAGAGGATTGAGTTGGTTCCACTTTGCATGTGGTTTGCAGCTCCAAATTCCTAAGCTCTTCTCCAAGCAAACTTGGATCCTCTTCTTCCATCATGGACAATGGATAGTCCTCTTGTCCAAAAAATGGAGGGGTATGGAGTGGAGTATCAAGGGTAGTACTATGGTATGAATCAATAATCTGTGGTGAAGATTCATCAAGTAAGGATCCATAGATTTCATTGAACGGGTAGTCATTATTGTAACTTTGAGGAACTTCTTGACCACAAGAAGAGTTTGGGAGATAAGGTAGAGAGTTTTGATCAAAACAATCAAAACTACTCCAACCATTTGAGAAGAATTGGTTTTCTTCTGTGCTTGGATTGGTGTCCCATGTGTCTCTTCTTAGAGTCATAAGTTCCTCTAAGAAATCCTGGTCATAGAACTCCATATCTCTCTCTCTAAATGTGTGAATATGATAAGTCTTTAAGAAACACACCTTTTGAGTTTTGAGAATATGTCATGTTGGTATACTAAGGATGAAGAATTTATAGGGGAATACAGCGAGGCTTGTGGCGTATGGATTATTATATGCAATGTAGTATGTAATATGTATGATGATGTATGATGATGTATTCATTAGAACCTATAGCCTAAGAGAAATGGAATCTGCTTTTCATTTCACGGCCATTTATGTCATTTTCACCGAAATCTCTGCAATCAAACACAAACTATATATTTAATTGGTATTCTTAGAAAACTTTGACCCTCGTATCTGTCTGGAAACAAAAAGAATGGAGTTACCATCATAAAACCTGCCAGGTTCTTTGTATGTTTAAAACTTTGTAATATAAATTGTTGTAAACAGAATAGAAAAACACACCCTTTCTACCTTTCTCTCTCAAACACTTGAAGAAAATTTCTGAGCTGGGTCCCACTCCTCAATGCCTCCAAAGTTTGGCTCAGCTCACTAATTCAAATGAGTTGGTACTCTTGTTTTGTTCTTTCTGCACTACCTCTCCTATGTATAATACGCATAATAGCTAATGCAAATTGTAATTATGTAATACATTGTATTTACGTAGATATGAGTACAAACAATAACACATTCTAATTATATTTACGTAAATATGAATAGTGATACAATACAACCTCTCGATGTACCTTCAAGGGATCATTATAATTTGGCTACATGCAACTGTTTCAGCAGTTGCACTATTTATAAGATAATCCTAATAACATGCTAGTTTAGTATGCTACTACATAAGGGTTCATAAATTACAAGCATATTATATATGATATCCTCTATTAATTTCCTCCTTCGGCATCCCTATAAGCCATGGATTCTCGACCCTTGGAAGAAGTTTATGCTTAATCGTCTCTTGATGAAGGGTTTCTATATAACTAGCCATATATAGGTAAAGTATTCTCACAGTGTCATTTTCTTCTATGAGCATAGAAGTCTGCTATGGTTCATAACTTTATTATGTATAGCACGGAATTACATTGTGAAATGCCAATGGAAAAAATATAAGTCATTTTCGAGTTATGATCATACTGTGAAGAATCTAAGGTACACGTGCTATTGACAATTAAGTTGATCTACAAGAAATAGGAATTAAATTTAATTAGCTATAAGGTGATATCTAGAGTTATAGCAGTGGAGAGCTTGTCAACTAATTTATATAAAAAAATACATGATAACCCCACTTTTTTTTCTTAATTGGAAAATGCACAAAACATTTCATCGAAGGAAATAAAAAGTAAAGAAGATATGAATGCTTATATTGGGTGGCAGTCATTTATTGGGCCATATGTACTTAATCTTGCAATTGTCAGCTGATAGATTATTATTTTCAATCATTTTAGGATAGGCATCTATAATTAATAGTTTATGGAATAATGCAATATTAACAACTACACGTCACATTTAAAATATACGTACACTTCACTATTTCATATCATTAATTAGAATTACATGTTGCTCAATAATTTTGCGAGTTAAACTATTTGATTTTGAAAACCAATGACTTTAATTTTGTGACTTTTAACAATTTCTGTAGTCTTACATGTAACAGTTCTTTAATCACATCACAAAAATTGAAGAGTTTATTTATTTTGCTTAATATTATTAATTTTTTCAATGGTTTATATTTTTATAATTATTCTTTAAATTATTAAAATTTCATCCTCCTAATATCATTTTACTTAATTGATTAATGCATCTTCACTTAATAATATTTTGTAATATTCTTATAAAAAACACTAGAAATAGTACTTCTTTAGTATTATTATCATAGGACTTTGTGAAATTATATATATATATATATATATATATATATATATATATATATATATATTGAAAAAGGAAATTCTAGCTGGTTAGAACAGTAAATTTTTTGACATTAGAGAACCAAAAAAGTGGCGTTCTATTGCTCGAGTTTTCTACGTTAAGTTTTCTACACAGATGACAACATATGTTTCCTCTAAACTAGGCTATGAATTTTCCGATTCTGCGAATTTCTCTCTGCAGCCATGCTAATCTTATGCACCAAATGATTAAATTTAAACGTTGAACTCAAACATTACCTTGAAAAGAATTATAGAAACTTGTATGTATTGAACAAAATCTGATTTCTTTGTATAAAAAGTATGTAGCAGAAGAAAACCATATATATTAAATTTAGAGCCACTATACTCCTATGTTTCAATAATCATTCATTTCCACCTCTTCCAACTCTATTAACCCTCAAGTTAATTTGTGTATAAACTTTGTTTTAAGTAAATTTTGAAGGGTTCAGCGAACCTTAAACAAATTTAACATACTCTTAAGTTATTGTTAAATTGCCCTGTACATTTAAGATTCAATGTACCTCAAAAAATGTCAGATAAGTCACCCTATTACTACTCTACAGAACCGTACTCGAGGAACTATCCTATCTTATAACATTAATTCTCCTTGTTTTATTATTATTAACACTTCTACCGTTATTAAACTTGGTTATTTAAGTATTATAAATTTATGATTTTTTATTTTATTTTAATATACTGGATTTTTAGTCAAGTTTATGTAAACTTTTGAGTTTAAAAATCTTGTTTAAAATTATAACTTAGGTTACTTTAACCAATCATAAAATTTTATGATTTAATGCACTGTAATCTAATATAAATTATTAGATATATTTGTATAAATTTGTTATTTTTTTTTTATAATGAAATAACTTTAAAAGTCACATAAATAATAATTTGTATTGAACCGGTAGTGTAAAATTATTTTTAACTAGAAGTATATAATCATTACTTTAAATCTTAATTATTTATAAATTTATATTAAGATTCAAATTTTATCACTCCATAATAAAAATCCTACTACTTAATATGCACACACAAATTTGTACATTTGTGGCAAATTATTTCACCTTACTGCGAGAAAAATTAGACAAGATTGTTTTAAGTTAAATGAAATTTTATATTTTTATGTTACTTGGCTAATTAAAACAACAAAATGCTCTGAAATAGCATTAAAAGTAGAAAAAGTATTAGTAAAACGAAATAATAAATTGTTGTTTCCTTTTAAAAGCAAAAAAGAAATGGGCAGCAATTTTTTTTAATACACGTTCATTAAAAAATTGTATTTTAAAAATTGAAAAAAAAAAAAAAACCAAAAGCGACAATACCAATGGTATACCAAGTCATTTAACTTATTCAGTTTAATCTAACAAATTACCCAATATAACTAATGTGTCCCCGTCTAGCTTTGCTGTAATCACGTATATTTAAAGCACTATTAGGCGTTAATCACATCTAGCATTTTCTTCTTCTTCTTTTCTTGCATTTATTTTATTTTTGTAATGGATTAGTGAATTGTTTAGATTAGGGCTTGATAGGTACTGCGGATGGGATTGTAACTCAATTAACTATTTGAATTTTCTTTCGTTTTTTAGCTTGTAATCTGCACTTAATTAATACTTATATTAAATTAGCGACTTTAAATACTTATACTTATTTGTTTTGGTGAACCTTCTTGATATATATTAGAAGGCATGTTCCATGATTCATGACTTATGAGTCTTTGACCTTCGATTACATAGGAATAAAAATCTTTTTGCTTTAATATCTGTGTAGGAGTTGAATTTTTAAATCAAGAAATTGAATATATATATATAAATTTTGTAGAAATTTAGCTTAATTAAATCATAGGAGATTGCTTCAACTGGTCGCACTAATATCAAATTGCATTTAATATTAGTTTTTTTTTGTTACATTTTTTTCATTTAGGAAATTTCTATGCGTAAAATCTATTCATCCTGAGAATATATTCGATTTATTATGCCATGCTTAAATGAAATACGCGCGGTAACTGTTTAGAAAATTGTTAACATTGTTCTTGTAACTTTGGTGCGTGCATTTTTTTCTTGCAGCCATTAACACTAAATATTTTCTGTGAAAGGCAATATAAATATTTAGTTCAATCTTAAATAATACTCTCTATCCCATCTCATTATAGTTGTTGTCCTAGATTTTTATACACAGACTAAGAAAATTAATAAGTGAAGCAGAATAATAATTTTACAAAATTAATCTTATAATTTTTATGAAAATTAATTTTTTTTGTTAGAAATAATATACATTAGAAATATAAATATTACATTGAAAAGCTAACAAAAACTAATAGATTAACATTTATTGATAAAAAAAGGTAAAATGTAAATTAAAAAAGTGATTAATGTTAGTTGACTATATTTTATTTCTTACATCATACTTGGATGGAGGGAATATTATATGTGTGCATAAATAACTTCAATTTTAACCATAAGCATAGGAAAACAATGATCTCTTAAGAATAAAATGGATCAAAGGGGAAATATGAGCCTGACCACACGTGTCAATCTAGTGCAGTTTCCTCTTAAATCGCTGCAAAAGAATCCGAATTTGAAGTTGATGTGCACGATCTCACATTAATGGGCATTATAGTATGCAAAACAAATGGCGGATTTTGAAAGACCACCCCGACAATTAAGAACAGTCATTTATACAGATCCTTCTAGTTTCCTCTCGTTTTTGTTTCATTCATACAATTGTTAAATACTCAACTTTTATTATTATAACCCTTTACAAAAAGGAAGGTTTTAGCATTATTAGTTAAAGTTCATATCTTAATGAAATATATATTCATATACTCATTAGAGAAAGAGATCACATCAAAACACGGAGAAAGTGGTTATTGTTATTTTTCAATATAATTAAAATAAGTAAATAAATATTTAAAAAATTAATAAATCTCACATATTTACCTTTCATTTCATATAAATCATGAAAAGTTAAGAAATAAATTATTAATTATATATAAAATTATTAAATGATCATAATTTCTTCTTTGTTCACTTCTTTCTTTTTAAACGGAATAATACTTTTCATTATTTTTTACATTTTTTTCTTTTTATTTATTATAATTTCTTTCCATTTCATCCCACTTTACCGAACAAAGTTTAACTAAACATATTTTTCGATTTCTTACAGATAAAAAAATATATAAAATAATTAATTTATTATGAATATACATTTCTCAAGTACATTCTCTAGTGTTATTTTAATTAAAACCATAAACCATCCATTCCGTATTGCTTAGTTAAGAATCTATTTCTGAAACAAGTTTGAATAAAAAATTTCCTGAGTAGAGAAAGTGACACTGAAAACCTGAAGCAAGACACGAGGAGCACAGGGACAAAAACTTATGTGGCTGGAATGAATAGGTGTGAGAGAAAACCGCGGCTGTTTTGTTCCTACCTTCCCGACACAAAGTGGTATTCTTAAAGCAGTTTTGGGGTTGTTTCGATCTTCCTTTGTTTCATAAGATTCAGCTTTGACAGCCCACAATATCTTATTTGGAATTCTGGAGTTACACCAAAACCACCAATGTTTCTCCATCAACCACTTTGTCTTCTAGCACTTTTGTTTCTTAGTGACCAGTCTTCAACAGTACTGGATTGGGGTCCAAAAAGCCACGAGCCCTTTTAGATTCTATGCTCAACCCCTTATTTGTTTTATATTACTTTTCTATAAGTTTATAAGGTTAAATTAATTATTTGTAAAATTTTAACGCAACTAGGAAAGTCTTGAATTTAAATGTTATGTATAAAATATATAATTAAAATAAGAAATTTGATTAAAGATGGCCGGTAAATTTTTTTAATGGATATTAATTAATTGTCAGAGAAATTGATAAATATTTCATATTTTTAATATTTTGAATGTTTATATAGTGTTCAATTAAACTTATTAGAAATTTAGACACGTTTTTGTTTGAGTCCAATTACGGTAATTGAAAATTTTCAGACAATCAATTCAATTGAAAACTTCATTTTAAAAATTACAATTCAAAAAAATAAAATTTAATTATTAATTTATTTTTGAATATTTGAACAAAATAAATAATATATATTGAAAAAATACTAATACTTTTTTGTTTTCTAAAATAATGAATATTTCGAAATAAAACTAAAAGTTTAGAAAATAGTATATAATATAATTAAATAAAGTAAGCATGTAAGTAAGCAACCTTTTTCTTTTTATGTAGAATTGTTGAATGTTGATAATGATTTGGCCAGGCTGCGGACATTACCATGCGAATGGTTCTCTAGTAGCTATCACCTATTTCTTCTCTTTCTATCTAACAAAATTTTCAAGGTGACGCAGTTTATGAGGTAACAAAGCAATACATGTTAGTTAAGAAAATAAATAGTGTTTATGATGTAAAATATTTCTCTCATATTATCACCCTGTTTCTTCCCTTTCTAACAAAATTTTCAAGGTGATGGATGCCTGTGAGGGAACATAACAATAGTGTTGAGTTATATATTGGAAACATATATTTTAGATGATGGTAGTAGAACCTGGTGCCAGAAAAAAAAAATGAAAAATATAAAATATAATAAGTGATCAAAAGAGAAAAATAAAGAAAAATAAAACATGTCAATTGAGTGTGTAGAATAAAGATGTGTTTAAATATTATTATTCTTTATATATTAATAATTAGGGATACCGAATATGTGCTGTGCAAATACGTTATTCTTGAGTTAAGAAAATTAAAAATAGCGTTTTTAATGTAAAATAATGCTCTTCTTCGTATTACAGCATTTGTTAAGAATGTTATGTATAATTAGTGTACTAAAAATATTAGTAACAACTAACAAGTACATTAACACTGTTTTTTTTTTAAGAAAAAGAAAGTACCTTAACACTGTTACGGTAGAAATGGCAAAGAAAGAGAAGCAATAGGTGAAAAAAGAACAGTGTGAAATACTATTTGATAGTAGGGAACCGGAGAGGAAATAAAAAAAAAAAAATTAATAAATAATTATAATATGCGATAACTAGTTATAAAAGATAAAAGAAAATAAATAAAATTTATATATGTCTATTGAAATTAGATCCGGAGTAAAAGTTTAATAAAAAAACGTGAAACTGTCTCAAGTTAAATTTTTTTTTTTTTTGTTACTTTTCACTTTTATCCAGTTGTCTACATCTTCTCAATCTTTCTTTTCATCTTTTCCAAACGGATCATAACGGACAAGACATTTACGAAAAAAATCAAATGAGGAAATTTTAATTAAAAATTGAGTTAATTACAATTACATTGAAAATCACATGATAGTGCATTATTACATTTCTCAATAATAATAAAAATAATCCTATTCTAAGGATATTAATTAGCATTTTCTATTTTCTATGTAAAGTTACAAAAAGAAGTATATCAATGATATTTTAATAAAGTAATACATTAGAATTTTTTAATTAACATTTAAACTTTTAAGAGCATTAGTTTTTTTTTTTTTTACAAGTTTAAAAGCATTAGTTAGCATTTAGATATAATTAAATTTTTTATTCTTCATGTATCATATTTGTATAATTTTAGTTTCTCGGGTTTAAATATGTGTGTTGGATTTCTGAATATTATAATTGTATAATTTTGATCATATAGTAATTTTTATTAAACATTTAATAAATTTGTTGACATAATAATGTATAATGATGTACTAGTTAAGGTGTTATTTGATAAATATACGTGACATAATTATATTTTGGTATTACATAGTTATGATAAATATGAAAGCAAAAGTATAACTAAGCATTATTAACATATCTGTTGGACAATTAACAAGTCAATTATTACATCATCAATCCAATTAATGTTAGATTAATGAAAACTGTTTGATATTCAATAGAAGATTGAAGGAGTTGATTGACCAAAATTGCGTATAAATGTTATACTTAGAGAATTCTTTTCATATAATTAGAATTAAAAAAATGAAAATATCACTATTACAGTATTTAAAAATTAAATGTGCATTTAAACAGTATTTAATATTTAACATGATGCATGGCATGAAGTATATATAATATAAATGTAATTGGACATGAAAAGATGAAAAAAATTGTAAAACGAGAGATAATCATGGCTTTTCATGATTATTACAGGTAAAAACAAATACAAAATAAAATTTGTTTTAACTCCAGAAACCACGTACACGTGAGAGTTGATGTAAGCAAAGTGCACGTAAGAGTGGTTTCTAGGTTGATCACGAGAAGGAGCATCAAATTAACCCCACTGGATTTAATTATTTCATCAAAAGTTCTGCTTGTGATCCATAACTTTACTCTTTCCCTCTGCTAGTCTTTATTTCCATAGCAAACAAAAAAAATTAATACAAATGTATACCAGTAGTATTTCTTATTAATCTAAATATATTCCTCAGTTAAATGTTTGGTTATAAATTTTTCCCCATCCCTCACCACTGTTTGTACAGGTCAGTTTTTTTCCTATGATTTGCATAAAAGTATATTCAATTTAAAAGGTTATTTTGTAGACCATTCAAAAAAAGTCTTTTAAAGTTAATAGACCGGATTATTTAAATATATATTTAATATATATTTTTTTTTATTTTAATATTATTATTATGTTAGTGTTAATTTTTTTTACAATATACTAAAATCATATAATTAGTTAATCTTATAAACGAGAGAGTTAATCTGTGCTCCTTTGAAAAATTTGCCCTTAAAAAAATAATATGCCCGTCCATTTACATGCCTTTGCACGATATCATATTTTTATATAAAAATTCTGTATCACTCATTCTATGAGTAAGATTAAAACGAATAAATTTTCAACCATTTTCACCATTTTTATCAAGCTGTTATAAGTAAAAAAATTAGAGTAATTTTATTTTTGTTTATTCTTTGTGTTTTCCATGTTTAATCTAATTAAGTGATGGACGGTATCCTTAAGTTGGGGTTGGCGTGGATGGTTGTGTAAATGACTAATACCAAAAGAATTTCGATACGTCAAATTACTTATTGTATACCAAATTAATTAGTTATAAAAATATTCTGATCTGTGTCACAAGTATTCCACCAATATTGGAACTGGAATTATATAATTTGATGATGGAGCTAGGAATATATAATTGAAGTTGTTTACTAAGAGTTACATAATATTGTAATTTAACTAAATCTTTTGTGAGATTCTCATAAAGACCGATCATATATGGTCACCTTATGTTGCCCTACTTATATTTAGTTTTCATCCAAAACCCAGTGCTTGTGAGTTGTGATCTTCATGGGGTCAGCTCCATGCAAATTGAGCGGCTATGTGTTGGGTGTTCACACTACATTATAATCTAACCTTTTGTCTTTTATGAGATAGAGAAAGCTATTGATTTATTCAGACAGCTTGAGATAGATATTAATTAATTTATATTTAACTAACAGCTTGAAAATATTGCAACAACCCTAATGATGTTAAAAGATCATGTAAAACACAAACTCGTGTAGAGAATACTTTTTATACGTGTACGTAATTATAAAGAAAAAATGAAAATCTAGAGATTAGTTACTTAGGTTTGTCCTTCAAGAGAGAAACTGAATATGTCTCTATTTTTGCAAATAAAAAGATGGTATTAATGCATAAGTAAACAAGATTTGTAGTTGAGCTTATTTTAATAATATGCATGGGAATAAACAATTAATATATTCCAACATATCCTCTCTTAGAGGGAAGAAACAATCTAAAACCTTCCCACTTATATATATCAAGCAATTAATCAATTTTGTCTTTTTCGATAGTAGAAAAGCATCTTGGTTTGAACTAGCATACTGATCGGATCGATTAATATTACTTAGAATTAGTCAAATTTGCGTGGGGGAGCTTGGAGAAAAAACAAATTTGAGAAAATTCAGTCAAGATTATAGAGATCAAGGATCTAATTCTCTAGGTTAGAAATGAAATAAAAACATGCTAAAGATTATTATGTAATCCAACTTGCGTTTGTGTTCCGTGGACTAAATTTGTGGCCGCAAACTTGTGATTAATAATAGGTAAGTTATTCGATTATGGTATAAAAAAGTTTATAGGTAAAGTTTGGGTAGCTAGCTAGTGTTATATTCCAAATTACAGTTGTGTATAAGACACAGTAGTTATTAGCTGTCAGAGTTAACTTCAACATTGTCAACTTATTAATCATGTTGCAAATTACATATTTGACAAAAATTCATTGACTAGAAACGTAGAGATCAGTGATGAAAGACATCTATATATATATATATATATGATACATGATATACCAGGTTGGCTATTCTTGTACAACTCATTTTTGCTAGGAAAAAATGTATCTTTGTATGATTGTTCAGTTCCATCATTTTCAAATATATAAACTCTATTAAAGATATAAAACCAAATCAAAGCTAAAATAGACCATAATGAATTTATAAACCTATTAATATCTTGTACTTGTTCTGATTTGCTATTTGGGTTATATTATGAAAGTATTTTTGACACTGTTTGTGAGAAGTGAGGGTTATTTGTTAACTTGTTATCTATCATCAATGATCAAACACGAGTGAGATTTTGTCATACGTATACATGATTGGTGTTTTTTTTTTGGTACATTTCCTATTTTTTAAGGAAAAAAAAAAAGCATATATAAACGAGGCTTTTAAAAATAAGAACGGCTCCTTAATATGGTTTTAATTTGAGTAAATTAATTACGTGGCTGTGCTCTTTAAAGTGCACTCTTTGTATAAACATTGTTCAGTTTTAGGATAAAGAAAACAAAATTCAATTGGTGAAGTATATTTGAGAATGTTACGGGTAAAAATAACAAAAATAAGTCTTGTTTTTCATTGTTAATATAATAACTGTTTTTTTTTTATATTATATCATCATGTACTTTTAATTTTAGGTATTCATTAATTTTTTTTATCTTATTGATAAATAAAATAAATTTGTAGTATTTTAAATATTTTTTTATTAATTTTATATATGTAATTATTTAAATTATAATTACATTATAAATAAAAACATATTTTATGTTTTAAGTAAAATTAAAAATATATAAATATAAGTATTAATATATAGAAAGATCGTAAGATTATTATAACGGATTCACATTTAAGAATGCTTATATTAGAATAAAATTCTATATTAAGTTCTTAAACCTATGTGATTAAGTTGGTTGCATAAAGAATCCTAATTTGGGAGTTAAGTAACTCATTAAATAGTCATGGAACAATTTATTTATTCTAAGAAATTGAATTGTCATTGATTTATTTAAATTTTTTTTATTAATTGACTTGTTTAAAAAAATATATTTAGAAGAATTTGAAATCATTTCATTTTAAAAAAGACTTTCAATGATGTAAAATTGAAGAATTTAAAATTATATTTAAAATGTAAGTATTTCAATTTCCTTATTCTTTAACTAAAATATATTACTTTATTTTAAAGTTTTTTTTAAATAACATTAAACTCTAAATTTATTTAAATATTAAAATTCATCACATTTATATTATTTTTATATTTTTTAATGATACAAAAAAATTATTTTAATATTTATTTAATTAAACTTATAATAATAATTAAAAATAAAAATTATACATAAAACTAAAAATTCATTTAATTATTATTTTCTATATTATTGAAATTAATATATATTTAATGACCTGATGTATTTTTTATTTAAAAATACATAAATTAATTAAATTTTATTTTAAAAAATGAAATAGGTTAATTAAATTTTTGTACATTTTGTCATTATTTTAAATTTATCCTATTAACTTTATCATAAAGTGATTAAATAGGTACAATTTACTTTCATATAACTAAGACAATTATTTTCACAATAAAAAATAGCCACAAAATGATCATTTATATTTTTCTTAGTTTAGCTTTTAGTACATGTCTATTATTTGAATTTATTTTATTAAATTTTTGTCAATTGATTAAATAAGTATAATTTTTTAACCGCTGAGATTTTTTTTCCAGTATTTTCTCTTTTAATATTTTATTTTTTATGTATTTTAATATTTTAATAAAGCATTCCAACTGTTATTTTTAAAATTTATTTAAATTCTTATATATAACTATAACTTACATAATTATTTATTTTTAATACATTTTAAAAATTACTGCAAGACTAGAATTACAATTAAGTATTTATTATGGTTTTAATTATTCAGTATCAAAAAATTTAGTTAGTATAATAAGATAATATAATAGATAATTAACTTTCTTAAACTGTAATAAAACATTTGACTGTTATAGTACATATCTGTGGTGTTCCCTCTTTTTACGTATACACATGTAAAGTGTACCACTTGGTTACTTACATCTTTAAATTCAATTATATACATAAATTTTTATATAATTTAATTTTTTTAAAAAACTATTATCCAACAATTAATATTATATATATTTTTTAATATCATGTTATATGTTAAAATAAAATAATTTAATGAGGTATTAAATAATTTCAAAATTATATATATATATATATATATATATATATATATATATATATATATATATATATATATATATATAAAACATTGATGGATATATTCAATATAATCATCAAGCGTTATGATATTCAGTATTGCATTCGTTAATACAGTACATTGCGTCTTGTAGTTTTTTTTTTCTAAAAAAAATTAATGTTTATATATTTGGGTCTTGTTAATAAATATCTAAGTATTGACTAAAAAATTAAGAGAAAAAAAAAATTATTCGTTACTTATATCACATGAGAACACAAAAAAATTACAATTTGATCATGAATTGCTTCGCAGTATAAATTTATCGTGATTTGTGATTAAATTCATTATGTAAAATTATTTCACATTTAACTATCACTTAATTGATTTGTTTTAAAGAATTTTTATTCTGTAAAATTGTATCATTTTATGATCGAAATAAAATATTGTTACCGAAGGAATAATTTTTTCTGCATTTTATTATATAAAATATTTAAATCATATGTTTCCAATCAATCTTCTTTGAATATATTTATAAAATTTCCTATATATAAATATGTCTGTGACTATTAAATATATAAAATAGTATAATTTAATTTGTTAATAATTATTATATATTAACACACTTTCACTTAAATATACTTCGTAATAGAATGAGTAAAACTCAATTGACAATATACTAGATTTTTAAAGAGAATCTAATAATGTCCATGCAATATAATTTTAAAAAGAAATAAATTTTTTTAAATATGCCGAATAATTAAGATATGATATATATATATAAAAAAAAAAAAAAAAAAAGAAATATCAACCCTGGGCTCCGTCTCCGTGTTGGGCTTCTCAAAGTTGGATCAAATAAAAACTAACGAAAAAGAGAAATGGGTTTGGGACCATGCCTCGTGCGGACTAGGGAAGGAATTTTCTTGATCAATAAAAAAAAGCTCAAAAGGTAATTTAGGTCCTCTATTTTCACAAATTTTAAAATTTTATCTCTTAGATATTTAATTTTTTATTTTTTTAAAATTCAAAAATTTAGTTTTCATAATCACAAGAGTTCAATAAACATTAACTATAAAGTGAGTAGTATTCACTGACACTTGAATTTTTTTAATTACCTTTTTGTTTAATTTTTCTTTTTTTTATTAAAAAAATAGAAAGAAATGTAATTTGGAATGGTAATTTTATTCACACAAGGATAAAATTAAGTTTCATTTTTATTATAATTTTAAATAAAATAAATTAGGCCAAAATAATGATTAAATTTTTTTTAAGAATCAATCAATATTATTGCTATGTTTGTTTAAAAAATAGAGAACTTCAGTGTCCAAATTATAAAACTCTTGGGACAAAAATTCTAAAATAAAACTTACATTCAAACCTTAGAAGAACAAACTTACATTCAAACCTTAACGACTTTAGTGTATTTACTGTTAACTTACTTCACCATTCACATTTTCTTGTGTGTTTGTTTTTTTTTTAACAGAAATGCATATAGATGTTATAGGTTCAACTTTTTACCCTTTGCACAAAGTTGTTCAGCTTTTTCACAACTTTATTCCTTCAAAGTTCATACATATTCTTGTTTTTTCTGTTCAACCTTTTTACCCTTTGGATAAAGTTGTTCATCTGTTTCTTCGCAACTTTATTCCTTCAAGTTTGATTAGCTATTGTAGGGTTTAGAGTTTGATTATATTGAATATAAAAATGTTCATATTATTACTAGGATTGAGGTTTAAGACAAAAAAATTTAGTTGGTTGGATTGTTTGACATTTTGCACTTTACTGTGACAATAGCAAGACATTCCAACTATGTAAGGGTGACACAGTTTAAATTTTATTTTTTCAGGGTACTATTGCATGAAATCTGAAACTCATGTATGCCTTAGTCCATTGTGATTATTATGTATTGGTGACTGAATGTCAAGAAGTTTATATACTGAGATTTAAATCACCAAACATGGGTATTGGCCAAAAATAAAAAATCTGTTTCTTTTCTCTACCATTTCCACATTGATTCAGGTTATTATCCAAAATAGTTTTCTGTTTCATATCCTAAGTGCTTTTGGAAATGGTTGTCATTCAATTGTGAAGAGTGAAATCCCCACAAAATATGTATTCCTCTTGGAGTATTTGTCATGCCTTTTTTATGAACTACAAGTTTAGGTTTTAAGTTATGTGGCAGAAAGAATAAATACTAATCTTCTTTTCTTTCAAATTGTGTGATGAACACCGAAGGACCAATTTGAATCCCTCCAAGAAAATATAAAAATTATAAAATTCAATTTTGACGCAATGACCGTTTTAAAAGGCTTTATATTCGTTTTCTAATGAGTTAAACAATGTGGGAGATATCAAAATTTGTTAATGCTGTGAAACTTCTTTTACATTGACAATACATTAAAAATAAATTTAATATAAAAGGAAAAAATCATGAATAAACTCATATTGTACCACCCATGTTCTGAACTACTCCTCCATTATTCTCAACTCTTCACGAGTAGAGTACCACCATTGAATCACCATCCCATTACTCTTAACCGCTCACGAATAGTTACTGGTCAGCAATCACTGTATCTATATATACCTAAATCAGAGACTTAATCCAGGTTCTTAAGACACATACTCATTTAGTTATTGGAGTCTCTTACAGGTATTCCAATTACCCGGACAAGTCTAAGAAAAAGACTCTTAATCAGCCGAACAAGCCTGAGAAACATAGTAGATTGACACATACTCATTTAATTATTGGAGTCTCTTATAGGTATTCCAATTACCCGGACAAGTCTAAGAAAAAGACTCTTAATCAGCCGAACAAGCCTGAGAAACATAGTAGATTTCCGATCAACTTCCACCCGACCATCCAGGAACACATGTCAATACTGAAAAATGGAATCTGAAAAATACTTTATACAAGAATTGGTACCAAAAAAACCATCTTTAATTTTTTTACTAAGAATACATAACTTTTTAGGGAATAGTTTTTACTTTACTTAGGCTCTGTAGAAAATTAACCTTTGTATTTTTTTTTTTTTGCAGTATGCTTGGTTCATCTACCAACTATCCTGACAATATTCCTGATGAGATCCTTCCATGCATGGTATAAACTTTTAGTATGAAAAGATGGATACTGACAAAGATTACTCAAAGGCATTTCATTAATTGATATCAATTTCATGTGTTGATTGCGTTTTTTTTCCTATTTGTACCTTTGAACCCCTTCTTTCTCCGAGCGTGTGAAGTTGACATAAAAGCAACTGATCCATTGTAATTGTATAAATGGATTCAAGATCATTGATCATTAAATTAGTTGTCCAAGGCTGGCGAGTGAAGTCAAAGCTGAATCTCTTTGCAATTCAGTGAATTACAAATTTTGGCTCGTCTACAAACTATTCATGAGCTGATTAATTAACATTAGGCATGAAATTTAGTATAGTCACACCCTTTAATAACTTTGTAGAAGTTAAATGTTATTTGTCAAATCATTGGACTAAATTTCAAGTTTGCAACACAAAATAATGTAGACCAGTTCTAGGGTAAACCACTTTTCTACACCATCAAATTCATCTACACTCACCACTCATCTTACAACTTCTGCACTAAATTTCTTCTCTCCCGTGAATCTGCTCTACCAGTTGCTGCGAACTGTGGAAGCAATTTCAGACAACGGTGCTAGTTTCTTTTTTTGCCTTCTTTCTCTTGTTACCCTCTCTCCTTCCCCAAATTCGCTCTCAAAGCATGTTACATTGGCTGTGTCCGAGACTCAGCGATGAGTCACGTGCCAACATTTAATCTAACAAAGTTTGGCCAAAGAAATAAAACTGGTCTATTTCTCAAAAGAAAGGCAAAAACATATATCCAAATTGATTTGAATGTTCCTAAGTTTAAAACGGGGATAATATTATTTGAGTTGATTCCTGATGAAGAGCATAAAAAAGCTAATGACCTAAGATGTTGCTGATAATTTTTCCCCATATATGTCGTTGTATAATTTCAAAGTATAGATTGTAGTTAGCTAGGCATGAAGTTTTGTAAACTAAGTGAATGTGTGTATGTGGACCAGAGAAAATCCTGGTGTGAGAAAACCCTCAACCCTTCAGGACGAACAGAACAAGACTAACTAACAGAGACAACAGAAGGATGAGACCAGCAGCGACAACATTAAGATGACCTGGCTTCACAGTTTTACTACTTGAACTCTTGCCTCCACTATCATGTTTGCTCTTGTCTTCCATGATATGAATTTCTGAATAGGAAGGCACTGCCACATCCCAGAAAGATTTGGTTTTGAAAGATAGCACTTCTTTCTCTGGCTCCAAAATTGTGGAGATATCTGTTGGAGCTTTCATGGATAATAACTCCATGCAATGACCTTCTAAAACCTAAGGTATGAAAATCTCACGTCAGAGGAATAATATTTAAAAAAGAATAGTAAGAATTAAAAAATAAATATAAAGTTATAACAGTGACAAGTTTGTGAAGGCTACAGCAACAAAGCGATTCTAGAGCACGAGAACAACTGCTAACATACATAGATCAATTGGCCACAGTAAACAATGACATTACCATCAAGTGTGCTGTTCTATGTTTTAACTCTATTCCTTATTGCTTTTGATTTTCAGAAGTGTTCAATAACATCGTCATCATATTACTTTGCTTTTAACAGGCAATTATGTTGTCATTCGAAAATAAACATTATGTACTGTAAACATTATTTGTTTTAAATACAGCGTGCTTTATTTGCACAGCACCAGGTATACCAGGGTTGATTAGGTGGTTGTTCAAAGGGTCTGGATCATATTATTTTGGACTGAAACATCTCAAAGCAAAAGTATCAGTTCAAAACTCTTAAAACAAATAACTTCTTTTAAGCAACAATACATGCAATGCAAAATCACCCAACACAGGAGTAGTTGGCCGTCAAACCAAATCAGATATGCAAATAATTTAGACACATCAGAAGACAAAATATCTACTATTTCCCTACAGAAATGGAACAAACCTCGACAGTTTCAGAAGGCTGTAAATAATCACAAACATACACCCCTGTTAACCATGGTGCAAAGACTCTTCTGGGAAATGGAAGACTGCATTCTTTTCTGTCAAAAAACAAATGATAGATTTAATCAAACAAACCAGAGATTAGAAGCCAAAATAACAAAATGTATCTATATAATAATTTGATGTATTGACATGATTATAACTTTTAGATGTTTATGGTGGCATAACTCTAGAACGCCAATTTCAGATTTACACACTTAGGAGATGGATTTACTCTCTATGCATGCATGTATATCTATGTAACCATTAACAATCACTTAGCAGGAAATGCTAATCAATAATCTATTTAAGTGTCAGTGTGGCATGAAGTCACTTGAGAGAGTGTTTGGTCCCAGATTCAAATCCTACTTAGGTCACTTTGCCACTACTCAATATACCATCCGTCTCTCCACATTAGGCCACGGACCTCTTTGCAACCAAAAAATGAAAAGAAAACAATAGGCCACATGCTATAAACATTACAAACTAGCAATGAAATCAGTTAACCTAATCACCAGGGTCACAAATTTGACAAAAACAGAGGAAATCTATGTGAAACAACTACCTGCCTAAATGGCTTAATCAGATCTCCCTGTGAAGTGCAGGAACTACGGCTGCATATATCTCTACCCTTCCCAAACCCCACTAGGCAGAAACTTCATCCACTGGATCGCTGCTAAAGCTGCTGGTGTTTGAAACAACCCAGCAATAGATGATAGATCCCAAAGCCTCATTGCACGAATTTAAAGAGAGAATTACAGCAAGAATTCAGATAATATGTATATAAAATGCAATAACCTTATATAAATTCAACGGTGTTGCATCAGAAACGAGCATAAGCAAAACTTAAGTATATTAATGAGTAATACACTATTATTATTACAAGTTACCTACCTCAATAACTGCAACACTAGGTGGGGAACAGGCTTTTCAGCTGATATTTCATTGCTTGCTTGGCTTCCACCATCATGATCGTTACCTGAGTCAACATCTACCTCATCACAGATTATATCCAATCTACTTCGCAGACTCATAATGATATCTCCCTGCACACAGAATTATATTCCATGACAATAGAAGACAATCAGGAAGAGAGGAAAGTCGATGAAGTTATCATTTATTCTATAAACTCATGAGAAGTAGGCGTATCATCAACTAATATTGTACACCTTAAACTAATTCCTTAATTAAAAATACAGTACATGATACAAAAACTAAATATATACAACATATTAATCTTATGATGTTTTCCTTTAAAAAAAGGAAAAAAATCGTATGTCAATCTTAAGACAGCCCTTGAATAAAATGACAAAAGTTTCATCATAAAATTATGAACGGAATAAATATAGATAGTTACTGACTCACCTTTATATCAGTGATGGCTTGTGAAATTGGCTCCTTTGAATTCAGATATGCAAAAGAACAAATCAAACCACTAAATGAAAGAATACCAACAACATCACCTTGGCTGCATCCTTTACAAAAATATTAATTGTTAATGTTAGCAAATGAAGCTTTAAAAAACAGGAAAAATTAATAATAGCAATAATAACCAGAATATTTATGTGAAATGGGCTATAGGCAAACATACCTTCAATAGAACTATTGTTTAGAAATGGTAGAAGCAATTCAACTTCCTGCACACCATCCGATGAGTATGGCTCACTCTCAACAACCTAAATTTATAAAGAAGAAATGAATTTCTTATGTAATAATGATAACACAAAGGAGTTTCTTACAGATTGTTAATAAAAAAATAGCTTTGTTGGAAATAAACCAAAACCATGAATAAAAGTAGTGACTGTTAATATTATATCATATCAGGGGTACAACAGATGCTTTTTTTTAATGTCATGTAGTACAGTTTAAAGATATAATTTAACCTAGATTTATGCTCAGGAATCAGGATAGCATGTTAAGTTGGCATAAATTTGCCAATGTGACCTTTTTAAGATAATATGAAACTTTAGTACATCTTTACACAATTACCAAACAGCAAACAACTTGTCAGTTAAGCAGTAAGCAAAATGAAATTCACATTAAATATATTTTGTAGATCATATCCAATTGCCTGCACACAAAAATCAGGTTAATCAATAGGTTACAAGGTATTTTCTAATAACAAATTCCCATTTGAAAAATCAGGTTGCACACCTGAATACTCAGTGCAGAAAGCCATTGTACCATGAAAACAATCGTGGGAAGTAAACACAGTACAACAAGAAAATTAACAATTCTGCAACTTAAAAATAAAAATACTGAAAATTTCTCTGTAGTTGGGGAATCAAACTGCTGCTTACCACTGACTAATGTTTACTAGAGATAAAATAGTAACCAGAAACTAGAGTAAACAGCCGAAAAGAAAAACAGGGGTTAGAGTAGTTACCAATTTACCATCAATCAAGGCCCTTGCACCTGCAAGCTCTTTGGCATGAATAGATATTGCGTGACGTAGAACATCACTCAATGTCTGGAACTTGGATGTACTGTTATGTAATATGGGCAACCTTGCAAGACATAACACCACATCTAAGAACTCAAATAACAAACAGCTTCATTTCAATTTTTTCATCAACGAATATCACAAATTTGTAACAATGTTACCTAAGGTTAAAGTTGTGCATGCACTTGAACGTCTGAAAGGAAGTTAAAACCTTCCCCATCTTAAAATCACAAGGTCGCAAACTACTTGACGTAATATTTGAAGACAGTGAACAGTTTCGACAATTCCACCTATAAAAAATAGTAATATCACAAGTCTCACATCACAACAATAAAAACATGAACAAAAAATCTAAAAGTTATTGAGTAAACTATCATTTTAGTATCTGAAGCTAACGAAATTTCTAGTTGTTTCATCTAAGTCCCTAAACTTAACTAACTCAATATCATTTCAGTCCCTAAACATAAATGGCTGTGCATTACATTTCAAAACACTTTCACACTATCAACCAACACATATCATTGTTAGTATGACGCTTAAAGATAATTATTATATAACTCAACATGCTTAATATACATGGTAATTTACAATTGGTTGACAGTGTAAAATAAAACTATTTTATGCTGTTAGACAATCTTTCAAATATTATCACTTAAGTCACACTTTTTTTTTTTTTTTTCTTCTGAACAATGATTACAGTTACCTCCTGGGACTATAACAAATGTGAAGAAGAAGTCTCTCATTCCAGTCAACCTCCAAAAGCGGAGCTGCGTCAGCAACACCCTTCACCGTCTGCAACGCAAGACATAATAATGCATAGTTAATGACCAAATTAAATTATTGGATGAAGTGAGTAACATGGAATTGTGAATGCACCTGACAAAGAGTTATGGTTGAATTCTTGAAGGCGGCATCGCTAACCCAAACATAGAGGCCAAGGACCTTGATGCCACCGACGAGCATTCTAGAAACCTGACGAGCATGTTCAGCGACCCAGTCCTTGTCGATGAAGAGGGAAGAGGAATCCGCGGGCTTGGATTTGGGCCCCTTTTTGTTGTCGGGCTCGGTGAGACCGCAGGCGGGCTCGGCGGAGTCGTTCGGTGGGGTGGGAATGAGATCCACGAGGAAGGCCCGGCCCAACGCGGAGCTGAACTTGCCGATTATAAGACCTACCTGAAATTCGAATTGCGATATTAGTTAATTAGTTAGTTAGTCAGTGAAAGAGGTGGCATTGAAGTGTGTGAGTGAGGGAGTTTTGAGTGCCTCAGATGGAAGTGCTGATTGACTGAGACGATCCTCTGCCAATTTGAATCGAGTTTCTTCTCCGACTACGGCTTTCGCCATTGATGATCACTCAAATTGCTACTGTCACTAATCAACGCTTCATATAACCACCAGATCTACGTTTCCTTCCGCTCAATTCAATTCTATCAAGCATAACCGGGTTTATGTCAGGTTCACCTCTTTTCTTCCCTCTTCGTAAACCCTCCAACTTTTAATTTCAGATTAATAGATGATAAGTTGAAAAAATAAAAATATTATAACATTATTTAAGTTGCGTACGAGAGACAGAAAATAAATTAATAATAAAAAAGTAAATTATTCTGTCACAATTAGCTATTGGTAAGCGGACTAACCCGCCGTCCCGCATGAGACTCGTCCGCGTGAGTTTGCAAAGAGCTTGATCCGTTTGCCCTACAAATTTGGTGGTCTATTCTCAACCTGCGGGCCAAACGGGCCAACCCGTATATCTAGTTAAAAAATAAAAAAAATTCTAAATTTAAAATTTTAAAAAATGCTAAAAAAATTGTATATTTTACCTCTTAAATTCTTAATGAAATAAGTTAACAATATAAATCTTCTATTATCTTCAATAACAAATTTAAATTCTAAATAAGTTAATAACATAAACTTTTAATTATCTCCAACAACAAATGATTCTGAAGCTTGATCATTTTCCATCACCACATCTTCGTCTTCCTTTCGTAAAAACAAGAATCAAGTAAAGTAGTTAAGTAATTAAAACAAAATTTAATGACATAATTTATTGATATACCTTGCACATCAAATCCTACATGTTGATGCTTGCACATCATCAGGAAGAAGCCTAATACGATATTTGTTAAGTACCATGAACCAATACTAAATGTCGGAAGCCACAATTGCAATTTGGATGCTTAAAATATCGGAAGTCAACGGTGAAAGATCCGGAAGCCTAACTTAGTTGTCCTATCATGCTCATTCTCATCAACAATAACTTCAAAGAGTCTATATTTAAAAGCTTAAAACAAAACTCACTTAAAACGGGGTAGTGGAAGAAGATGTGGAATTGATGCAGACGAAGAGATTGAGAGGGTGCGAGAAGATCGAGGGAAGAATGAGTCAGCAAGGAGATTAGGAGGGTGAGACGTGTGAAAAGATTGAGAGACGGGAAGTGAAATTAGAATTTAAATTTTCAACCCTTTAAATAGTGCGGATTTGCGGGTCGCCCCGTGGACCCCGCGGGTTTGACCCGCAAAATCCGCGAGTTGCGCGGAGCGGGCTTTTATGACTATACCACTAACTTTTTTTTAAAAAAAGTGGTTCAAAAAACCGCGATTTCACGTGCTCCACGGCCGCCATGAACTTTCACCCGTATACCCACCCGTTTACACGACAAATATAAGAAAAATTAGATTAAAAATAAAAAATTAGTTTTATTGATATCTCTTATATTTTTTTTTTAAGATTTCATAAATATTTCTATCTTTTTATATTTACATATTTTTTAATTATTTAAACATGTTACATTAATATTATTTTTTACATTACATTAAATTTCTAAATTTTTTATTAAAGAACACCGAAAGAGATGGACGGAAATATAATCTTACAAAAACATTTTGTTCACACACGTGTGTGTATATATATAAAAAAAACTTAATTATGATGTTAATAATCCAAGAATGCGAACAACAAAAGTTAAGAGAATCAGTTATTATGAAAAATAATTGTTGTTTGCAGACAATCTATTGTGGAAGAAGGAAGAAGGCAAAGTTGATTAGGATTCTTCTATTAATAAAAGTATTAATAATTAGTATTTTTCGTTTAAAAAATGATGAATAATTCATAATCAATGACTATGCACCAGACAAATCTATTATGTATCCTGAAGTGATATACTTTGAGATGATTGTTGGGAATCTTTGTTGAATGCGTGTATAAGTTTTTAATGAATTAAAAGAATATTTATTATGATTAGTTTTTGTTTTCTTTAATCTATCTATAAAACGTTACAAATGAAACGTCAAGAAACTTAAGAATGAGCGAGTGAATTTTTTTTTTTTTTTTGGTATTTTAATATATTTTAAAGAATGTTATTCAGTAGTTTATATAGATTTTAACTATATGAACTAAATGTGGGAAACTATTGGATGAGATATATTGAAAGACAAATGTGTATTTTCTTGATTGTAAAATAAAACTTTGTCTTTACATTGAGACTTTAGTATAAAATAGAGAGCAATGGATAAATTCGAGCGCGAAACACAAGAATGAATACGTGGAGCATATCCAAATCAATGATCGAAAAAGCCCACATAAGTGTACTTGAGTCCAGTTACCATGGGTACTGGAGTGGATGTGACGTCACTTGCGACGAAAGAATGGTATAGTTGTGTGAAGTGTGAAAGAAGCCGAAAAACTAGGTTCATGCCTGTAAAACACTCAATAATTGGACAAGGAGGGTGCAATCAGCTACATGCGTGTCTTCTGAAACTGTTTACCAACTACTTCCATTTGTCAATTCATTCATTTTCCCTCGTCACAACTCACAACTCCACCATGCTTTCTCCGTCTCTAATCCATCCCCAATATAATATTAATAAAAATAATAATAAATTATTTCAAACCTTTTTCTCTTCAAATTCCGTTCCTCTTCCATTTTCCTCACTCGCATTTCCGTCTCGCAAAAATCTTAAGCCCGATTTGTTATTCTACTCTCTCTCTCTCTCTCTCTTTTATGAGCTGTCAAACTTTCTTTTTGTTTCTATATTCTTTTCGGTTTAATTTCAAAATATTTAACTTGTCTTTCCGTTTCTGTAATAATTCAAAAACCGCAAAAGTACAAAGCTTGCGTGTGTAAAGTGTGCAATGCAGAAGGTGAGATTGGGTTAGTGAGAGAAAGAGAGCGATGGTGGTGAGGAAAGTGGGCAAGTATGAGATTGGGAGAACGATTGGGGAGGGAACCTTTGCGAAGGTGAAGTTTGCTCAGAACACAGAAACTGGTGAGAGCGTTGCCATGAAGGTTCTCGACCGTAGCACCATCATCAAGCATAAGATGATCGACCAGGTACTTAGTTACTACTCTTAATTAACTTTACTAATCACCTTAATTTATTTTTTTTAAAAAAATATCACTTTAAAAAGTTGCTTGATTGGTGCGTTTCTAATTTTATTGTGCAGATCAAGAGGGAGATTTCCATTATGAAACTAGTTAGGCATCCATATGTTGTTCGCCTGCACGAGGTATATGATAATCCGTTGCTTTCTATTTTTGTAATTAAGGGCCTTTTTGGCTTCTTTGTTAAGTTGACATCCAATTTCAAATCATGATTATCAGTGAAGTAGGGAGTACTTGGTGTTATGCTAAGCAGGGATATTCGGGCTAGTACAAGCAGAACTAGGATTATAGAATTTCTTTTTCTTTGATTGTTTGGACTTTGGAGTCAGAGAGAATTCTGGTAACATATTTTGAGGGTCTTCCTTGATTGACCCTTTTTGGATAAACTTCATAAATAATTATACGAAGAAGAAAATAACAAGAAAAAATTTTGACACAAGCTTTTCCATGAGCTAAAACTAGCTTATATACAAGTTAAAATCAACTTTGGAAGTAACTAAAATAAGAGACCTTATGTAAATTAGCTTATGATATGAGAAAAACTTATTTCATTTTTACGCATAAATGTTTGTGAAAAGGTTTATCTAGACAGGGCTAAATGAAAAGGTTTAAAAGAAGAGCCACGCTGACTCGATATTTGACCATTTGCTCTGATAAGTCAAAATAATGTTTCTCTTTTAGTTGTCATTACTCACAAGCACTTTGTTCTGTTGTAAAACATTGTTTTCTCCAGGTTCTTGCAAGCCGTACTAAGATTTATATCATATTGGAGTTCATCACGGGAGGTGAATTGTTTGATAAAATTGTGAGTAGCTCAAGATGGAACCTCTATTGTAGCTTTTACTGTGACTTTTATTAATCACCATTCAAGATATTGTAGATGTTGATGGTGAATCATATAATTGTGCAGATACAGCATGGTCGTCTTAGTGAAGCTGATTCTAGAAGATATTTCCAACAACTTATTGATGGTGTAGATTATTGCCACAGTAAAGGAGTTTATCACAGAGATTTAAAGGTTTGCATGGAGTGGGATCTGAGACGTCTGTTATCCTTATTGTGATTTCTTCTAATTTTCTCTTTTGCCTCTTGCAGCCTGAGAATCTTTTGCTTGATTCACTAGGAAATATAAAGATTTCAGATTTTGGTTTGAGTGCATTGCCTGAACAGGTGAGCTTGTTGCCAAATAGCTTTTATATATAACTTAGATTCATGTAAGATGTAATGATACCAAACTTGATGAATATTCTCACAGGGGGTAAGTATCCTTCGGACAACTTGTGGAACTCCAAACTATGTGGCTCCTGAGGTAAATACAAGTCTAGCTTGTTGTTAAGTTAAATTTCAGTAATTCAGTTTATCTCAAATGCAAACACTAATTATTCTTCTGCTGACATCTGCATTGTGACCTTAGGTACTCAGTCATAAGGGTTACAATGGTGCTGTGGCAGATGTTTGGTCCTGTGGGGTTATCCTCTATGTCCTACTGGCTGGATATCTTCCCTTCGATGAACTTGATCTAACCACCTTATACAGTAAGGCATGAATTTAAACATGTCAACCATATATTGTTTTATTATATTTTACTGTAGTATATATTTTATTACAAATATATTGTAGTACATCAGTTATTATTCATTAGCAATTTAACATGATAATAAGTAGTAAAAAATTTGCTACAACTTGGTCAATTTATCTATTGATTCTATTTGTTTTATGGGATGAAAGAATGTCCTGAGCTGCAAATTGACCCTGAATTCTGAGCGAGAATTGGAAATGGAAATTTTCATCAGTATCATGTGGTCACTTAATAGTTGCTGGCTGTGGTTCTAACAAGCTAGTTTTCATGATTAATACTCTTCTATTCCGTGTTCAAAAGCTGAAGAATATGCTCAATAATATTGCATTATCTAATGGTTGCTAGTTTAGAGTAGAATATTTTCATGAAAATGGAATTCAGATTGTTATTGTTTTCCTTTGGTTTTCTTGTTTATTTCTTTCAGATTGACAAAGCAGAGTTTTCATGCCCTCCTTGGTTTCCTGTGGGAGCAAAAATGTTGATACATAGAATTTTGGACCCAAATCCTGAAACTGTAAGCATTTGATTTGCAGAACAGGAGTTGTGAGACACACCCTTTCACTGTCAATTTAATATTAATGTTGTATGACCATTGAAGCGGAAAGTGAATGGAGTCTTTGATGATATGTTGTGATACAAAGGCATCTAAAACCTATGAGTATGATGATATATAGTTCTCATGCATGATTATAACTATATGCCTTTTTACCTTGAAGAGTGAATGGAAATGGTAGAAAAAATTATATTTGTATTGAATAGACTTAATATTCAACTGTGGCATGTTATGATCTTATTTTTTTTTATCTCCATTTGGAATTTTGGTATTTTTTTTTCCATTTTAAATTTTGGATATCAGAACTAAATATTTTGTTTCTTTCAGTGGCAGTTGTCGATACGCAGTGCTGTCTTCTTTATTTAGACCAATTTTAAAATGTAAAAGGGTTGACCTACTGTAAAAAGTTTGTATTTCATACAGAAGTGGTTGGGAAGCTTGGTACCCATAACATGTCCCCTCATAGAAGAGTTCTTTAGGCTGGACATGCATTTACTTTGTGCTGAAATTTAATTTAATTACGAAGATTGAAAGTGGTAAATACCAACTTCCCTAAATGATCAAGGATTTATGTGGAACTCGTGAATGATTTTGTATCTTTATCAAAATTAATAGATAAATTGAAGAAACAATATAGGCACTTCTTTTGATTTGGAAAGGCTAATCATGCATGAAACTCAATAATGTTCCTTAATTAATACTTGAGTTATGTATGTTCTGATTGCACCAATCTTGTTCGTGTGAAACACATATTTTCTCTATTTCATCCAGCAATACAATTCAAATTGTTTCTCACCCTATAGTTTGCGATCATTAGTTCTGGTTCTGGTACTGCCTGTATGGGTGAACAGTTGAACACATTCTATTCATACCTAAAATTCACGATTTCTTCCATAATCTGTATTGGACCTTGTTTTTGTTTATGTGCAATGTACTGATAATTTTTCTGATAGCTGTAAATCTTACTTCTTGATCTTTATGTCTTCTTACAAGTCTCTTTCCCTTGTTTGTGGTTATGCATGTACATTTGCAGCGTATAACCATTGAGCAGATAAGAAATGACGAATGGTTTCAAAGAAGTTATGTTCCTGTCAGTCTTCTTGAGTATGAAGATGTAAATCTTGATGATGTAAATGCTGCTTTTGACGATGATGAGGTATGTTCTGTCTGTATTTTTCATTTTATTTTATTTTGTATTTCGGCTAATCTGCCTTTATTTTCTAGTCTACCTGTTCAATATCATATTTTTAGAATGTACCAGAGACAGATCAGACATAATGTTTTAGTAATTTAGTTTTAATATCTTATTCCTGGAAAACCATTCCATGACTGGTATGATCATTGAACCTCTACTGTAATGCAAATTGGATTTTCTTTCAAGGAAGCTGAATGTAATGCAAATTGAAAATAATATCTGTGCTGTCATCTGTACATTTGGTGTCTCCTCTTCAGTTGAATAGGCTGGCTCGCACTTCCCTGTTGCATTCATACGGGAGTATCTTCTGTCTTTCGCTGACTTGCTAATTATTTTGTTGCTGAAGGAACAAAGAGCTGATCAACAATGTGATAACGAAGACATGGGTCCTTTAATGCTTAATGCATTTGACTTGATAATTCTGTCTCAAGGCTTAAATCTTGCAACAATCTTTGACCGTGGGCAGGTATTTAGTTGTTACATCGTGTTTGCCATGAGGCTCAGTAATCATATCTGAATGGTCAAATAATAGCCAATGTACTATCCCAAGGAACTTTGCCAGAACTATAGATGAAATCTTGACCATTTTACAGGGTTCCTTCCTGTGAATACTATTGCATGTGCAATATTTTGTCATTTAAAGGTTTGAAACCCTTAAATATTTTCCATATTTAGTGGTAAGATATCTGATGTGTGTGTGTAATATCCTTACAGGACTCTGTAAAGTACCAAACCCGCTTTATCTCCCAAAAGCCAGCAAAGGTGGTTTTGTCAAGTATGGAAGTCGTGGCACAATCAATGGGATTTAAGACACATATTCGCAACTACAAGGTTGATAATGTGTAATATGCTTAGTTGATTGATTTACTAGTTTGATTTACGTGCTTCAACTGCTTTTGCTACTCTTATTTTTCATCATCATTTTGTCCATTTACATGCTCGCACAATTTTCAAATCCTTAGCATTTGATGTCATTTTTTACCTGAGACGAGACCTACTAAAGTTGCTCATCTTCTGAAGTGATATTTTTATGAATTTTCAGATGAGGGTAGAGGGTATTTCAGCAAATAAAACATCACATTTCTCGGTCATCCTTGAAGTAAGTTTCTAACCCTCTACCATAATTTCAACAGCCCCTTAACATTTTGGCTAAATGAATAATTCTTGTTTATCTGCTCGAAGATATTTGAAGTGGCTCCAACATTTTATATGGTGAACATTCAGAGAGCAGCTGGATATACTGGTGAATACCTCAAGGTAAGTTTTTGGAAACCTCAGATTTACCCTGGCGATTATTTCTTACATGTAATATATATAACGAAATGTACACTCCATAATGTTGCAGTTTAGCAAGAACTTTTGTAGCAATCTTGAGGATATAATCTGGAAACCGCCTCATGAAGCAAGCAAATCAAGGATCTCCAAGATCAAAAGCAAAAGACGATAGTTTCATCACTCGTGATACCTTGTATTTTTTCATGTCAATTTCTAAAATTACAATGATTATTTTAGTCAGCGTAATTATGAAACCAACACTTTGGTGGGTTGCGTCATGTGTTTGAATTTACGAAAGTATAGCAAGAGTAAATATTAAAATTTTCTAAATAGTAAAGAGTAATTTTATAAAAGATTTTTAATTGTGCATATTTTGTGTGCTTGTGTAAATAGATGTCTAATTGTGTATGAAACATGTATTGTAAATCACCCATGGTCTTTTCAATAAATGCAACATCATTTACGTCGTAAAAGTCAGACCATAAAATTTTCATAAATATAAAGAATGAAATTAATTAAATAGTATTGAAGTGACATAATTTAACTTAAAAATGAACAAATCCAAAAAATTATATACAATTTAGCTTAGTTGCACTTGGTCATTCAATGGAACGAAGCATAAGTTTGCAGGATGATTGTTCATCTATAGTAAACAAAGGCGTAAGAGTAAAGGGTTTATCGGATTACGATTTTAAAATTTTGTTTTAGTATACAAAAGCTTTTGTGAATTTTTAAAAAATTATGTAAGAAAATATTGATTAAAATTTTGTAGTTTGAATTTTAATAATTTTATATCATAAGAATTTTTTAAGTCTTGAGAGAATTTGAAGAATTTATACAATTTGAGAGATGATGTATAGAAAATATTCAAATTTTTAGAATATAAAAGATGAGAGCTAGCTATTAAATTGTTGACATCAAACTTAATTATAAAAATCTTATTTCTTATTACATCTATTATTGCCATAACCATTCTTATCATCATTCACCTAAAAAAGCTATTCCGAAAATTCCTTATGGGGCTGAGCATGTACAGTTTCTTTATATAATTAAACATATTTTTAGACGCAATGTTTAAACTCTAAATCAAATTAATCTATAAAAGACAATACAATGATACCATATATGTAAAATAATGTCAAAACCAAAAGAATACGTCAAGTTATTTATTTGTTTTCAAAAATAGTGAATAGAAGGGTGAGGTGACTTTTACATCATTGGTTTGTTTTTGTTCAAAATAGGTGCATACATTTGTAGTTGAACACTAAGTTAGACAAATTGAATTAAGATATAAAAAGAAAAAAAATTTGATAGATATATTTTGAAAATTATTAATGGGAGGGGAAGAAAATTCACGTTTAACCTTTCAGGAAACTTGTATCAAGTTTTATATAGATATTATTAAAGATAAAGATAGTATATTATTATTAAAGAAAATAATCCAAATGGTGATGATAAAAGAAATTCATTGTTTTTAAAGAAGAAAATTTAATTAATTATTAACTAAAATCAATTTATTAGTTTACATGTACTCTTATCAATTTATAAGCCATTATTTTAACCTTTAGTAAAATTACAGTATATGTGTTATCTTTGCACAATAAAGGTTAAACTAAAAATGTTTTCCACACATATTTAATAAAAAGACTTAACTCGTTTACACTGATATTAATTATAAATTAATAATTATATTCTTCTTAAATATAGTAATATATAAATAAAATTCAGCATTTTAAAATAAAATATATTCCAAAAATAATAAAGAAAAATGTTGAATTTTAAAAAAATTAATAAAGGAGGGCAATATTATTAAATAATAAATTTATTTACTATCTACTTATATTATAAATAGTTTTTACATGGACAACTAATTATTAAATATCACATTTTCAAAAATAAACTTTCTTCTAAATTATTCCATCTGGATCTAGCTATAAGTAAAAAGAAAAAAATTAATTTAAATATAAATAAATCTTAACTATCTTAATCCTATTTAATGATACATCCTTATATACTCTTTATTTAATTGATATTATATTTCCAATGACATTCTTTTTATAAATTAACGTGATACATGAAAAAAAAAAATATTAGTCATTACTACGGCACTTATATTTATCTTCTATTAACAATATACAAAAACGCTGTAGCACATATTGAATATACCAGTAGTTTTGTCCATTTCTTCTATCTTATTAATTACTTTTCAAAATTTAGATTTATTTTCAAATATTTTGTGAAAATAATAAAAATATTATATACTTATGATTATATTAATTTAATGATAAATTATATATTTAATGATAAACTATATATTAAATGGTAAATTATATTATAATACTATATTATATATTACCACGGTTATTATTATTTTATATGTTAAATGATAAATTTAATGATAAATAATAAATTATATAACCATAAAAATATGAAATATTTCATGCTTTATATTATATAAAAATATTTTTTTATTATTACATTAAAAAAAAAACTTCTATCTAAATCATTCCATCTACATTTGAACATAAGTAGGAAAAATATAGTTTAGAACTTAAACCTAAACAAATCTTAACTACGCTTGTCATATTTGTCGATACAATATTAGAATATTACAAATCTTAGTTTCTTACGTATCTTTCATTGATATTACATTTCTATCGATTTTTTATAATTATTCTTAGATATAAATTTCAATGAAAAGTATTTTATAAAATAATGGATTATTATTTTCTGAAAGACTATTTTAACATTAAAAAAATTACTTAAATTTCAAGAGAATGTAATCGTTTACCAGATTTTTTTTATATAGTAATAAAAGTAAATAATAATACACGATAATAGCTACAGTATTGATAATAGTATTCAAAATAAATAGAAAATGTCGTATCTCATGCATGTATCTACGGACAGCAATGTAATAGGGTGAATTATGTTTCTCACATTTTTCTTGAACACTTTGGTAAATTTTTAAGTTAAAATTACAACTTTAATACTGATCAGTTAATTACAGTATATAATGTATAATGCAGTGAAAAATGAATAGCGCAAAGGAAAAGGAATAGAGATAAAGAAAAAATCACTCAAAAATTTTATCTAATTCACCTTCTACTACTAAAGTTCAGTCCCCTAAACATCGTCAGAGATTTATTCAGTACAATCAATATAGAGTTATAATTTTATCAAAAAACACTATTTTTTTTATTACAAACTCCTTATTAAACACTTCGATATTATGATTATTAATAACAGTTGTTCAAATTATGAAAAATAATATTATGACTATTTCAATATAATAAGTTAAATCCTATAAGAAAGAATTTCTTATAATAGATAATTAAGTCTTAAACACTTCTCTAACTTTTAGAACATAAAAAATATTGAAGTTTGTTTTAAAGATAAATATAATTATGAAAATCAAGTATTTTGTGTAACCTTTTCTAAAAATAAAAACTTGTTTAAATAGACATTTCAAAAACGTTAAAGAAAAAAAAATTGCTGTAAATTTTTAAAAATTCAAATTTTGTAGTTGATTACATAATTTATATATTTTGATATTATTAAATTAGTTAGCCATTTATATTTTCTACTCAAATATTCACACCTTTGTTGAATTTTTTTTTTTAATTCTTTACATAAAAGATTTGGAAAATACAGGATCTCCACCAACACAAGCAAATTGTCTATAAAATTCCAAAATGACATTTTCTTTTGACCCTATTTTATTTTATCCTTATAAGAAAGACACGAAAATTTCAGGATAACAAACATTCTCTAGAATTTTGCTTAAATTGAAACCGATAGCTGATAATAGAACTAGAATAGATATTTTCTATTTCCTACTCACAAGAGCTCATATCCTTACTTTTCTATCAATCTCTAATTCTAATCTCTCCAATCTGATATTATGGTGCCCATATACACCGAAATTCTGTCTCACCAAAATTTATATCGAAATTTATATATTTTGATATTACAAAACTTACTTTAAATTATGAAAAGTATTAATTGATTATCATACAAAATCTTAATTAAATGCCACCGTACTTTTTGTAACTTTTTCTAAAAAAAAATTATAATTATTTTAATTAAATACTTATTACCTTTAATATATATTTTTTTAAAAAAATCTCAATTATCTTAATTGAATACTTTTTTCACATTATTTAAAAATTATGGTAGAGACCATAAAACTTTCAATTAGAAAATATCATTCAAAATCTCAAATCAGTACAGCTCCTAAGCTTATTTACTATTAAATGATGTACATTAACTTTCTTGAAAAAAAAAATGCCAACTTAGCAAAATTAAATGAAAAAAAAATAAATATCTTTCCTTCACTTCAAAAGAAAAAAAACAAGATAATTAAATTTGGAAGGAAATACAAAAGTTTAATTTATGTGGTTGATATAATTTTTTTAATATGATCATCTAATTACAAATTAAAATTGAGATAATTTTTAAGATTTTTATACAAATTTCAACATATATAACATAAATAATTGTACCAATTAATCCATATTAAGTAAATTATAAATTATGATTAATTTATTGCAATTCTTACCTTACCAAAACTAATTATTTTCCTTTTGAATAATGAATAAATTAAAGAATGCAGCAGAGTACAGTTGCACACGGTAAATAATAATAATTGAATGAATATATAGTCAAATAAAGTCTGAATTCGTAGCAATATAATCCACGCATTAACTCTGAATTCGTGTGTTATTCTGCAATAAATTCCGAATCCGTAGGAATCAAAAACCGAATCACGCTTCAAATGCTGCACTGTGTAAGAATCTTCTTCCGTTTCTGACCACATTCTCATTCTCATTTCTTGCTAGGGAGATTGAGAGTGAGAGTGAGCAAACGTCGTCGTTATGGCCTCGTTCGAGATACAACAACACGGCGACGTTATGGAGAAAAACGACGACGTTTCACCGATCGAGGAGGTTAGGTTGGTGGTGTCGAACGAGGACGATCCGAACCAGCCGGTGTGGACGTTCCGCATGTGGTTTTTGGGAATGACATCGGTGGTGTTGCTTTCGTTTTTGAACACCTTCTTCGGGTACCGAACGGAGCCTCTTACGGTGTCGATGATTTCGGTTCAGGTGGCGACGCTTCCAATCGGACGGTTCATGGCGAGAGTGCTGCCGCAAACGAAGGTTCGGATCGGAGGGATAGAGTTCTCGCTGAACCCTGGACCTTTCAACATGAAGGAGCATGTTCTCATTTCCATATTCGCAAATGCTGGTGCTGCGTTTGGCAATGGTGCTGCTTACGCGGTTGGGATTGTGGATATTATACGCGCCTTCTATGGCAGGAAGATTAGTTTCTTGGCGAGTTGGATCCTCGTGTTGACCACACAGGTGTGTAGTTTATGTGTGTGAAACTAATTTTGATTTTGAAATGAATGAATAGATTGTGTTACTGAATAGTGTGCACTCATTCGGTTATTGATGCAGGTTTTGGGCTATGGATGGGCTGGGATTATGAAGAAGTACGTTGTGGAGCCCGCCCAGATGTGGTGGCCCGCCACACTTGTGCAAGTCTCTTTGTTCAGGTCAATTCTCTTTCTTACTCTATTTTTTTAATTTTTGCAATTTAGTTTGTTTGTTAAATTGTTAAAATAAAATCCACGACATGATTAATTTGAGTGGAGTAGTGTTGAACTTAAATCTCTTCAAATAGTCTGGTATTTGAGTTTTATTGATTGAAAAGATATGGTTAGAAAGAGAGTCTATTATCACATGCATATTTGGTTTCGTGTTTAAAGTATGCTGAATGTAAAATTATACATTTGACCGTAAAATTTTAAAAGTTTTAAGTAATTTTAAGTTAAAAATTGAGTTGAACTGTAAATTAAACACAATTTGTACAATAATGTGTTATGGCAATATTACTGTGCTCTCATGAAGTAGTTCATGAAATAATGGTAGAAAATCAAAGGAGGAACTAAAGTCTTTAACTTTGTCATGAGAGGAAATTTATATATAGCATAAATTTTCTTTGATAAATAAGATAAATGGGTAGAGAAGAAAGAAATATGTGAAAGAAGACGATAGGTACGTGAAATAAAGTATATGTTATCATGAATTAATATATGGTTTTGTCAGTTGAATATGAAATAATATTCATTTACTAACATAGTTCTTTCACGATACTATGATATTTGAGATATTTCCAATGACTCCAATTTTGGTTTTATTTGAGTAAGGAGAAACTTTTCTTTAGTGAAATCTGCAGGGGAGAAACGATTTGCAATTTGCGTAGTTATATACTATAGTGTGTGTCTGAATACGTATAAGTGGATTACTTGACCGTCTGGTTTTCACTGACGGGAGTCCTACATGAGACCCGGAAAAACTGGCATTGGTCTTCATGACATATGATTTGTTCGAAAATTCAGAATTAACTAAACTTTTTGTGCGAATTTTACGTAATTTTTTTTGTTTAATTTCGCGAGGACAGAGGTAGAAATTGGTTTAAGGTCGTGAGGATTTTATTTCGGACTAAAGTATTTTTATTTTTTATTTTGTTAAAAATGTATGAGAATTGAAAACTTGGGACCACGACCCCAAAATAGGTAACTTGAGGGAGGGGCTACGAATTCTACTGGCAATTGGTTTGTTTTTATATACCATGAATGCATTATTGATTATTAAAATGCATATTACTCTAATTATTTGATATCACTCCTTACAATTTTAGTTATATTTTTAGTAATTTATCTCATATGGCATGCATCGGATGTTAATTAAAAGTAATTCCTTCTTCTATTGGTATTAAAATAAGAGAATATTCTTATCATAGCTAGAACTATTTGTTTTGCAACGCGTTTTAACCAAATAATGATATTTATATATATTCATATATTCTAAGATAGAAAATAAATAGTTTATATCTGGAAGAATATTGCATCAAGTTTCACATGATCATTGACCGATCATGTTAAAATTTTGTATTCATTTTTTTTTCAAATAAATATTCACAAGTTTTGATAGAATAACTTTACTTATCAATAATAATATAAAATATTTTAAAAAATATTAGGACCAAAAGTATAGTCATACATGTAATTATTTTATTACTATTGAATAACGTTCCAAAACGTATTTAGGATACAATTTATTTCGTGATATGTTTTTTTTATGTGCATTTGTATAAAAAAATTATATACAATGTCCATTTTTTAATATTAAAGCAACTAATGAAACTCCATTCTGAATGTGAACATTTGGCAGGGCCTTGCATGAAAAAGAACGGAGGCGCATGTCAAAAGAGAAATTCTTTTTGATCGCACTTATTTGTAGCTTCGCGTGGTATGTGGTTCCTGGGTACCTATTTCCAACGTTGTCAATTATTTCGTGGGTGTGTTGGATATTTCCCAATTCAGTAACTGCCCATCAGATTGGATCAGGCAGGAGGGGACTTGGTTTGGGTTCTTTTTCCCTTGACTGGACCACCATTGCTTCATTCCTTGGCAATCCCCTTGTTACTCCTTTCTTTGCAACAGCAAACATCATTGTTGGCTACGTTATATTAATCTATGGCCTCATTCCTGCTGCATATTGGGGATTCAATTTCTATAATGCCAAGAACTTCCCCATATTTTCTTCAAATCTATTCACTGCTAATGGTAGTCGCTATGATGTGACTGCCATTGTGAATGACAAGTTTGAGATAGATATGCAGGAATACGAGAATCAAGGTCTTGTCAACTTGAGTATCTTCTTTGCTATAAGCTATGGCATTGGTTTTGCTGCCATTGCATCTTCCCTCACACATGTGGCCATATTTAATGGGAGGTAATGGTTACTTAAGAAGCAATATACTTACTCATTTTAAAGTTCTTAATAACGTTGAACCTAAATTGATATTTTGGGATTAATTAACAGGGAGATATATCGTCAATTCCGGTCTTCCCGGTCTGGAAAAGAAGACATCCACACAAGATTGATGAAGAAGTACAAGCAAATACCCGGTTGGTGGTTTCATGTGACGCTTTTGGCTTCATTTGTACTAGCACTTGCACTGTGTATTTTCATGAAAAATGAGGTACAAATGCCATGGTGGGGTCTCATCTTTGCATCTGGGCTTGCACTTCTTTTTACCCTCCCTATTAGCATCATAACGGCCACCACTAATCAAGTAAGAGACTCAAATTAGAAAATTCTTTTTTAGTGGTCTTCTATTTCCATGTAAGATATGAGAATGTTTAGCAATTAGATATTCCACTAACCGTCCTATTGTTTATTTACCCCCTTCAATGTTTTTTCAGAGTCCAGGTTTGAATATCATTACCGAGTACATCATGGGTGTGATTTTACCAGGTAAACCAATAGCAAACGTTTGCTTCAAGACATATGGGTACATAAGTATGTCACAGGCTGTTTCCTTTCTATCGGATTTCAAGCTAGGACATTACATGAAGATTCCGCCACGGTCCATGTTCATAGTTCAGGTATACACACACACACACACACTTTTAGGCATTTTAGTTTTAATTTACCGGAGATTGAACAGTGATTTACATTTACTTTGTAGTACTATACATTGTAGTTTCAAATTATTCTCATGACGTGGTGAATTATATTAATTAATCAAAGTTAAATCCAATCATCTAACTACTTGGGTGATTCAATGTTTTCCTATCATGTATTAGATTGTAGGGACTCTTATAGCAGGAACTGTGGACGTTGGTGTAGCATGGTGGTTGCTGGGTTCAATTGAGAATATATGCCAGCCAGATAAGCTTCCGGCGGGCAGTCCATGGACCTGCCCGGGTGACAATGTTTTCTTCGATGCATCCGTGATCTGGGGTTTGGTTGGCCCAATGAGAATTTTTGGCCCTCTTGGGAATTACCCAAAACTCAATTGGTTCTTCTTAATAGGATCATTGGGACCACTAGTTATATGGCTACTCCAGAGAGTCTTTTCCAAACAAAAATGGATATCCTTCATTCACCTTCCTGTTCTTCTTGGAGCAACTGCAAGCATGCCACCAGCAAGCTCAGTGAACTTCAATTCATGGATTATTGTTGCCACAATCTTTAACTATTATGTATTCAAATATCGTAAGAATTGGTGGCAGAGGTACAATTATGTGCTAGCAGCAGCTATGGATGCTGGATTGGCTTTCATGACGGTTCTTCTATACTTTACGCTTAACATGCAGGAAATAGGCATTCAATGGTGGGGAAATGATGAGCACTGTGAACTTGCTAAATGTCCAACAGCGAAAGGTGTAGTTGTTGATGGCTGTCCTGTGTTTTGATTCTTATTTCGTCATCATATAGTTTCTGTTTAATTTCCTGAAACTTTTCTGGTTAAGACGGTGGGGGAGGTTATGTAAATATAGAATACTATTTCAGCAAATACCCGTTGCATTTGCTTGTTTGAAGTGTGCCTTGTTTGGGATTGGGACTTTTATGCTGTGATTGTTTAAATTTTAGTTATTTGTAGTGTCATTCCATTTATCAAATAAAATACCATTTAGACTTAACAGTGTTTAACATCAATGTTTCATTATTTTTTATCTCTCTTTTTATCAAATTATCCATCATATCTCATTTTTGATCTCTTTGTTTATTTGATCTTTATCTGTGAGATGCGAATCGGGACATATCATTGGTCAAAATCAAATATAGGATGCTGAATTTTTTCAATACTTTACTTTTCTTTTTATATATACATACTTTAAAAATATTTTCTAAAATTAAAGGAAATAACTTTTGTTGGTCATGTTTATACAGAACATTTTCCAGTCTCCTGATACCAATTGATGATAGCGGCAGGCTCTTTTAGATATGTAATTGAAAAATCACTTTATTAGATTCTGTTTCAAAGGGGAATATAGTCAATGTTACGGGTCGTTGCACTAGTAAGTACAAGTTTACTGCAACACTAAGTTCACAAACAAGAGCTTTCAGATTTTTAGTTCACTAAACTATAAGCAATTCGTACGTAGACTCGATTTTGTTTGAGCACATTTTTATCCTCTTATGAAATAAATATTTTTTAAATAGATGTGTATTTAACAGAGTAAACAATCAGGTGAAAATGTATAAGCAAAAATATGTTTTTAATTCTTGTAATATTTGAATGGTATGATTTTAATTCCTTTGATTTAATTATTATAAAGTGTTATCTAATGCATTTCCAGAATTAAAGATAATATATTTTTAAATTAGAAGAACTAAAATAAGATAAATTTTTTTTTAAGATCAACAATAAATGAAATTCAAATTTGATGGATTAGAGACAATAAAAAAAAATGCAGAGTATATTATATACTTTCTACATCGTTTTCAGATTAAAATTAACATCAGACTTGAATTGTTAATCCAAGTTTGATATTTTTGTAGATTAACTGTCATGTTCTAATGATTCAATTTAAATGTTACTAATTATTGCTTTCTATACTATGCATTGGCCGTATCTAACATAGGCAACTTAATCCATAATCATATCATTAGAGGGCAAAGAAAAATAAGCAAGAAAAATATATGACTGACTTTTCTCTCCTCTAACTCAAGCTCCCGAAAGTTCGTGTTGTGATAATTATAATCAACAATATACAAAGAGCTTGAAATAATTTCTACATAAATATATGGTCTAAAAAGTGACGTTTAACATATATATTTTCTGACCTTATCATTGCTTGAGAGATTTATATGAAGAAGGTGGTGCAACATATCTAGCAGAGAATCCACGATGCAAAGCTTCTTCATCATCCTCCATCCAACCCTCATCAAAGTTTTGAGCATAGCTTAAAGGGTCATAGTTAAAACCACCAACGGGTTTATAAGTGTTTCTTCTCTTCCATGGAAGCTTCAATTTGAGACGTCCCCAACATGAAAGCCACCCTCCCTTTGTTTTGCTTCTAGGAGATGAACTTTTTTCCATTACTTCATTCAACGAAAATTCAGTCTACCTTCTAGTGTTTGTGGGGTTCTTTACTTTTTTATTTGCTATGGATTTTAAGTGTGTGGTAGAGAATAATATTATTTAAGAAAAAAACAACTTTTTGGGTTTGTAATAGATAATATAAGAATCAAAGAGTCTATTTTTGTCCTTTTATGTTGCTGTACCGATGTGAAGAGAATCTCAGAATGAAAAAGGTACATGTTTAGATATTCATTTCATAGTAAAACCCATGTGTTGGGGCATATTTTCTCATGCATCACTTTCTTTTTGTCCAACTAAAATTCATCATATCCCTAGGTTAGTAATTTAGTGGAGAATAATAATTCCCATCATAACTTGTTTTGAAGTATTCATACTATCTAGTCAATCATAATGTAAAAAGTAAGCTAATTGATATAATTATTACTAAATTGATTCTCTATTTTTCTTGAGTAAATTGATAATTGAGTAATTTAGTTTGAAAAATAAAAAATAACAAAAATAAAAATAATAAGGTAAGTATCATTATAGTTTGGAAAAGATATTCATTGTCATATTATTCCTTAAATATTGGAAAAACTAAACTAATAGAGAATAATAAAACTCAGAAATTAAAATATAACAAATAATAAAATTTTGGAGTTAAAACGATAATAATTTCGTGAACTATTTTGACTTTCCGTCTTTATATAACTCAACCATGATTTGAACATTTTGAATGTTATATCTTCTCTTAACAAAAAAAAAATAAAAAAAAATTAAAAAGAGAGAATGTTATATCCTAGATAAATATTTACTTAATTAATTTAAATAAAATTGATTTTGATTTAAAGTGACGTGTGTTTAACTAATTTTATTCTAAAACTAAGTTAATAAAAAATTTAATATAAATTTTATTAAACATAAAAAATTCTCAGAAGTATTTAAAATTAAAACCATATTAACTAATATTTTAACACGATCTTCCTAGATGATCTAACCTTATTCAGCATGGATCCAAACATCTACTTAATATTTATTTAAAACGAATTATTTAGTATGAAAATGATAAATCTAGGGATAATTTTGTAATTATAAGAGATAACGATAAGAAAATTTTTAAACGATTATATATTTTCTTTAAAGAGCAAATCATAATAGTTAATAACATATTAAAAAATAACATAACAATATCTCTTAAACCTTCTTTTTTAAAAACCAAAGTTATGTTTTCTTTATTAAAAAATTAAAGGTTTATTTAATCGTACAAGAGAATCATAAAGAAAAGAAAGAAAAATCCTTGCCACATCACTAAACAAGACATTTTAAATCACGTAACTATAATTTTCTTTTTGATTGTCATATTTACACACTCCATTTTTTTAAATACCTCATTAGTATTTTTATTCGTTATATATTTTTATTCCTATCAAATCATATTACCTGTTATTATATTGATATTTTTTCTCTTCTATCACTCTCTCATTAATATTTTTATTCTTTGTATTTTTTCTTTCCATCAAATTATATTATCTGTTATTATATTAATATATTTAAATGTACATAATTTTTTTTCTTTTTTTCTTAAACGGGAAAATATCTTCGTGCATTCCCTTTTGGAGTGAATCTCTATAATAAAAGAGAGAAATAAAAGACAAAATCTATATGTTTTAAAAATAAATAAATAATATCATTTTTTTCAAAAAATCAGACATTTTTTAAGGATTTATGAATCAGATACATTGGCAATTATTTTGCACACTCAAACAGTCAAACTGTGCTACAAGCCAATGATCAAAAAAGCTTGCGGTCCTATCAAACCAAGCAAATCATAACGAGAGGCTGTTTAAAGGTATATTTCCTGGAAAATCATAATTTTATTTTAGTATAATAAAAACTAACTGAAAAATTGATTATAAATTTCAAAATTTTAGATTAAAAAAGTTAGTTTATTTTTTAAAGAAAAAACTATTTATAATTTAAGCTATTTTACCAAAGACTTATTTTCAACCAATTTTTTTACAAAAATAAATATAAAAAATATCCAAAAATATTCTATACACCCTCCTAAAAAAATATCAAAACCGTAGGTTGTCTTGTTTGATTTTGTCTCAAAAGAAAAGCAAACACCTGGCACGACAAGGTAGAAGTTAGTCACTAGGTTGGTGATTGTACGAATGGCAACCTAGCTCCCGCACGTTAACAGGGCCAAGAAACGTAGCAATCAACACTTACACCACCATTGCGTCCATTGCATGATCGATATTAGACAGATGAAGGTTCCCAATAAATATCTCTGTTCTAAAGAAACAACACTGGATGCTGCTACACCAATATCTGCATATAAACAAAGAGAAACAAATTGCACACACTGCACCACTAGTGCTTCGTTTAGGAGAGAGTGCAATTGGTTCAGAAACTATAGCCAATTTCAAGGAGTTCACACTCATCACATGCTCCCTTGCAAGCTATAGTGAATATACTATGAGGAGTAATGGTAATGGACATTTTGTGTAATATAAGTTAGTTCACACTTCACAAATGTGTGGCAGCAAAAAAGCAATCAATCATGAAATAACTCAATTTGTTCCATATTTTATATTAATTATGGTCCAATTTCCTATCACGAAACAATAAGTGAATAAAGTACCAACTATGTTCACTTGTATAAAATTTGGTATCACTAATTATGGTACACTCGTCAAACCCAGACCCGTTGATAAATCACTTAGTTTCAATTTACAACAGGCTATGATCATATCCATTTGCAGAAAAAGAAACAGCTCTAAACAAAATAATAAGATGTATAAAATTGATCTTTTGAATCAATCATATCACAATCTGCAGCCAAGAAATTACCATCCTTGTAAAATATCTTGCAAGATGAGATTTCAAAAACTGTCTCCATGGATGCCAAAAAAATCTATATTGACATTAACTCCCTAGCAGTATAAAATATAAATCATAATTAGATATATCTGGATTGAAATACAATGGCCTCCTAACAAAATTGACATGCATTTCACTAGCCCCTCTCCCTCCTCAAAATAATAATCCAAAATCCAGAACAAGACACTAACATAAGGGGTTTAGCAAAACCTATGTGCTCAGAAATTTTAATCAGCCATCTAAAATTGCATTTTATCCTACATCTTAACTGCTACCTGTTCGGCCTTACTTTTCTTCACAAATCCTCTGGAGCTCAACTCATTCAACAACTCCAAAGCTTCCTCTGCTAATCCTTCATCAGCAATGCCCTCTATAAGAATAGTATATGTAGCTTCGGTAGGTTTGCATCCTTTTTCTACCATATAAACCAGAAAATCAATGGCACGACTAGTCTGCTGAGCCTTACAAAGTCCCAACATCATTGAATTGTAAGTAATAGCATTTGGCCTAATACCTAATCCTTCCATGTCATGGAAAATTTTGACAGCCTCATCAATCTTTCCTTCACGACCAAGTCCCCGAAGCAGTGAAGAGTAAGTAATTATATCAGGTTGAAGACCCTTTCTGCTCATCTCTTCTAACAGTTCCACAGCACAATCTGTCTTCCCCACCTTTGAAAGACCATCAATAACTGTATTATAAGTAATTAAAACAGGAGAGCATCCCTTGCTACTTAGTTGATTCAGTATTTCAACTGCAGCATCCACCTTCCCGTCTTTGCACAGCGCTGTAAGCAACGTGTTATAGGTCACTATATCCGGATAACAACCCCTTGACACCATTTTCTCCAAATACTCAATTGCTCTATCCATCTTCCTCTCTTGACAAAACCCATGAAGCAATGGATTGTAACTCAAGGAATTCGGAACACAACCATGCTTAGGCATTTTCTCCAAAACATCAATAGCTCTACCTAGCAACCCTTTCCGGCACAAAAAGTTAATCAAGATATTGAAAGTGACAACACTAGGGGAGCAACCCTTCCTCAGCATGTCGGCTAACAGCCTCTCAGCATCCATAGACCTCCCAGTGCTACACAAACTACGCAAAATAATATTATGAGTAATCACATTCGGTTCACAACCATGCAATGGCATGTCATTCAAAAACTTAATTGCCTCATCCAACCTACCCTCCTTGCAAATACCATTGATAAGAACATTGTAAGTGACAACATCAGGCTTACACCCTTTGATCTTCATCTCATCAAGCAACTTCATCGCCTGACGAACGCCACTTTCATTACAAGTCGCTTCAATCAAAATGGTGTAAGTAATTACATCCGGATAACAACCCCTCTGCAGCTGCCTGTCAAGAACCTCCATTGCCTCCTTCAGTTTCCCACTATCACACAAACTTCTCAAAATTGTGTTATAAGTAACAACATCCGGTGCAACACTCATTCGTTCCAAAACCTGCAAGGCTTTATTTATCTCCCCTGACTTGCAATAACCACCAATCAAAACATTGTAGGTTATGACATCAGGAACAGCACCAGAATTCTCCAAAATTTCCATGATTCTAGTTGCTTTCTTAGTCCTTCCATTCTTGCAAAACCCACGAATCAAACTGGTGCAAGCAATAACATCAGGAATATCACCTTGGTAAATCATTTGCTCCAGAAATTTAAACCCTTCTTCCAATTCTCCGTTTCTAGCCAACTTCCGGAGATGAATGTTACTTGCGAAATCATCGAAGTTATTCCGGGAACCGTTCAACCCATTAGGGGAAGAAGATTCTATACCTATGCCATTTAAATCCTCGTTTGAGGTACTCACAATTTGTTGCAACCTACCATTCAAACCAGAGGTTTCGGACTTGGAAACAGCGAAAACGCGATTGAGTAAACGCTTTCTAAACCTAGTGGGCTTCAATTTCGTAAAATGAGTAACACTAGTATCAGCGTATAGAATGAAAGGGCGAGAAACGGTGTTATCTGAAAACCTAGCGGTGATAATGTGGAATGAGCAAAAGTGTTGGGGTGGTGAAAGTAAATCCATTGCTTTGAGCGTTGCAATAGAAATATGAGAAATGTAAGAAAAATAGAAATGGGTAAATGAGAAACGATTTTAGTTTACCTCTGAGTTGAGAGAAAGAAGGAGTGTGTGAAGGTGCAATGGCTGCAAGGACCAGGAAAACATGGTTCTTATCCGATACCACTCGGTGGTTCTTGTTTCTACAAGACACGGGTTTATGTTTTGTCGTAAAATAATCGGGTTGGGCTGGGCTGGGCTACCCATTTTTGGGTGGCCCATGCTATCATTTTACAATGGACTATCGATTATGTTTTTTTATTACACTTATCTAAAATGTTTAGTGATTAAATGTAATAAATTATTCAGTTAACTATTTTTATGTATAAAAATATATATATATATATATATATATATATATATATTTGTGATGTTTGTGAGATAATCGATTAATTAGTTTATATTATTATGAAGCATTTCTCTATTAAAATTGATACACCAGTTATGATGTTACTTTACTTCTTTACTTGATTTTGACATTTTTCTTTACTCTTGATCTTGTTAAGTTCATGCTTAAATAAATGTATTAATCAAAAATTTAGATTGAGTTTGAAAGCAGATAAATTGTTTTTCGCTAACCTCTAATTATAATAACATTGAAGAGAAAAATTTTAAAAAAAATGATTAATAATGTAGATTTAAGTACAAATTTCACATTTTTTTCAATCCTATTTTGTGCTTTTATGTCCATTAGATTAAATAATATTTTAAATAATAAATACGATGAGGATAAAATAAGTTAACAAAATTAACTTATATTTATTGATTCACCTAAGTTAGATTAATATTGAATAAGAAATTTTCATATGATATAGTCAGTAATTAATTCCATTTCTTATTGCATTATATGGAAAGAGATTTGATTTTCATTCTATATTAACAAGAAGAAAAAAAAAATCTCAAGATTTATTTTAACAGAGTCATCAAAATAACATCTAACCAATTTGAAGCACCTAAGTGTTTTAGTCAAGCTGGGAAAAAAGTTATATCTTATAATAAATATAAAAAAATTCACTTAACTGGCGAAATATTTACTTATATAAAATTATAATTTATTAATCTAATTATTTATGCAGTTTATTAGGCTAATTGATTAGAATAATTTTATAAATTCATTAAATTTTTAACATATTTTTTAATTTTTATACTTGTTGGGCAAAAATATATCCACCATAAAAAAATAAATGAAAATTATTACACAAATATTTGTATTTTATTGTTTGTCCTGAAAACAAAACAGAAGATACTAAAGAGATAAAAAAATAAAAAGAATAGTAAATGCTACTATTATGAAAAGGAGACTGTGGAGCCCACACGTGTCCCTCTTCTTAATATTAGTGTCAAACCTGCAACTACTTTGTCAACCATAGTGGTTCAACAAGAGCAATTCTTGATCAATTTTCACCCAATCTCCCACATCTTCAAAATCCTATTTTTCATCTTATTCTCACTATATAATCCCATTCTGCACTTACTTAACTTCTAGTTAGTTCTCTTTTCCTTTAAAATTTCAGTTTTTTTTTAGTACTTCTCAGATACCTTTCTTGCTTCTCTTCCCGAATTGAACAAGTTTTCTTGAGATTTTCTTGTTTATCTATCTGACATGGAAGCTGAGCCTGATCACGTAACTGGCACGTGCACTCACTGGTAATTACACTTGACTACCCATTTTTGAATGCAGAGTGATCAAGTTATTTTTACCTTGGTGAAGATTGTGGATTGGGTGAAGTTTTTTTTTTGTTCTTGATTTACTTCCTGTGAATTCTGAATTGAATCCTTGTGACGGTTAAAAAATGCAACTTGACCCTGAATTTTAGAATTCTAGATAGTGTTCTTGGTTGGTTTGGATTACTATTTTTTAATCTGTTTCTTCCTATATATATCTTGTGTGATTCATAGTTTTGGAGTCTCTTCTTATTCCATGTGGAGTTGTTCATATTCAATGATAATTGATAAGACATGTGATTATGTTTTTATTTTTTTCCCTAAAGAAACGTGATCTTGATCTTGATTCTTTTTAAATGGTTTTAGTGACAGGGCTGTTCCTTTGGCCAACATTGACTTGCATTATGCACATTGCTCGAGATACCTTATCAGATGCAAAGTTTGTGGTGACATGGTTCCACAATCACACGCTGAGCAGCATTATTTAGACAGTCATGCTCCGGTATGAAAACTTTTGTTTGATGATTGTCATGAGTCTAAAATGATATCCTTGTGAGACAATAAATTTATATTTAAATGAGAGTGATGACTGAATTGTCTTTGTAAGTCTCAAGTTAAAATAGTAAGGGTTTATTCATTTTTAGTCCAGGAAAAAATTAAAAACATTGAGCTAATAATGTTCAGGCACTAAAAATATTAATATAACAAATGTTTAAGACAATCAAAATTTTGTTTAGGGAATAAAACAAAACACTGAAAAAGTTGAGAACTAAGACCAATGAAAATTTTGTTTGGGAACTAAAAGTAGAATATTGAAAAAGCTTAAGGACTGGAAACATATTTAACCCAAGTAGTAATTTTGTAGACCATGAATTGTGGTAAGATGGCAGAGTTACATTCCCATAGAAAATACAAAAAATTGAAATCAATATGATAGATTGGATATCATCTATCAAACTTGATTAGTGGATGGGTTGGAATAGGTTTGATTGAATATCTTCCCTAGCATGGCTTTTGAGTAAGTGGTGCTTCAGTTCATATATTTGGGGTATACTGATTGGGTGGTGATTTTTATAATAACAATGCAACACAAGATGTGTGCACTTTGACATTACATTTGTATGACATGTACCACCCATACTATGAGTACAACAGTAGTTCCTCTAAAGTGAGGAGAATGCACTTTAGAAGATAAAGTGCATTTTCAACCATTGATTAGAAAATCACTGGCTAAGATTGTTGTATATGCATCTGATTTTATCACAAATCTTAGTCATTAATTTTTTAATTGATGTTTAAGAGTGCACTTTATCCTCTACAGTGCATCTCCTCACTTCAGAGGAGCTCAATCCTATGATTACATGCCAAATCATATTTGTATGACTTGTATGCAGTTATAGAGCAGTGTTGGTAAAGCTTTGATACTCTGATGTAAGGATTACATATTTAAGCAGCTCTTTTAATTTTTCCCTTGCTCAGTAACATGGCTTTAATTTTCAGCAATCATGTATATTAGAGTATAACAGGATAATATGTAAAATATTAGTATTAGCATTCAGTTTTGAAACTGATCCTGTAAGTCAGTTTGTTAGTTAGATCAGTTAGATGGAATTCTCTCTCTTCAGTTTTCTTTAGAATGTATACAATGGGGATTAGATGGAAAATTTGAAGTAACGTGTATAATTTATTGAGCCAGGTCTAGCTTTTTCCATGTCATGTATTTTATAGGAAGTTGCCTATCATATCATAGAGGTAGAAACTTTGTGTCAACTTCACATGCTAAATGCCCATCAGTTCCTTCCCAGGTGGCCCTCCTCCCCCATATCCCCTCCAAAGGCTGCCTAGCAGCTAGCACACTGTAACACTGTTCATGAAATCAGATTTGAAATTTTTGCGATTGTTATTCAAAATAATATGTCAACTTGTGCAGGTAGCCTGTTCATTGTGCAATGAGACTATAGAACGTGAAATTTTAGATATCCATAGAGATGAAAATTGCCCCAAAAGGATTCTCACTTGTGAGTTCTGTGAGTTTCCTTTGCCTGCAATTGATCTGCCTGATCATCAGGTAGTGTAAATAAAAAAACTTTTTGAAGTAAGGTTATATCAATAAATGTACTGTGCCTACTAATTTTCAGTTTATTTTTTTATAATCTCCAGGAAGCATGTGGAAATAGAACAGAACTTTGTCACCTTTGTAACAAATATGTTAGACTGCGTAGTAGATACAATCACGAAGATAATTGTAATAGAGTTCAAGACAATTCCGATGCCGGGTCTTCAAGGTATGAAATGCCATTATTTGATTGTAGTATGTGTTTGAATTTGATTATTTTGGGTTTCAAATGCTTATAATCTAAAGATCTGTAAGAGAGCTTTGGGAGGTAGTGATTATTTTCTCCAAAATAGGTAAAAACAAAATGCACTGCCCAAAAATTATTTCTTAATGCAGCTAATAGTCATTTTGAGGGTTAAGGATGGATGTATATCTTACCAAGTCTTAAATGCATTATTGTACTCTCTCGCTGAGAAAACAGTACCTTCTAAAGTGAGCTATTTTAATATTTTATTTGATATTGACTCTAGAAAATTAAGATCATTTCCAAAATTAAGTTTGTTGTATTTGGTGATTGGGGTGTTACTGTTGCGATTGTTTTTTGTTTAATGGAAGCAACTAGTTATGATTTGTTTACTTTCTTACTGCATATCAGTACAACAATGTTGCATTCTCTTCTCTAGCTATAAATGCTGGCAAAACACAACCTAAGTAAATGGGCCAAGTTTTTCTTGTGATACAGCTGAATTTTTGTGTGTGAATTATGATAATTTTTTTATTATCAAGTACATGTGTGATGTAACAATAACTTGCATCAACAACCAACCCTACATGCTATTGATGATAGGCTTTTGTCATTTCTTATAATTGAATTATTTACAAGTAATTTTTGTGTGAAGGTACGTGAGGCCAGATGAAAGAGATGAGGGTGCTCAAAGAAGGCCTCGGAATGATATCTCAAAGAAACATCTTATTTTCACAATAGCAATAACTGGAATAGCAGTTATTCTCGGATCTATTTTTTTCCAGAGGAAGACCGATCCCAACAATGTGCACTAGCAGCAGAGAGGATACATGTTGCTGTAAATCTGTTTTCCCTATACAATTAGTCAGATATACTTACTTACCCGTTTGTGACAGATATACTTCACCTGTGCATGAACTGTTATTCAAGTACTGTATTTGATGCTGATAACCAAGAGATATATCAGTCATTCTTTACGAAAACTGTTTAATTCTCCAATTACCCAATTACTGCAGTATGGAAGGCTCACATATCAGGATATTGTTAACTCTGATATATTTTGATCAGCAGCAAATAAATTTTGATCATAGGTGAAGAAAGTTGGTGAAAAGTGAGTGTTTAGCATTTTCCGACTAAGCAATTTTTTAACAAGGGGGATCCCACACATTTCCTTTTTTATTATACTTTAATTCAAATCATTTCTTAGAGAGAAAAAAAAAAACATTTCTTAAAATTACAAATTAATTTTATCCAAATAAAGAGCCAAATTAGTAACTAATGGTTACATAAACATTCCTTAAACACTTGTCTCTTGGATTTAGCTTCCTGTTTTTCTCAATCTACAAGTAACATGAGCTTTATTACAGATTTGTCAGTAATTACTTTAAAGATAGTGTGGAGAAAAAAAAAATTGAAACAAGACAAGAGTTTCCATAATTCCATTACCAAGTTACAAATTTAGCCATAAAAAAAAAGTTTAATGTAAGTTAATGGTATATTTGCTTATATTTCCCCTCCTACATCCTCTCATTTATTGAGTTATATTATTTATAAAATACTTTATACTTTGTAATATTTTTTATCACATCAAATAGAATTTCATTTTCTCCCTTCTTTTTATGGTAACGATATATTTTTTATATATATTAAGAAATTGTATGAATTTAATTTGCAAGTATTTGTCTCCGAAATAGAAGACAGAATATCTGTTCTGCAGTTCTGTTTTCCGTTATGCACTTCCAGCACCGCTACACTCTCAGGTGCGTGACACGTGTCTCTTGATCCTTCAGATTTCATCCTCGTCCATTGATACGTTCATCGTCATCAATCAATTGTAATTCACTAAAGACATGATTTTTCGGTGTATTTTTAAAATATATTCTTGAAATTTTTCGTCTTTGTTGACACTGAAAAAAGTTAAGGTTTCTGATGCATTAAAAGCGGTTGTAACTGTTCTTACATTCCATTGATACGATCTGGTTCTGTTATCTGAAGCTAGTAAAAATATAAACAAGGGTTCACCATGTCCGGCACAGGGGTACGGTTGCACATCCTAGATCACCATGTAAGTTTATTCGCATCTGCATGTTTTTCCCCCTCTTGTTGTAATGTTCTTCTTTCTGTATTTATTTGATTATATGCAACGTATCTAGATATCATCATCTAAATTAATTTACTGTACATCTCTCTTTCCTTGTGCCTTAAGTTTGAACGTATGGTGGACCTTAAACCAAAATGTTTTAACTTGTTGGCATGTGCAGGTGGTGATGGATAATGGCTTTGTCCAAGTTACCCTATCTAATCCAGATGGAATTGTCACTGGGATAAGTTATAATGGTGTTGACAATTTGCTTGAAGTTCTCAACAAGGAGACTAATCGAGGGTATGTACCCTTACTGATGAATAATTGTTGTTATCTCTTTCTCTAGCGCACACAGAGTAGTCATTCTTTTGAAAAATGCAATGTTTAAGTGAACTGGGAAGTTACCAAGAATTCAACCTGATAGGTAGTAACAAATTGGATTTGATTTTCATGCATGAAAGCAAATGTAAATATTAGACAGGGGTGAATATCGTTGACATGTTTGCCTTTTGGAGAATAGTGGTTTCTTCATCTCATCATTAAGAAAGCAAATATACCTCTTAGTTCTTACTGGTTGTGAGGAAACCAAAGAGAGCTCTCACTTTTTGAAACTGGAAGCTGATTGTCTTTCAATTGATTGTTTAGGTACTGGGACCTTGTTTGGAGCGCACCTGGAAGCAAAGGACTCTTTGATGTGTATGACAATACTTATTTCTTTTGTAATTGCATGGTGTCTTTGATATTATTCCAATAGATCAAATTCTCAATCAAGTTATATTCAAACGCGTTCACCGGTTTGAGTTTGCATTTAAATTGAGTGGTTTTTAACTCACTTGAGCAGAAATAAACTTGTTGTCAAAGCAGTTTTCAATTAAATTGGGAGTGGAGTTTATGACACAGAAAGAAATAAACCAGTTATCAAACCCCTCTATTATTGTTACATGTTCAACTTGCAATATTACCATTTCCATTATTGCTCAAAGGGTAGTATTTGAAGCACATTTGAACTCAAGATGTTATGGTTCAGGATTAAAGGAACGTGTTTTAGAGTCATAGTTCAAAATGAGGAACAGGTGGAGCTTTCATTCACAAGAATGTGGGATCCTTCTCTAGAGGGAAAGTTTGTCCCCTTAAATATTGACAAAAGGTCCTTGCTCAAATTTTGTGTTTCGGTGGCGTTTTTTTTACTGATAGCTGTAGGATTGAGTTTTGTGGATGGTCAATTTTCAGATTCATAATGCTCCGTGGTTCGTCAGGCTTCTACTCTTATGGAATTTACGAGCACTTAAATGGATGGCCAGATTTTGATCTTGGTGAAACAAGGATCACTTTCAAGCTAAGAAAAGACAAGTAAATTCTATCATTTTGACAAAAAAGTTTGATGCCTCTCTTTATGATTCTCATTCTTTTGTACTTTTTATTGAATTTATATGTTTAACAAGATTTTGTAAAACTCTTAATGATGAAAATGGTAACTACTAAATAATTTTCTAGCATTTGCATGTAGAGATAAAAGTTAGACAGACATTTTCTTTCTAAATCTTTGGTAACGTGACATTCAAAATATTAGTTGAGATAGTTATGGCAGATAAATAGCAACTCTTATTTATTTTTGGAATCCACTTTAACAACCAAGTATGTAGGTTTCAATATATGGCTGTGGCAGACAATAGGCGAAGGATTATGCCTTTTCCAGAAGATCGGTTACCTGGAAGATGCCAAACCTTAGGTTTCCCAGAAGCTGTCATACTAGGCAATCCCAGGGATCCACAATTGAAAGGAGAGGTCTGTTACAAATATCCCCTGACACTGTTTATCTTGTCAAAGCTTCCAGTTGTATTTTACCGTAGTAGTTTATGGTTAAATTTAATTTCCCCGTGTAGTTTGGGGAGTATAACTATGCCACCATGTGATTAAACTGTCATTTTGCCCCCTTTCACTTTCATTAACATATTTGTTATCTATTTGTGTTTTTGTTGGTTGTCAATTATGAAAAGATTATTCATGGTATAATCCATTGAAGACATGTCGTTGTTGGTTAACCTGGCAATAATTGAGAGTCTACTAGTCAATGTGTCTTGTTAACAAGGAGATTGGATAATTTCCTTTGCATAGATTGTGTATGAACTACTCCACTGTGTTCTTATTTTACTCTAATTTTCAGGTGGATGACAAGTATCAGTATTCATGTGTAAACATAGATAATAAAGTCCATGGGTGGATATCTTTCAGTCCACCTGTAGGATTCTGGCAGATCACACCTAGTGATGAGTTCCGCTCTGGTGGACCCCTCAAACAGAATTTGACCTCTCACGTAGGCCCCACTACGCTTGCAGTAAGTGAATGAATTTTGAGTTTAGACCAAGATAACAATTTCCTTATGTGGCTATCATACTGTGTTAAATCCTCTTAATATGTTCATTAAATTGGCATCATCAGATGTTTCTTAGTGGTCACTATGCGGGACAAGATTTGGTGCCTAAAATTCGAGGTGGTGAATCATGGAAGAAGGTTTTTGGTCCTGTATTTATTTATCTTAACTCTGGAGCAGTTGGTGATGACCCACTTTGGCTATGGGAGGATGCAAAAATAAAGGTTTGACCATTTATCTCTTGTACTTTTATTAGGAGCTACATGGTATAAACAGTTGGATGTTGTAACTGTAAGATAAAGACTAATTAGAATTGACATTCAGATGATGAATGAAGTTCAAAGTTGGCCATATTCTTTTCCAGCTTCAGAGGATTTTTTAAAAGCAGATCAACGGGGCAATGTCAATGGCAGATTACTTGTCTTAGACAGGCAAGCATGCAAGATATTCCTTGTTTATTTTTGAGGATTTTATTTTGAATTATGGTGAGAAATTAAAAAATAAAACTTGATCAGTTAATCAGTTGCTGAGCAGCAGCAAGATTATGCCTTTTTTTCTTGCATCTGGCAACCCTTCAGATGTCCAGTCTATGGATCTGAACATATATATTGGTGAATTTGAGTGAATTTATTCTAATAATTGTGTCTAGGTTCATCTGCACTGACTTAATATCAGCAAATGGTGCGTATGTTGGTCTAGCCCCACCTGGAGATGCAGGGTCATGGCAAAGAGAATGCAAGGTGCTCTTCCCTCACTTAAGAAAAACTAGCATTTTGGTTGCATGATCTATACTTCTGTAGTTTGTGCTCAACTATCATTTTTTAAGGGGATATGTGATTAAGGGGATATTGCAAACTACATGAGACATAACCTTGTTTTCCTTTTTCTTTAGAAAACCATAAATTATGCTAATCAAAATAATTACTAGTATGATCTTGGAGAGGTGCCCAAATGAACTCTTCACCCAGAAATTACTTAACTTTTACTCCTAACAGGACTATCAATTCTGGACCAGAGCAGATGAGAATGGACTTTTTACTATTAAAAGTGTACGTCCAGGCGACTATAACCTTTTTGCTTTTGTACCTGGTTTTGTTGGGGACTACAAATTTTGTGATTTTGTGAAGGTAGCATCAGGTATTCAGGTTCCTTAGCTTGGTCAAAGTTGAGTTAGTTTGCCATCTTGCAAAAATAATCTATGCTTAATAAATTTGCAATGCAGGTTCTAACATTGAATTGGGCGAACTTGTATTTGAGCCTCCAAGGGATGGTCCTACACTGTGGGAAATAGGAATTCCTGATAGATCTGCTGCAGAATTTTATGTTCCTGATCCCAATCCACAACATATTAATAAGCTTTTTATCAACCATCCAGACAGGTTAGCTCTGTGATGTACTATTAGGGGCTTATACTCAGAGCATTCTTAACTGGGCGATCAGTTTTGCTTATTGCTTAATTTTGCTTAATTTCGAATTCATGCTACATATTACAACATCCAAATGATGAAAACACTGAAATCTTTATCCAACTGTGCATTATATCCTTTAACGTGATGAAAATGTTTCCTTGAGATGTCAGTTGATCTGTCCTCAGATCTTCATTTTCTTCTGACTTGTAGGTTCAGGCAGTATGGATTGTGGGACAGGTATTCAGAGTTGTATCCTGATGCAGATTTGGTTTACACAATTGGTGTTAGTGACTATACGAAAGATTGGTTTTATGCACAATGTCCAAGGTCTAGTGCTTGGATTCTTGATTATTTGTATAATATAGCTAAAGATTATCATGCATGTCTACTTCATCTATTATAGTTGGATTTCTCGAGTTATACATTACATACCATGTACTAATTTTTCAAGATTGTATAACTGCAGAAAAAAAGAGGATAACACCCTTCAAGGAACAACTTGGCAAATCAAGTTTGATATCAGTAGTGTGGTTCAGGGAAAAACATACAAACTGAGAGTTGCAATTGCGTCTGCAACATTAGCTGAATTGCAGGTAAACTCTTTTTTCTCTTACACACAGGTCCTCGTTGGATATGATATGTAAGTAATTTTTTAAATTTTGTGCTGACATTATGCATTATCTGTGAAGATTCGAATAAATGATCCCAATTCAAGGAAACCCCTATTTACCACTGGATTAATAGGAAGGGAAAACACAATTGCAAGACATGGAATTCACGGACTCTATTGGCTGTACCACGTGGATATACCAAGTTCTCTTATTATTGATGGCACAAACACCTTATATTTTACACAACCAAGATGCACCAGTTCCTTCCAAGGTATCATGTATGATTACATTCGTTTGGAAGGCCCACCTTGTTAAGAAATTTAAGTTAGCCTTGGTAAATAAATGATAAAAATATTAGTGCCATTATATTTGTTTGAAAACGTTGTATACATATTATAATCTTATATTTTTCTTCGTTTGTTTTTTCTGTAACTCTGTTGCTGTTATGTATTTGAATTTTGTTTGATGTTAGCAAACATTATGAAATACCTTTACACAATAAATTCATATTTAAATTTGATGTTTTGGTCAGACTAGTTCATCAACTTTTCTTGTAACCGGCAAATTGAACATTGGTTTTGTGAACCAGTTTGAATAATGCACTCATAAGCCGTACTCCGATCCAACAAAGTCCGTTGAGAAGCTAGGTAATTAAGGTAATGGTATTAACAATTATTAGTTGTTTTTGACTTTATGAGAAGTACATACAGAGGCTTCTTGTTGACCTTCTCAATCCAATCAAGCCTAATGAATTGTAAGTTCAGGGTGCTGCTTCGTTTATATCTACCTAGTATAGGAAATGACTTTTGCATGTTTAAAGAACAATTTCATGAATTATATATATATTTAGTTTTAGTTTGAATAAATTTTTCCATGAACATTTATATAAAATAATTAATAATTTAAACTCAATTTATAAATCTTAATTATTCACTTTATGAAAAAAAAATATTTATTTTAGTTTCATAATTTCTTCTCATATTATGTTCTGGACTATATGCCTTGAGGTATGAATCCAAAACTCATTTTACGATTTCAGACACTTATTACCTTAAATATTGACAAATGTGTTTGAGCAAGTGTGTATGCAGGTCTTTTCTCCATTGTAACATGTTCACCTGATAATGATCAAATGACTCGTGCATTCATCATTTGTTTTGAGATATCAAAACATTCTTGAACACATCAAAATTTTATCTAAATTAACTATAATTTATCTAAATAGTAAAAAATTGTCATAACTAACTTTCATGTTTAATCACAAATAAAATAAAACTTCCTTGATTTATAATTTATTAAGTTTCCACTCTAACAAAACTAGCCTCTCTCATTTTCTTATTATTATTTAAAACTTCGACAAAACTGCGTGATAAAGCGAGGATGCAGTTTAAAACTTCCAATCACCTAATAAGAATAAGAAATGAAGGAAACCAAAACTAGGAACAAATGCTATATTTTTATGATTTTATCCTTCCATGATATGATTGACTGTTTCTTCACTCGCACGTTGTTATCTAATACACCATATATACCAAACTGTGGCGACCAAGTAAAGAGATTTGAAGAATGCTTTGTCTCTAGTTCAAGGAAACTAATCCAATTCGTTTAAGTCCTCAGATTATTCATGTTCTGTTGGCAGTAGTACAACGTAAGCACAAACTGTTTTCCACCAAAACCGGTGCTTAAAAGCAGCCATTGGTAACATATATATAAGGGCCATTCTTTCTTTGCATTATAAGATAAATTCTCAGGCATTCTCTCAAACTAGCCTGAATCTCTGAGATTTTTATTGCACATTTCTCTTGTTCACTGCAAGTACCACCATGCCATCACTTGGGGTGCAACTTACTATTCAAGATAATCATGTATTTGAAATCTATGTTTATATGAAATTCTTTTAGATAGCATTAGTCTTTGCTATGCTTTCAAAAATCTTGATTTTCATTTTCTGAGTAATGAAAATTCATGTGCAGGTGGTGATGGACAATGGCATATTACAAGTTACCTTATCAAATCCCGGGGGAATTGTGACTGGAATACAGTATAATGGCATCGACAACTTGCTTGAAGTTTTGAATGAAGAATCTAATAGAGGGTATACTTTATAAATCAAGGAACTTCATTTGGTGTATTGCCATTTCCCAATAATACAAAACTCTGTTTGCAACCTTGTAGGTATTGGGACCTTGTTTGGAGCTCACCAACAAGTACAGGAACCAGTGGCACATTTGATGTGTATGTCTATCTTATCTTTCTCTATGTTTTATTTGCATGATAATGTGTCCAACTTTATAATATGCCATAATGTGTTCTTTTTTCTTGGTCTACTATAACCGTGTATCTTCTAGAAATTAAAGTCACATTGTGTAGTTATTGTGATACATGAATGCAGCATCAAAGGAACAACTTTCAAAGTAGTAGTTGAAAATGAGGACCAAGTTGAGTTGTCCTTCACAAGGACATGGGATGTCTCTCTCGAGGGCAAGTTGGTTCCTTTGAATATTGACAAAAGGTCATCCATTAAGTGACACCAACCATTGTTCAATACATTGTTAATTAAATGGTAACACTGAAATGAAAATTCTAACTGCTATCAATTTGAATAATGTGTGATAAATCTAGGTTCGTATTGCTTCGTGGTTCTTCCGGCTTCTACACCTATGCAATTTATGAGCACTTAAAGGATTGGCCAGCTTTCAATCTTGCTGAAACAAGAATTGCTTTCAAGCTTAGAAAAGACAAGTAACCAGAAGCTTAACATTTTTTATGTTTGTCCTTTTCATATTTTCTAGTTATTGTTATTCTTAGTCTCAAAGAATGTGAACTCCAATATGCATGATTAGTTAATTAACGTTTGTAATGTCTAATGTGTGGTGAGCAGGTTCCATTATATGGCAATGGCAGATAATAGACAAAGAAACATGCCTCTTCCAGATGATAGATTACCACCTAGGGGCACAGCCCTTGCTTATCCAGAGGCAGTTCAATTAGTCAATCCCATTGAACCAGAAGTCAAAGGAGAGGTGAATGTTGCAATAGTGATCCAATCTTAATTCACTATTTTTAGTACGCTGTTTACAACAGATTTTTTGTAATAATTTCTAGAAGTAGGCATGTGTTTTTTAACACACTTTCTTTAATTGTTAAAAGTTATGGGAAACTATAAAATTAGAAGAAAGAAACGTTAAGAAGTGTTATAACTCCCAAAATTTTGTCATTTTCATGGATTTTTAATCAATTAATTATATAGTGTTTTCAAAGAGTGTGTATAACTCCCAAAATCTTGTCATTTTCAAGGATTTTTAATCAATTAATTATATAGTCTGTTCAAAGAGTGTGTTTTTTTTTTATCAGGATGTCCAAAAAGTGTGTTAGAAAATATTCCTAATACTTCTCATAAATTTTATAGTTAGGAGAGAGATGAAAAAAATTGTGAGATAAAGAATGTTGTTTTTGCAAAATTAAAGAAAAGAGAAATCTAATAAAAATAGTGGGAATAAAAATTAAAAGCTTGTACATTCAAGGACTATAAGCTTGAAGCAGGGATCATAATAATTTATGTTCAGTAGTAATAATAACTTTTATAAAAATATTCATTAATAGAGATAGTGAAAACGAAACAAAACTACTAGAGTTTAATTTTTATATACCAGTAAATATAAATAATTTTAAATTTTATATTAATAAAAAGTTATTCTAAAGTAATTATTATAGAATTAATAAATTTAGGGTTAAGTATGTTTGTTATGCTTAAATTTACTCATTTTGGAATTCAGTTTCTAATAAATTTCTTTTATTTGATTTTATCCTTTTACTTTTGAGTCATTATGTATTTAGCCGTTAAATATTGTAATAAATTTTTATTATTATAATAATAAAAAGATATAATTTTAGTATTTTTAATCATTTTCTATCTGTTTATCGTCATTAAAAAATATAATAAAATAATCTAACTGTCACAAAATATAATAAAATAGGTTGTTTTAAGTATTTTCGATTCATTATAAAATACAATAAAAAAAATATTACTAACAAAAATATTTAATGACAAGGACTAATTTAGCAACCAAACTCTAAAGATCACCTAAATTTAAAAATAAAAATCATAATTAACCCATAAATTTATTATACGTATTAGTCTGTAATTGAATAGTAATATAAAAAAAATTATGCCAACTAAATTCAATATTATTATTATTACTATTAATTATATATATATATATATATATATATATATATATATATATATATATATATATATATATATATATATATATATATAATGTGTTGGGCATAATGATTTAATAGCCGAAACTTGTGTGAAGGTGGACGACAAGTACCAATATTCATGTGACAACAAAGATAGCCAAGTTCATGGTTGGATCTGCATCGATCCCGGTGTTGGATTCTGGTTAATTACGCCCTCCAATGAGTTTAGATCTGGTGGGCCCCTCAAACAAAACTTAACTTCCCATGTCGGCCCTACCACTCTTGCTGTAAGTGCTTCAAAAACAAATATATAGATTTTGCGTTTCACAATATATAGCACGTGATATCTAGTTAGTTAATTGTACCACAAATATTCGATTGTTGTGGTTTTGTTCTAAATTCTAATTTAAGAATCTTTGTTCCAAAACAACGTAATCAGGTGTTTCTGAGTGCTCATTACAGTGGAGAAGATCTGGTGCCTAAGTTCAATGCTGGTGAGGAATGGAAGAAAGTTTTTGGTCCAGTTTTCATTTATTTGAATTCTTCTTTCGATGGAAGTGACCCTCTTCAGTTATGGGAAGATGCTAAGCTTCAGGTTTAATATTACTTTATTTATATATATCTGAGTATTTATTTTACATAGCATATTTTTTTAACTTAGCTTAGTAACACATACACATTTCAAACCAAATTTACAGATGTTGGTGGAAGTTCAAAGCTGGCCTTATAGTTTTCCTGAATCAGAGGATTTCCTCAAGTGGGACGAACGCGGTAATGTTAGTGGAAGGCTTTTGGTCAAAGAGAGGTGTGTTCTTAATAAGTAATTATAGTCTCTCATAATTTTTTTACCATCTAAACTTTGAAAATTAATTAAGAGAATCACCTAATTCCATTTTCGTATATATAGGTATATAAATGATGACTATATATCAGCAAAAGGAGCCTATGTTGGCTTAGCTCCACAAGGAGACGTGGGATCATGGCAAAGAGAATGCAAGGTGACTTGAAAAAGAGAAAAAAAAAAAAAAAAAAAACAAAGAAATATGAGTGTGCGTGCTCCTCTTAGTAAGGCTTATTTTCAGTATAATGTACCAATATATTTTACATTTGATTTGTTACCAGCATTATCAGTTTTGGGCTAAAGCAGATGATGATGGCTACTTCTCTATTAGCAATATACGTGCTGGAAATTACAATGTTTATGCGTGGGTACCTGGTTTTATTGGTGACTATAAATATGACGTAGTTATGAACATAACAGGAGGTAATGGTATTCACAACCAATATTATAATTTTCCTTTCTAGAGTACTAAGCTTTTGTATTGATTATTTTGTATTTGGTTTATGCGAAAACAGGTTGTGACATCGACCTTGGTGATCTTGTGTATGAACCTCCAAGAGATGGTCCAACATTATGGGAAATTGGCATCCCTGATCGCTCAGCTGCAGAATTCTATGTTCCTGACCCAAATCCCAAATATATCAACAAACTCTATGTTAATCATCCTGACAAGTTAGTCATTTTTATGCCTCTGATGTATACATTTCATCTTTAATCTTTCAGCATCATTCAAAATTCACTCTAGGACTACTTCGAAAATTCCACCACAGAAAGAACAGGGCAATATTCATTGAATTTAAAGGTTATGCAGCGGGTGTAAAATAGTTTTATTGGGTGGTAAACTCAATGTTATTATCAAAATTCACAGTACATGATAGATTCTGATGGTAACTATGTAGAACATATTTTTGAAGATTTTAATTTTTACATGCAGTAAGTCTAAAGACTTTTATACTTAAATACGATTTTTGTCAATATATTTTAACTAAATTTATTTTCAAAAGCCTAAATTGATTCCATTGGACCAGATTAATTTTCCATGTAAAAGCTTATAAATTGACCAAGACTAATTATTACAGTGGATTGTAATTTTGGCAGGTTTAGGCAATATGGGTTATGGGAGAGATATGCAGAACTATACCCTGACAAAGACTTGATCTACACAATTGGTGTTAGTGACTACACCAAAGATTGGTTCTTTGCTCAAGTTACCAGGTAGAGATAGTAGTTTCATAATAGGTTTTGCTACATAAAATTATCATTATTGTGTGTGGCAATTTGTAACATAACATTGTTGGTTTTACTTTTTGCTACACCCATTTTCAGGAAGAAAGATGATAATACATATCAAGGAACTACATGGCAAATCAAGTTTCAGCTTGATAAGGTGAACAAAAGCAGTAGTTATAAACTGCGAGTGGCTTTGGCATCAGCAACATTTTCTGAACTTCAGGTGTATTTCTTAATTTCATTAATCTAATTGTTTTATTGTCATAACCTATGTTTTATAAATACCAATATAACTAATTTACAATGTTAGGTTCGAGTTAATAATCCAAAGGCAACTCGTCCTCTATTTTCAAGTGGGCTAATAGGAAGGGATAATTCGATTGCTAGGCACGGAATTCATGGACTTTATTGGCTTTACAGTGTGGACATACCAAGTACTCAACTAGTTGAAGGAGAAAATACCCTCTTTTTGACACAGAGCAGAGGCAATAGTCCATTTCAGGCACTTATGTATGATTATATTCGTTTGGAAGGTCCACCATCCACTAGTTTCAATAAGAAAAATTGAGAAACTTTTCTTGTTTTACTAACAATGTTCAATTAAATTGGAAGAAATAAAACATTGGGAATAAAGAGTGGTGCTTCTAAAATAATGAAAATTTTAGTTTTGTGTTCTTTATACTTGTTTTGGGTCTTTAGACTGAGAAATCTGTACAAGACCTTCATTTAATTTGAATAGTAGCCTTATTTCATTTATCATCCATGTATTTGACTGTGAGTGTTAACACTATACAACTTTATTAACATAGTTTGGTTTGCATTATGCAATGCCATTCTTGCATCTCAAGTTCGAGATTGTGTCATTTCCAAACTCTTAATCCAAAACCAACAACAATATAGTGTGGTATAATCATATAAATAACTATGTCTCTTAAATATATAGCACTCCACAACTTTAAGTGCACATAAAATAAAATATAATGAATTAAAAATGATTAGATTAAATAAAGGCTTAAATAGTTACTTAGCTTCATTATTTATTTATTTTATTTAATGTCATCATCTTTAAATTAATTTTACAATATTAATACATCATCTTAAAATTCTATAAATTAATTTTTAGTAGGCAATAAGTTTTGATATATACACACATAAATAATTAATTTTATATTGTATAGGAATACCTACTTAGTTTATACGAGAATAAAAATTTTACATAAAAATAATTATTCATATAAATAATATTTTTTTTATGTATATGTTATATATATAAACGTATTTCTTTTGCCGAATCATATGCTGTAAAATAATAATTTCAAAACAAATATATAATATAAACTACACACAAGCTAGTATAAAATAAAGATAAAACCATAAATCACAATTTTTACCTACCAAGTGGTTCATGTTCCAATTTCCATCACCTTAATGCTTCTACTAGGCTCACAAATTTGTGCCACCTAGCTCGGCTAACGATTGATGCTTTAAAAAATTGAAGCAAACAATCAATGAAACAACTATTTCTCAGTTAATTATGTCTCAACCGTAAATTTAGCCAATTAAATTAATCAATCCATGATATAGAGGTCACCCTGTTTCAATTCTTTTTTATTGTTCAAAGGAAATAAATACCATCGTGCATATATTTTATATTTTATTGTGTCGTGTTTCTTTAAGCATGTAATTTTACCTTACCCACTTAAGATCTCATCATTCTCATGTGAATCGAAACTATAATCATGATCTAGTTGATTCGTTAACATGTCCAAATTATGTAACGTGAACAGATATGGATTGTTTACCGATATTGGTTGGCAGCATAGATGTTAATCATACATTACATTCTCCATCTTTTCCATTATTGAAATCATTATTTTTTGAAAAACAATAACTCAAGAACACGACCCTTGGTTTAGCACAAAGGAAGAAAAATGATAACTATGATTTTTTTTTTTCTTATTGCTTTGCTGAATATTAAAACCACTATCTTTTCATTATAAATATGACTTCAACCCAGCATGATCTTATTGGATGTTCACTCGAAAATTTCCCAACCCACCAACAACTTTAATTTCAGAATTGACCTCATACGCACTTAATTTTGCATTGCCAATATGCGATTTTGGTTTAATTACAGATAGTGTTACTCTCTCTCCGATCTTGTTTATAACTAAGAGAAAAATATATTTTACATTTATAGGAATTAGTAATTTAGAATCCTAAATTAGTGGAGACATATAAAACTAGAATTAATACTTCAAATATATGTAAATAAATAAAAAATAAAGTATAATCCTACCAATATAGTATAATTTCGTCCCTGTTGACTTATATTTAAAACAAAAAGAAATGTAAGATTTTTGTTGCGAGATGGGAGGGATATATTTTATTCAATCACATTACTTCTCTTGATTTCTGTTTTTTATTTTTATTTGCAAAAAGAGTATATATATTAATAGTAGTACATGTTTTTTCTAAAAATGGTAATTTTTGTCTATAATCTACATTATACATGAGTTTTTTTTTTTCAGCAAATATTTTTTTATTCCCCCTAATAAACTTTATTCGTAGTTGCTCTGGCTCAATACGTGGCTTTTCTCTGTTCTACTTAACTTCCAATTCATATGGCAACCCGTGAGCAACAGTTACAAAGAAAAAAAAAAAGAGTAAAGAAATGAATTGGTTTTGTCATATGTTGAAGAAAACCAGTCCAACAAGATTCTTAGAAGCATTGTTTCACATGACTATAATTTCTGTCTTTCATGTTACCTAACTGATTGGCTTAACTGAAACTTTAAGTTGTTAATTTATGTTTTAGACTCTTTGGCTTATCCTTTTTTAACTATCACATGCTTCTCTTGTCAACCAACTAGATTCCTAGAAGCCACCGCCCTCATGACCAAATCCAGCCAAATATGTTTAGCTGTTAGAATACATATTACCTACTCATGATTTATACATGGATTGTATTATCCTTTTTTTGAATTTATTGTCCACAGATTCATGATCTTAAAAAATCTAAATCATAATTGTTTATATAATTATCCATTCAATCATAGATATGATAAGTATCTTAAAAATTAATTTAAAGATGATTTTTTTATTTTTATGAGTGAGGTCATTGTTAGCTAAAACCTACATGGGATGACGATTAAACTTGTGATAAAAATCAGTATGACTGATATTAATATATTCCATAATTTCTGATTGACTAATATTATATCATTGTTTGCACACAATTAAACTCATAAATACAAACCATATTGAGAATAGTGATATACTTTACTTTTAAAGCTCTGAGACCATTTACCTAATAAATATTAATACTTTCTTTGACCTGTTAAGCTTGCTTATGGAGATATAAAATAGAAAGCCAAAAAAGAGTGATGCAGATAAATCGACAAGGACAAGGAATCCGAAAGTAACGTTAGTCATCAAGCAAAGTCCACAGAGCACAAATCCTAAGCAAGAGACAATGGACTTCACTAATGGCTTCTTGTTCTTGGTGCTCCAATTCATCATGGTTTTGGGTTGTGCTGCTAAACCAGGTTTCTCAACTTCATCTTTCCTTGTTGAATATTTTTTTTTTTTACCTTGTCTAACAAATTATAAACATAAGAAATAAGAACTTTTAGCTAAGATATTTGGAACATTTCAATTTTCAAGGGACTAATTTACATAGTGTGTGTGCCCAGGTGTACGATTGGATATTCAAGATAAACATGTAATCCACTTCTGCAATGGCTTCTTCTCTTGTTATATATACATACATTATATTTATTATTTAACTGTGTTTTTTAGGATGGCATATCAGAGACATAAGGCATTGTTTATATATGTTAATTTTCTTTTTGACAAATATTTTATTTGTTGTGCCCAGGTGATAATGGATAATGGTATAGTCCAGGTTACTTTATCAAATCCGGAAGGAATTGTCACGGGAATTCAATATAATGGCATCGACAATTTACTCGAAGTTCTTAACGAGGAATATGACAGAGGGTACAGCAATTTAATTTCAACTCAGAATGTTTAATAATAAACTAATAACAATAGAAATCTCTCTTCTGGGACAATTCACAAACACAGAACATGCAATGAATAGTGTCCTGTGATGTTCATCCCAAATTAGAAAGCATAACCCTGAATTTATTTTCTTTAAACATTATATTATATCCTTTTGGGTTAACCAAAATGTGTGTAGGTACTGGGATATCGTATGGGACGAAGGTGGAGCAAAAAGAACCAAAAAAGGAGCAAAGGGAAAGGGTAGATTTGACAGGTTTGATTCCTGAACCTTGTAATTATTATAACTTATAAGCATAAAAAACATTTGTGTATAATTTTATTTATTTAAGAGAAATATATAATGTGAGAAAAAAGATGTGATATATTAAAAAAAAAAATAAGAGGAGAGAGAAAAACATATAGTAAAAGTATTTTAGAAATAATATAGTATAAGTATTAATTTAATAAACGGTGAATGATGTACAGAATGGAAGCGACGAATTTGACTGTGATAGTGGAAAATGAGGAACAAGTAGAGCTATCTTTCAGCAGAAAATGGAATGCTTCTCTTGAGGGGAAGCTTGCGCCACTCAATATAGATAAAAGGTAAGGTTCTTGTAAATTTAACTCAACCTGCTTCTTAGATTTTTGGGGTTAAGTTTTATGATAATTGTGTAGGTTTATAATGCTTGCTGGTTCATCTGGGTTTTACACATATGCTATTTACGAGCATTTGAAGGAATGGCCAGCTTTCGATATTGACAATACTAGAATCGCATTCAAGCCTAGGAAAGACAAGTATGTAATTTAACTTTGTTTTATTTTGTGGTTCCTTGATCAGACTATGGAAAAATAATTAAAACAGAAGCACGTGCTTTATTTTATTTTATTTATTTTTTTCTGAAATTAGTGGTATTTATAATTTTAGGTTCCGTTACATGGTTATAGCTGACGATAGACAAAGATTTATGCCTCTGCCTGATGACCGGATACCCCCAAGAGGTGAAGTTCTGGCCTATCCTGAGGCTGTGCGACTTGTTGATCCCATCGACCCTCAATTCAAAGGAGAGGTTTGCTTTTTAGATTTTTCTCTTCTTTTCTATGCAAATTAACCAACCATATAACCAAAATTGCAAGATAGTCAATATTAGGTTGTTTAGGTTTTAACAACTAACAACATTTCTTCATTCAACATTCTACCCAAGGAAAGTCAATATTAAAAGTATTTTAAAAAAAAAAAAAAAACAGAGAGAGACACAAACTTAATTTACATATATTGTGATGGAATAACTTTACTTTTCTTCTGTTGAAAGGTTAATTTTTTTAAGTAAAAACTGAATATATTCTGAGCCCAAAAGTTCAAAATAGTAACCTGAAGCAATGAAAGCAGGTAGATGATAAATATGAGTACTCGTGCGAGAGCAGATACAACCATGTTCACGGTTGGATATGTATTGATCCATTGAACTCCACTGGATTCTGGCTAATTACGCCAAGCTATGAGTTCCGATCTGCTGGACCCCTCAAGCAATATCTTACTTCTCACGTTGGCCCCACTACTCTCTCTGTATGATTCTTACAAACATTTTTACTTTACTGTCTTTTCATTTCTCTTCTTATTTTTTCCTTCAATTCACTAGAAAATTCATTCATATCTTATAATTGGAAAACCACTTATATCAGGTATTTCATAGCACCCATTATTCGGGGACAGATTTGATAATGAAATTTGGACCCAATGAGCCGTGGAAGAAAGTCTATGGGCCCATATTCATATACCTTAATTCTGTATCTAACGGGCTTAGCCCAATCGGTCTCTGGGACGATGCCAAACATCAGGTATGCCACTGTTCATATTTTTAACTTATTAAATATTGAAGGTAGCTTCGTGTTATTTATTTTATTTTGAAAATAAATTTATTTTGAAATTACTATTACTATTGTTGTTTGTTAGATAGTTACGTGTTCTTCATTGCAAGTCTTATTCCACCTAACTATTGTGTCAGTTAAGTGTAGCCAATTTTAAACATTTTAGTTAATAAAAATAATAATAACAGATGGTCAATGAAGTTGAAAGTTGGCCCTATACATTTCCAGCTTCTGAGGACTTTCTCTCATCAGACCAACGAGGTAAAGTTGAAGGTAGATTGCTTGTCCGAGACAGGTAGGTGTCATTTCCATAACTTTCACGTTCACAAATTATCAGACACCAAAAAGTTCATCACATCAATTCTAATGTACTCAAAATGAGTACAAAAATAAAATTCATGATTTATCACTCACAATCTTAAATATTTTTGTATTTATGTCAATAGCTAAACCTGTGTAGGTACGTCAGTGATGCATTCATCCCAGTTAATGGTGCTTACGTGGGACTAGCAGCCATAGGAGATGCTGGATCTTGGCAAAGAGAATGTAAGGTAACATTTAAACTACTTTCTTGTACAATGTAAGTAAAGAGTAACAGCATTGAGCCACTAAGGAAAAAAATTGACATGTTTTATTATTTCTTAACAGGGTTATCAATTTTGGACCATCACTGATGATAAAGGCTATTTCTCAATTATTAACATACGTCCTGGGGACTATAATCTCTACTCCTGGGTCAACGGATTCATTGGTGACTATAAATTTGATAGCATCATCAATGTAACTTCAGGTCTTAACAAATTTATGAAGCTTGTTTTAATGTTCCAAATCATATGGTATTGTTGTTCTAAACTCACCTAGTAGGCAAATGTTTATATAGGTTGTGAAATTAATGTGGGTGAGCTTGTTTATGAGCCTCCAAGAGATGGCCCTACATTGTGGGAAATAGGAATCCCTGATCGTTCAGCTGCTGAGTTCTATGTTCCTGAACCAAATCCCCTTTACATTAACAGACTCTATCTCAATCACTCAGACAGGTTGAATGCAATTTGTAATAACTATTTCATACACTGTAGAATTACACTGGATCAATTTTTGTTAGCTCGCCGTGTTATCTTAGTAAAAAAGGAAAAATTGATTATGTCCCCATAACTGGCAGGTTTAGGCAATATGGCTTGTGGGAGAGGTATGCTGATTTGTATCCAAATGAAGACCTGGTTTACACTGTTGGCATTAGTGACTATAGAAAAGATTGGTTTTTTGCTCAAGTTAACAGGTATTTTTTTTCTGTTTTTCTTTTGCCAATGCCAATATATGCCTTCGTTACTATTTACTGTTAGTAATGTACTCATGAAGGCAAATATGTTATCATTTGGATAATCTGTTTCAAGGGTACTCTTAATTGAAAGCAATATTTTAATAGTTTTAGGTTCACATGTGTTGTGCTTATAGCTTAGGTGCATAAAAAAATCTCCTTCTGTCTCTCTCCCTCTTTGAATATTATCTCAATTACTTCTCTTTACTGTTTCTCAGGAAAAAAGACAATGACACTTACCAAGGAACCACATGGCAAATTAATTTCAAGCTTGATAGTGTGAATACCAACGGAACCTACACATTGCGAGTGGCTCTGGCATCTGTGCATTCTGCTGAATTAGAGGTATAAAAGTGTGTGTTCAATAATTCTGATATATATATATATATATAAAATCTTTTAGGCTCAACTAATCTTCAAAATCCCAGAATTCACCTCGATAACTATTTACTATCTTACTAGTAGTTACTAACTATAATTTTTTTCTTTTTCTTTTGTTTCTTTTAATCTTGGGAGGGTAGATTCGGATAAACAATATAGAAGCAAATCCACCTCTATTTTCAAGTGGAGAAATTGGAAAGGAGAATACAATAGCTAGACATGGAATTCACGGTCTCTACTGGCTATACAGCATTGATGTAAATGGCACTCTTGTTGTGGAGGGAAACAATACCATCTTTCTAACACAACTTAGAAATACAGGTCCTTTTATTGGAATTCTCTATGACTATATTCGTTTAGAATACAAACGGTGAAGATCATTCATGGGGAAATGGCATCAATATCTAACCAAGATCAATGGAAAAGTCATTATTTGGCTAACAGATTGATTTCAAAGGCGGGAAAAGTTGGAAACCTTTTGAAAGTTCTTCAGAATTTCCTTTTCCCCTTCGCATATTGTTTAGATTTACAAACCTTATTCTTTATTTCCTTTTCAATGTACAGATGTCTTGAAATAAAAGCGAAATAAAAGAGAATTTCCTTTTCCTCTTTGCATATCATTTTCATTTATATGAATGTGTATCTAGGAAAACATTATCTTTATAAATTCATTTACATTTTGATATAACTAATGATGTTTTGACTAGTGATCATTAGGAAAAGGGTTTTTAACTAATACTCAAATAAATATTTGGGACTAAAATGAGGATTTAAGAATTTTAATAGAATAAAAATTAGTGAAAAGTCTTTGTTGTAATAATTAAAAAACAAAATTGAACGACTTGGTTGTAATGATTCAAAAGAAAATAAATTAAACTTGAGAAAAAAAATATTAAGTGCTGAAATTATTCATTATACATTAATCGAAAATTAAAGTGATAAAAATACAATTACCTTTAATACTATACTTAATAAACAAAGAGTGTTAAATCCTTACATTTTAATAAAAATTAAATTGTAAAATGATCTATTTTTAATAAAATATTAAAAATATTTTTTATGAAAAAAATATTCTAGCTTATAAAATAATCAATTTTTCTAGCTACATTTCAGTAATTTGTACAACATTGTCGTCTTTTTAAAACATTACAGTCATTTGGACATTGATACATATCTATAATGAAATCAAAATTAGAAGACATGGTCAGCAGATAAAAAAAGTATCTTAAGGTCTGAAATGTATTGCATAAATTATCCGTAAGTATAATAATTAATTTATGTTTCAGATTCACTCATTGGGATGAGAACAAAAATACTGAAAATACATTTACATTTTATTTTTTATTTGAATCATTAAATAAGTTAGCCTATAAACACAAAATATCTATTCATCCCCAAAAAAAAAACTAAAATATAAATTATTTAAATTAACATGTGTTGAATTTAAACATGATAAATATCAAATAAAGTCATAAATAAGAGCCCGAATGTCATCTACAATCTAAATACCCTTAGCTTCAAAAGCAAAGGTTCTAACTTCTAATAAGCCAAAATCAATTTCTTCTTTCAAACAAACTAAGCTGAGCCAAACTTAACAAAGAAGAATCTGAACGCAAGAAGCCAAGAAAATCAAGAAAAGAAGGACCTAGCTACACCATAATATGGATGAATTCCAACTCCAAAACACTAGCAACTTAGTAACTAATACAATATTTTCATAACATTATTTTTTTATTTTATCTTCTTTATCACGTCAATTATTTTTTACGAACAGTAATGTTACCATTGTTGAACCTCACAAGTGAAATTCCATTTTTTTCCTTAATATAATTTTGTTTGATTTTTTTTTCATATCTCATGTATTCCATTGTTGAACCATCACAAGTGAAACTTCTTATGTTGTTTTAGGGGACAGGAGCTTTAAGTCTTCATTCGTTGAAAATACTCTAATGTCGTAAGAATATATGTCAATGTTAGCTTATAAGAATTCTGCACTCATTAAATCTTCCTTCGTCTATATGTACTAACCTTAAACGCCCATGGTATTTGGAATGGAGAGAGTACTTATTAATCATTTCCATTTTAATTATTTCTAAAAGCAACATCGTTCAAAATCTAAGTGTCAATCTATTGGTAGTGGAAGTTTAGATCCACTTGTGATTTTTGCTTATCTTGAATAAATGATTTGCCTATACAGATGCATTTGCGCAAAGGACAAAACTCACACAATCTTTTAGGTACTTTTATGTTGTTTTATAATTTAAGTTAGAATTTAACTTCAGTGACCTTTTATGTCCAAACCCAATGATTCAAGCAAAAGCTAAAAGATTCTTGAATAAATATATACCATTTTCAAACCATCTCACCAAATCTATTAGAAAAAAAAATTAAAGAAAAATGAAATGCCCAAAAGGTTTTTCTTTGCTTTGAGTTATTTTAGAGATACCAAATTTAGATTATCGCTAATGCTGAACTGCTTCTGATGTATACAAATTTGTTTTTCTAGCTATAGATAGCTAATATGGGAGAAAATTGGTGCCCTTGGGATATTGTGACAAAGAACAACTAAAATATTTTGAGGCAGATTAATCAAATTTGTTGTACAGATAGAGTAATAGAGAGGGAACTTTTTATCCAAAAGATCGAATGATGGCTAACTATTAATCCACACTTTATTTTATAAGTATTGCGTGCATGTTCCTCTCGGTGAAAATCCACCAATTGAACTCTTTAACAGTCACAGACAACTAACTTATGCAACTCCTACGAGCAGCTGCAAAAGCAATACTACAACAAAGCCCAAAATGAATTTATTAATCCTTTATGTTTGTGGCACCATTGTTTTCAAATCATTTAATCCAATTTCAATTATTTTTTTGGTAAGATGAGTTTATATATATAATTTTCTGCAATTGTTGCTTTATACATACAGTGTATACATAATTTATTTTCATGCTGCTAATTCTAGTTAAGGCATTCATATGTAGTTAAATTATTTCAGGTAATAGAAGATATATGTCTGTTGGATACTGGACTGGTGACAATTCGAAGAATTAATATTTTGAAGTTATATTTAAAAAAATAATAATAATACCGAGCATCATAGGCTGTATGAACATTGTCAGCTAATAGCAAGCATTTTGTTTACGGTAATATTTTCATAATTTCAGTTCTTTTTTCCAATTTTGTCGGTAACATTTTTATTTATTTTCTAGTTAATTATTCCAATTCATTTGTGGGCTCTCTGCCTTTTACCATTTAGAAAGACTAAATCACCAAGAAAAATCTGGAAAGAATATGAGACCGTTAAGTCAAATGGCAGCTACCAGCTAGCAATGAGTTTTTCAGTGACCTGATCAGAATTCATCAAGGGGTAATATCCTCACACATTCAAAAAGGTGATACAATAAAACAAAGTTTATATAACTTAATATTAAAAAAATTTCCACCCCTACTCTTAAAAATATTTGTGCCATATATTAATATAATAAACAATATAGTACTCTAGTATAGTGAAAAAAAAAAGAACATGGAAGAAATAAACAATATAGTTAAAATAGTTGTGGGTATGTCTGTATGTGTGGATGATGGGAATGCATAGAAGGTGAGAAATAATTGAGAAACTGGCTAGTACACGACAAGGGATCTCAGTATCCCATGCATGCACACCTGTGCAGGATCATGTCCCTCCCATCCACGTGCTTCTTTATCACTTTCACTTCCACCCCTCTCACACCCTCACACTCTATGCTTCGGTTTCCGCGGTTCTCTCCTTCTTTCTCTTTCTCCCAATCCATTCTTCTCCTTTATTTCATTTTCATCAATTCTAGTTCTAGACACCACCCACTTTCTCAAAATCAAAAGAAAAAGGAAATTAATCGGGGTTAAAAAATAAAGTAACTTTATATTCTGTAGTGTTTCCAGTTTTCAGTAACAATTGGTATGGTAATTGGTAAGTAAGCTAAAGGTAGAGAAAGATACAAATAGAGATTGAGGAATAGAAGAAGTACTTAGTGAGTCAGGACTTAGAAATAGAAATTGAAATCCAACCCAACCACCTCCTGACCAGACTCTCTTCTCTAATTTCTCTGTCTCGATGTTGTTGCTCCCACACCCTGACGTCGCTGTTATTATGATCATCATTGGTCCAGAACCTACTCAATCCCGTGATCTCAGACACACTTCTCGAATTTATTATCCCTCTGCCATTCCAACTGTCCTCACTCCCATCATTAGTACGGCGCGTCCCCTTCCTTCTCCCTCCGCGGCGCGTGTAATTCCATTGCGCCTCGCTCATTATCATTTCCGTCGTCAGATACAACAAGTCCGAGGCATGCACATCGCTCCACCGTTCCTGGACCCCTATTGGGCCTGGGCCAGGGCCAGGGCCCGACGCTGGGCCCGGTGATACAATAATCCGATGCTCCAGTCTCCGTTCTACGCTCACGCTTGTCCTATCCCTATCCCTCTCTCTCTCAGTCTCAGTCTCAGTCTCTTGAGTCAACAACAACATCCCGTCTTTTCTGGCACGCACAAAACAACCAACACTCTCGTTCTTTTTTCTCGATATCGCTGTTACGCTATCCAACGACCTTCTAAACGACGTCGTCCATCTCTTACTCTGCTCAACCGTTTCTCTTTCTCTTTCTCTTTCTCTTCCCCTTTCTCCTTCTCTTTCTCCAACCGACGAATGCCTCCGTTTTGATTCAACAATCTCTTGTTTCTCCAGATCAACAAAACCCGAACGAACGCATTCCTGTTGAGATTTCGCGTTCGCGTTCGTGTTCGTGTTCGTGTTCGCGCCGCCGCCGGCGCTGTTGTCGTCGTTGACCAGAAGAATGTCCTCCGGATCCACGCGGTACCGACAGAGAGGACACGTGGAATGTGCGTCCAGCCACGTGTCAACGCACTCCACGTGAAACGCGTGTTTGCATTTCGGTAACAGACGGAGAACCTCCGCGGCCTCGAACTTATTCAAACACACCGCGCAATCCAGACCGTCCTTCTGTCCTCTCAGCGCGCCGAATCGGAATACCGGTAACGATTCCACCACGGTTCGGTCAATGCCGGAGTTTTTTCTTCCGGCGAACGGCGCCGCCGTCCATGGAGTTGAGGTTCCGGCGGCGTCGGTGTTGACGTTGTTGCAGTGTTTGATGTAGAGGAGGAGGGAGGTGACGGAGAACATGGTGGTTAGAACGCACGCCACGACCGCGAATCCTGGTCGGAACGACGGCGAGGAGGAGGTGTTAACGGTGTCAGGTTGCGACGGAGCGATGAGGTTGGGAGATGGAGGTGGCGTTTCTGTATTCTCTTGTGCATTTGTAAGGAGTAATAATAAAATGAGAGTGAGAGTGAAAGTGAAGAAAAGGGAAAATGTTAGAGTAGTAGCCATGTGCGAAGAAGAGTGACGGTGGTGTGTTAGTATTAAGAGGGACAGAGAGTGGTTAGTTGAAGCGGGTGAAGCCAAACATTAATTTTTAATCATGTGGTGTAGACAGAGGAGAGAACCTATTTTCGGACAGATTCTATGGTAGGGATTCTCGGAAAAACATACAATAACACAATGACAAATACTTATAACTTCTCCTTTTTTAATTTAATTAATTCATTCATTAATTAATCTATTAATTAAATACATATTCACCTAAGATACAACATTAGTGATGTTTCTCAAAAATAGCATTCAAGGTTATTGATTAAATACATGTTTTGCTCTCTTTGGAAATAATATTATGCAAGTATAAAATTAGTCATATATAATAATGTCACATTAGGATTTCACTATTCTGTTTAAAAGATAAAGTACACTCTTAATTATTAATTTAAATATTAATATATGAGATTTATAATAAAATTTAATATATTAATAATCATTTCACTCGATTAATATAAATAAGACTAAGTAAATAGTTCTGTTTTAACTCATGACTTTTTAGGGAAAAAAAAAATTGTTCTGTACTACATATCATTTTAAAAAATATATGAATTGCTAACTATTTTATTTCAAAATATCTATTAAAAATGTTAACGGTAAGTTTTGTAACTTTACTTTCGATTTCATATAAATTTACTTTTTTTATTTATTTTAGGAAGCTACATTGATATTAAGAATATTAAAAAATGCACTCTAGAATGAAGGAAATGCACTCTAATTCATTAATTAACAAATCAAAAGTTTAAATTTATAGTAAAATTAAATATTATATATATATAAATAAGTATGTAGTAAAATCTAAATTAATTATAATATCAATAATTGATTTGTTAAGTAATAATTAAAAATACATTTTATCTTTTTAGCATATCTTCTCACGGTAGACAAGTCAACAAACCTAAGTTTAGTATACTCAACACTTCATTACAGGAGAATATCTAGAAGAGAATGAAATATTTTTGAAGAAAAAATAATTTTTCTAATTTATATATATAAAATGATTTAGAAAGATATTTATGTATAAGCAAAAATAATCAATAAATGTGCATGAGGAAGACACCAGACAACAACCAAACAACGTCACCAAAGTTAAAAAAGTTAGGCAAAAAGGGTGAGAATTCTTGTTTATGAGGGTTGGAGGGATCTAACAGGTTCTAGTCACACCCCATCAAGATAGGAACCTATCATATTTCTTATACAGTCTATGATATAGGATGGACCGCAAAAATTGTTGACATATAAGAGCCTAGCTATGCTCTTTTTGTATTTCTAACTCTTTTGCTGAGGTCACAGTGTGGCATCCTAATATGGATTTCATTGTCACAGTCTCTTCATTTTTGTTTTTGCTTGTATTAGTCATGTGTTGTTACACGTGAAGTCTCGTCAAGAATATGTATCAATCTTCATAACAGCATTTTTGATTGCTCTAAAGTTAATTACAGAGTACAGACAGCAGTTACGGGACCACTGAATCTTGTCATAAGTTAGCCACCTCAACCATGTGCTTGGGCTAGTTTGTTCCTTACATTAAACCTTCTTTAGTTAATCTAATTTTTGTTGGTTGTATTGTAGTTCCATCATCACATAAATTATGTCAAAATGGGTAAACATTATATTTTGAACCCAATTTGATCTGCATAACAGTAGTAGCTAATTAATCATATATCTTTTACACATTGATTTAATAAATCTAGTAAGTATAGATCAGTCAACAACACAAGCCTGAGTTCATGGGATGATTTGTATTTGATTTTTATAAAATATATTCTTAAAAAAGTTAAAGAGTTTTTAAACATAATTAAATTCCCAACTAAGCAATTATTATATTATTTAAAAAGAACAGATTGATTGAATATAATTGGAAAACTAAGCAAACATTTCTATGTAACCAAATATGGAGAAGAAAAAAAAAATTGCATGGTTGTCACTTGTCAGGTTATTAATATGATAATAAATATGACTCCGTAGTTATGGTGTACTTTTTATTAAAATGGGGATTTGGACCACAATCTAGAGCATAGTAAGCCAAATTGAATGTGCACCAAAAGATATACAATATATAGATTATTAGAATATTACGTAGTTATTGATTGTATTTATTTCATGTTCTCGACAACAAAAAATGAATGACTTCTGTCACTTGGAAGAAAACATGTGCAAGATGGAGACTTCTATTTATTTCTTGTTCCCCAAAAAATTTTGCCTCGTTTTTTAATAGACATGAAATTACACTTTGTGACATTCCTAGGTGGTTCTTCTAATCCTGTTTGAACCTCAATTTATTTTCCTCTATTTTGTTGTTAGTTACTTGTGTACCAAGTTGAATTCAAATTTGCTCTCTGGACCACCGTTTTTACACAAAATTTTCTGTCTTTAGGTGACTATGCAGCAAAGCATTTTCCAGCATGAATAATAACTTTTCAAAGAGATACCTTTGGCGTGATTGGTGTGCCACTTCAATTGCAGAAGGAATGCTGATTATATGCGCCACATTTTTTTCTTTCTTTTGATGAATGTAGTGAATACTGAATACATCTTCTGGTTGATTTAACACTGACTTTGTTGATCACTGACTGAATGATTTGAAATTTCTCACAGGTTCTGAAATCTGAACTACACATGCAATGGTCGATTCTCTCTAATAATTTCAACTCATATACTCATGAACTCAAATTATATTTTCTCAAATTCCTTCACATGCTTCTACTTAGATTGGATAGAACAAGAATTTCAGAAATTTGAACGTTAATTTAAAATTAAAATATTAAAATTAAAATATTATTTCTTAGGTATCTATTCTCTTTCCATTTATTTCTCTCGAGATTTGCTATTACCAGGGATGGTTACAGGGCATTCTGGCTACATCTAGTAGTCATTTGTGAATGCCTTTCAAGATAGCTTCAATATTGGTTTTTTTTGGAACGTATATTCTAAATCTTCTTAATTAAAAATAACTATTTTATCCAATGCAATATGTTGTAGGTCAAATTTAAAGTATAAAATTCATATTATAATAATTACATAAAATATTTGAAAAATATATTAATACAATATAATATAATAATTAAAATAAATAAATATTATATATATAAAAAGACATTGTAGCAATCAAAATAAATAAATATCAACGACTTAAGGTTTATATTTGTTAAATAATTTTTTTCGTGAATTCTTTTGTCTAAAGTATAATTTCTTTAAAATCACAATATGAAATATTTATCACAAATTTAAAATATAATTTATATTTTTTTAAAAAAAAATTATCACAAAATTTTATTATAATATGAATTTTAAAATGAAATTTATTTATTCATAATAATTTTAAAACATATAAAATCAATCTAGTGGGTAAATGTTTGCTATCGACGAAATAAAGAAAATAAAGAGAAATAGATTGAAGAGGAATATCAAAAAAGAAAAAACTATCAAATATGAAATATAAAATTTTTTAATATAAGAAATTAATTAGTAAGGGTTTAGAGTAGCCCAAAAAAATTAAGATATGATTATTTAAGTATTTAGTCCTCAGGTTTTAAGGTTTTACGTTTTAATCATTAATAAATTTTTTCATCAACTTTTAATTCTTGTTTATTATGACACCTATATTTATTTTATATTTGATTTAGAAACGGTTTATGTAACAATATAAATTAACCTATCTGCACATCGAAATATCAATCTTTGAATTCATGGCACACAATCGAATAATTAGCATATATCTTTTTAACCTATCTTTATACTATTGAAATATCAATCTTTGATTAATTGAATGGTTAGCATATATTTAGGAGGGTGTATTGGATTAAAAAGATTTATAAAATAATTTTATATATAAGATTTTATAACTTATATTTTATTAGATTTATATAAGATTCAAAATAAATTTATGAATTTATTAGATTTTAAGTAATTGTATGGATTTCAAGAAAAATTCAACTATAATTATTAGATTAAAATTAAAAATATTATGGATAAAATTAAAATAAAATATAAATATTCATAATATTATTATTATTGTCACTTTTATTGTTATTATCATCTTTTATTATTATTATCTTCTCTGTCATAAGTGTTATTATTATTATTATTATTATTATTATTATTATTATTATTATTCCTTTATTATTATTATGTTATTATTATTATTATTATTATTATTATTATATTGTTGTTATTATTATTATTATTATTTATTATTATGTTGTTATTATTATTAATTATTATTATTATTATTATTATTAATGGTTGTCTGGGTTGTTATGGAAATTGTAATGCCAACAATAATAGTAGTTATGATTAAAATGAAAATATGATGATGATAGTGATGACAATGATAATCATTGTGAACTTGGGAATTTGGTTCACTTTTTTGTGTGAATTTGTTTTTAACATGTCTCTAATGAGTTATTAATTTTCGTGCAAACTTTTAGGTTGAATTTTTAATTTTTGTGTAGATTTTTAGGTTGCATTTAATGTCTTTAATGAGTTTTTAATTTTCGTAGAAATAGGTTAAATTTAAATGTGTCTTTTATTCCACTCAGTTTATAACTATATGTTGTATTGTAAGAGACAAATTGAATTTAAATAAAATGTAAGTTTTTATCTAGTATGAGAGTTTTTTAATTATTGAGAAAATAACTAAAATTAATCTTGTCAATCTTTCATTGTGACAATCAAATCATAACTTATCACTCATCCTTATGCGAGGAGATCGTCTCGATTTTTCATGAGGAAAGACATTGACATTTGTTAAGTCAACATGACTTAGCATCTTAGTTTTAATAATTACAGAACGTCTGTTGTTGTGTCAGCTGTTAAGTCAATATGACTTAACATCTTAGTTTTGATAATTACAGAACATTTGTTGTGCCAGCAGATTGAAGAAAGAACAGACTGAAGAGAGCAGATTGAAGAGAGTAGACTGAAGAGACATCAGACTGAAGAGAGTAGACTGAAGAGACATCAGACTGAAAAGGCATCAGATGCAAATAAAAAATAGAGTAGATTGAACAGTTGAAAACTGAAGAGTCATGATCAGACTGAAGGGAGCAGACAGAAGGAGACAGACGAATGAATTCAACATACAACTCATTTATTTATTCATTCTTCTACCTTGTTTAATGAAGTTCAGACGGAGTAACTCGCGCCCCAATTCAAATCTAACCGTTACTCGTAGAAGCTTCCAAAGACATAATCGAGATCTGTGTAAAACTCATGCAACACAAAAAGTAACCATGCTTTTTGTTGATGTCTTTGATCAAGTCAGAAAAAGCCTGTGCAAACATTAATTATTCTGATTGATCTCTGTCACACATTGAAGACCCCAAGACAAAGGACTAAATTTCAAATCTTCAGTCTAACGGATACTTTACAAAGCTCTCTATAAAAGGACTTCATTACTTGAAGAGAAGGCTAGCGAACTGCACAACAAAGAAATTATATTCAAGCTTCAAGCTCTCAAGCAAAGTTCACTCGCCCTGAACTTAGAATAGATCTCATTGTAAAACCTCTTTCTGCATAGAGGATAAACTTATTCTTTCATCTTTCCTAAATCTACTGTTATGAGCTCTTAGCCTGAGGAGGCTGTGTTTCAAAGAATACCTTTGTATTAGCTTGTGGAGGCTATACCTTGTTTAGCCTGTGGAGGCTGGGTTCAAAGAATACTTGTTTAGCCTGAGAAGGCTGTGCCTAAATAATATTTGTATTTAGCCAGGAGTGGCTGAGTTCAAAGAATACTCATAGTGGAACCTTAGCGTGTTGCTGGGGAGCTGGATGTAGTATTGATCAGAAGAACCAGTATAAAAATATTGTTGTCTTCTTTGTTGATTTATCTGTTAACTAACAGGGGATAATAACTTGAACAGTCTGATAATAAAATCAATCTTAAGAAGAAAACAATCTTGCGTTTGATCAAACTTTAAAAACAGCAGACACAAACGCATCGTCTTAGAGAATTTTTTTTTAAACAGTCTACACAATTCAACCCCCCCTTGTGTGTTTTTGTACTTTATAACATCACACTCAAGAAAGGGATGAGAAGAAGGTGAGTGATAAATCATAGTTTAATCGCTACAATCAAAGATAAATAAGATTAGTTTTAGTTCTTTTCTCAATAATTAAATACTCTCGTACTAGAGAAAAACTCACAATTTATTCAAATTCAACTTATTTTGACAATACAAGGAATATGTAGTTATTATAATTAGAGTGGAATAAAAGACATTTAAATCTAGCCTAAAAATCTATAAGAAAATTAAATACATATATGCATGAAAATAGTAGCCTAGGTTTCACAGTTCACATCATTTCTTCTCTTTTTGAGAGGATTTGCCCTCAAATCTTAGTTCATTTTCCTACCAAATCAAATATAAATTGTACAAATTTTGATTGTGTGAATTTCATGAACATTGAAAATGACTTCTTTTTGTAAAAATACGCCAAAATATGAAAGCAATGGATTACATGTATGAAAATTGTGTTAGCCTCAATAGTATTCAAGTAAGAAAGATATAATTTTTGAGATTTATCGTATTTTGCTTGTTCTCCAGTGACAATTTACAAGGTCAACAATGAACACTAGGAATGATATCAACAGTTTTCCTTTTCAGACATAGCAACTCATGGGATGGTTTCTCCATAGACTCTTCCTCCAATTCTCGCATCAAGTTATCAACAAGGATAACATTAGAGCTTAAAATTTTCTTATTTTCTTTTTCACTTCGTTCTTCCTTCTTTATTCTCTCTATTTTTTTTTTGTTGTTCTTCCTTTTTTATTTTTTTCTCTTTCTCTTGACTTTTTTTCAACTCTCTCACATTTTTTTATCATTGGAGTTCTCCGTATGATCTTTCCTTTATTAGATTATTTCTTTTCTCAATAAGGTACATCTATCTATACAACGACTCTAGTTGTCTTTTCAAAAACAATTTGAACAAACTTTCCAACTGCATTGTTTGTGATTCTAATTGACATTTTAATCGATTCAAAACAATGAGAATAACAAATAGATTAGATTAATTGGTAGAAAAAACTAACTTTTTGAAGGAAAATTTTGATAAATGAGCCCAAAAATCAAGTAACTCAATTTATACCATTCGGAGGAAAAAAGATATTACAAGATCACAAGAATATAATTTATTTTACAAAGAGGTAAATTTCACCATAATCATAATTTAAGTCAAATATCAAGAATAGGATTAAGGAAAAGAAACATGATATTAAGTGATTTCTCTTTCAAAAACTTGATTAATATGTGAACAAGATTACGGGTATTCAACTAATTGTGTAAAAAGGAAACTTTCCTTGCTATCCATAAAATGAAATTCTGATGAGTTTGAGGGAGGGAACTGTCTTGATTTTTCACTTCAAGGAAAGATATTGACGTCACACTCAATGTTGGAATTAATCCAGCGTCACCCTTAGGATTCGATGGACTTAACATCCCAACCCATGACGCTTAAAGGCGCAGCCCCTTAAACAACTTTATACTATAAGTATATTAAGTTGCGCCCTCACTAACAGCAATTGCTTTTGGTGTAGTGGTAAGCGCTTGGTCCTAACAAGTGGTATCAGAGCAAGGTCATGGGTTCGAATCCCCCGGCTGACACTGGGGGGGAGATTGTTGGAATTAATCCAGCGTCACCCTTAGGATTCAATGGGCTTAACATCCCAACCCATGGCGCTTAAAGGCGCAGCCCCTTAAACAACTCTATACTATAAGTATATTAAGTTGCGCCCTCAATAACAGCAATTGCTTTTGGTGTAGTGGTAAGCGTTTGGTCCTAACAAGTGGTATCAGAGCAAGGTCATGGGTTCGAATCCCCCGGCTGACATTTGGGGGGAGATTGTTAGAATTAATCCAACAATTACGTCTCTCCAAGAGCCAGGGATCTCCAACGACTCTCAACGGCAGGACATTTGGGGGGAGATTATTGAAAACACCTCTCTGCATAGAGGAAAAACTTTGTTTTTTGTTTTTCTACATCTCTTAAAAAGTCCACATTGTGTGGCATTTTAGCCTGAGGAGGCTGTGTTTCAAAGAATACATTTGTATTAGCCTGTGGAGGCTGTGTTTCAAAGAATACATTTGTATTAGCCTGTGGAGGCTGGGTTCAAAGAATACCTTGTTGGTTTAGCCTGAGAAGGCTGGCATCAAAGAATATCTGTAATAGCCAGAAGTGGCTGGGTTCAAAGAATACTTGTAAACCATTTCACGGTTTGTAGTGAAAACTCAAACTCAGTGGTTGCTGGGTAACTGGACGTAGTCTTGTATAGACGAACTAGTATAAAAATATTTGTGCATTTATTCTATCTGCTAGTTAACTAACGGGGATAAATATACTTTAACGTTTATATATTAAAATCAATCTTTCAAGATAAACACTGTTTCGTCTGAACAAGCTTTGAACTCACAGACGAAACCCACAGACGAAAGAAAATTTTTTTTGAAATCACAATTCAACCCCCCTTCTTGTGATTTGTCTTTTACAGTTTGGTATCAGAGCTCAGCCTCTAAGGGTTGAGCGCTTAACAGTTGCTAGAGGAAAAGATCCAGCATGGACTCACAAGGACCATCATTCTTATCCGGAGGAGCCTCCATGAACAAACCTCCAGCGTTCTCTAGAGATGATTATCCCTACTGGGCAGATCGCATGGAGATGTACATCAAATCCACACAGTACAGGCTGTGGAATATCATTACCAAAGGAGATATCCCTATTGTCAAACCTGAAGGAGAATGGGGAAATGAAGAATACTCAATGATGGAGCTGAACAACAAAGCAAGATATGCTCTCATGTGTGCTCTTTCCAGTACTGAGTACAACAGATTTTGTGCCTACAAAACTGCAAAAGAACTATGGGATGCTTTAAAGATCTCATATGAAGGCACAGAATATGAAGGCACAGAAGATGTCAGAATGAGGAAAGCTGCTACTCTTCAAAGAGAATATGAAATGTTCTCTATGAAGAAAGAAGAATCCATTGATATGATGTTTGGAAGATTCCAAACAATATTGAATGGACTCACTGCTCTTGGCATCACCTTCACAAAGTGATACGAGGTCGCACTCGCACAAATTAATACACTTAAATATGTAGTACTAGGAAGTGACTCCTAGATCGTCTCTCTCAAGGACCATCATTCAAATTTCTATCAAGTTTATAACAAAAGTGGGGGGGTTTGGTTGGATAGTTCAAAACAGAAATTGTCAAAACAGATTTACTAAACAAGTTCAATTGATAAAAATAGGTTAACCTCTTGATTGGATTGTAATTTACTTATCCTTGATAATAGAAAATCATGCTCAAATTACTGATGTTCTCAATCAAATCAAAATCAATCAACTAAGCGAAAATTAATTATGATTTTCCTTATGTGAATTAAGCAAACACATACATCATTCATTCCAATTATAACAACTTTATACTTCACTTCATTAAGCATGAAACCAAGATATAAGTTGTTATCAAATCTGGAATACTAAGCATAAACCAAATCATAAAGAATTAGCATGAATGATGAAGAACAATCAACAATTACAGCAGAAACCAAGTTACACAGAATCTCAAAGCATCATTACAATCCTTAATCAAGAGATTAACCTTTTGATAATTAGCCTTCCATCTTAATTAAAAAAAACGAAATTGCAAACAAGAAATTGAAATTACAGCAAGTTAAGATCAAGGTGAGATGATTATAAACGAAAATTGAAAGCTAGAAAAATAGAACAAAGTGCAGATTGAAAAATGCAGAGAAAATAGATTGAATAAAAACCCCTTTTTCTCCAAGAACCAAGTCTCCTCCTAAAACGAAAATTGCAATCTCCATTGAAAGGAAAATTCTCACTACCAATACCTAATAGCTGGACATGCCCCACACACTACATAATAAGTCAATATGACAAGAGAAGGTGGGGAGAAAAAGCCCTAAAATCAGCCCAAAGTTTCTCCCTAAAATCTGGAATGTCCCCCCACCAAGTGCTGGAATGTACCCCACCAATTGTCCAATGTGCTCCAGCTTGCCTCTCACTTTCTCTTCACATTGGCAGCCATATTTCACGTGTCAAAATAGAGTGTAAGGTCCAGGGCTCAATTCCTAAGCAAAACATTACAAAGTGGATCAATTAAATGCAACTAAAAATGGTCCAACTCGCATAGAATTCTGTCACTGGAAAGTGGTCTACTTTCAAGGCTAAATTCACCCCAGATGCAATCCGAATTGGATTTTCATGTCTTCATGACTTTTGTAGATCTATCTCTCTTCTTTAAGAGGCAATTAACCGCTCGTCAATTGGACATCTGTGGAGGAAGTTATGCCTGTTTTACCGAGACTAGTCAAATCCTTAAATGCTGGAATTTCCAGAACAGTTCGTGTGCTGCATTCAAAGACATTTTCACATTAGATGCACTCCGAATGGGAATTTTATGTCTTCATAGAAGTTGTAGATCTTTGAGTCCTCTTTAATTTGACATAAAATTCAGCTAAATCAGAGGTCTGTAGTGAAAGTTATGCTCAGTTTCATAAACCTTGTCAAATCTGGATAAAAATAACGAATTAGACCAAATTTATCATTTAAAGCCAAAATGAGTCTAAACTCATAAACACATTAAATCATACTAATTGACCACTAATAATGCTATTTTAGGATACAAATGATGCAGAGAAAGTAATCAAAATATTGACTTATCACAAAGGCCCAGAACAACATGAAGATATTGGACAGTCTTCCTCCTCCATGGGAAGCTATATCCACTGCTATTTCAGTTGGGCGTGACATGAAGACATTAACTCTTGATGAGTTAATAGGAGCCTTACGAGTACATGAGGTACTCTTGTGTAAAAGAGATAAGATCAAGATCCAAGAACCTATAGCGCTTCCATCCGTTAAAAACATTCCTAAAGAAGAATCTGTCAAGAAGGACAGTAAAAAGAAAGCAAAGATCTTAAAGGCTGATTCAACTGAATCAGAATCGTCTGATGGTTCGTCTGAAGACGAAGTCTCTCTCATGGCCAGACGATTCAAAAGAATGATGATGAAGAAGGGAAGAGGCCAACGCTTCTTCAAGAAAAAGGAAAAGAAGCTCCCTGAAAAGTCATCAACAAAGAAGATAACACAGAGATGTGTGTTATGAGTGCGAGAAAGCGGGACACATGAGATCGAATGTCCCAGATTGAAAAAGAGGTGGAGCTCTAGAAGAGATAAAGGAAAGAAGAGCTTACTGACATGGGAAGACCTTGACAGTGAAAGCTCAGAGGAATCCTCTGAAGAAGAAGAAACAACAAACATATGCCTCATGGCTGGAGATCATATCTCAACAGAGGTAAATTACAATGAAACTTCTTCATCCTCTTCTTCTGAGTCTGAGTCAGAATCAGAAGAAATATCATATGATACTCTTCTAGCTAACTCTCATTTTATTATTTCAAGCAATACAAAACTTGCAAAACCAAGCTAAGACAAGCTTTGGAAGAGAATGCAGTTTTGAAATCTGAAATTGAGTTTCTAGACAAGAAAATATCAAGTGATGTTTAAATCTGAAAAAAAAGGACATTTTCATTATTGAAATCGAAAGATTAAAGAAAGAAAATGAGTCCTTACTTAATGACTTAACCAAGTTTACCAAGGATCCTCCATTCTTGAAAACATTTTAAAATATGGGAGATCACCAAATGATAAAAGTGGACTTGGTTATGTTAAGGCATGACGAAAGGAAAAATAAACCTGTTTTCGATAAAAAGAAGAGGAATTACAACAAGGTTCCTAACATCTACAAAAAGGCTCAAAACAAAAAAAGAAGCCTTTTGTAACTAACAAGAAAGGACCCAAAAAGGTTTGGGTACCAAAGTCACTTATTGTTCTCATTTGCAGATATCCTCAATGGGAAGAGACAAGACTTGCCGGTACCTGGACGGTGGATGCTCACGACACATGAGAGACTGTCTATGTTCCAAGACCTTAGACCAAGTAAAGGGTCCTGTCTCATACGGTTTCGTAAAGGTAAAATTCTTGGCATTGGGACCGTTGGTAAGACACTCAATACCCTTATCCGTAACGTATCATACGTTAAAGGTCTTAACTTCAATCTACTTAGCATAAGTCAATTTTGTGATAGTGGATATGAAGTAGCTTTTAACTCGATGAGTGTATAGTGAAGAACAAAGATAAATCCATTCTTTTTGTTGGGAAAAGAAAGAACAACCTTTATGAGGTTTGCCTTTCTCGACCTAAGTGATCGAATGTAACATGTTTGATTTCAGCCCAGACGATGAACGAGATATTTGGCATAAAAAGCTTGGACATTTAAGTCTCAAGTATATTTCAAAAATTTCTAAGAAAGATCTCGTAAAAGGTTTGCCAAAAATATCTTGGAAAACCAATCGTCTCGGTGTGAATCTTGTCAAGCATGGGAAACAACTCAAAGCTTCTTTCAAATCTAAAAATGTTGTTTCCACGACAAGACCATTAAATCGTTACATATTGATCTCTTTGGACCCACTCGACCGAAAGTCTTGGAGGGAAGAGATATGGATTTGTCATTGTAGATGACTATACTAGATTCACATGGGTATACTTCCTAGCTCATAAACATGAGTCATTCAAAGTCTTTGAAATATTCTGCAAACGTGTTCAAAAAGAAAAAGGAATATGTATTGCGCCTCGTAAGGAGTGATCATGGAACAGAATTTGAAAATTCTGAGTTCAAAGCCTTTTGTTTTGAAAATGGTATATTTCACAATTTTTCGTCTCCAATAACTCCTCAACAAAATGGAGTTGTGGAAAGGAAAAATCGTACTTTACAAGAAATGGCTAGAACTTTGTTGCATGAAAGCTCTCTCCCGAAATATTATTGGGCAGAAGCAATCAACACTTCCTGTTATATTCAAAACAGAATATTGATAAGACCAATCTTGAATAAGACTCCATATGAATTATGGAAAGGAAGAAGACCCAACATTTCTTACTTCCATCCTTTTGGATGTGAATGCTTTATCCTTAACACCAAAGATCAACTTGGAAAGTTTGATTCAAAGGTGGTTAAAGGAATCTTTCTTGGATATTCCAATACATCTAAGGCCTATAGAGTATTTAACTGTAAGACGCAAGTTGTAGAAGAATCAATCCATGTAAAGTTCCAAGATAACTCAAAGGCTGATAAAGAAATATCAGACCTAGAAAATTTGTTTGATAATTTGCAGATTAACTCTTCTGGTCAGAATTCAAGACAAGATGATAAACAAGGGTCAGACGATACAGGGTCAGACGATACAAGGACAGACAAACTCTCTTCGTCTGATACTCATCAACAGGGAGATCAAGCCCCTGCAAAAACATGGAAGTTTGCATCTAACCATACAGAAGATCTCATCATTGGAGATAGATCTTAAGGTGTTCAAACAAGATCAAAAGTGAAGTATATTTCAAGCTATGCTCTTGTATCAGATCTGGAACCAAGTAATCTTGAAGATGCTCTTCAAGACAATGATTGGATTTTGGCTATGGAAGAAGAACTTAATCAGTTCACAAGGAATGATGTATGGACCCTTGTTGAAAGACCAAAGAACAAAAGCATCATCGGAACCAGATGGGTGTTCAGAAACAAGCTTGATGAAGCTGGAAAAGTGGTAAGAAACAAAGCAAGGTTAGTAGCACAAGGGTACAATCAACAAGAAGGTATTGATTTTACTGAAACCTTTGCACCTGTAGCTAGATTAGAAGCTATCAGAATATTACTTGCTTTTGCTGCTCACAAGAATATCGTTCTATATCAAATGGATGTAAAAAGTGCTTTTCTAAATGGTTTTATTGAAGAAGAGGTGTATGTAAAACAACCACCTGGCTTTGAAAGTTTGTCTCAGCCAGATCATGTTTTCAAACTCAAGAAAGCATTGTATGGTCTTAAACAAGCTCCTCGAGCTTGGTATGACAGACTCAGTACTTTCCTTCATAAAAATGGTTTTTCAAGAGGAAATGTTGATACAACTCTCTTCAAGAAAAGCGTTTCAAAGGACTTTATTATAGTCCAGATTTATGTAGACGATATAGTCTTTGGAGCTACTAACAACTCTCTTTGCAAGGATTTTTCAAAGCTAATGCAGGACGAGTTTGAAATGAGTATGATGGGAGAATTGAAGTTCTTTCTAGGACTTCAAATCAAACAGACGAAAGAAGGAATCTACATCCATCAACAGAAGTACACAAAGGAACTTATCAAAAAGTTCAAGATGGAAAATTCCAAGCTTATGAAGACCCCAATGCATTCGTCTGGAGCAAATCTCAACAAGGATGAGTCAGGTAAGTCTGTTGATCAGACGATATACAGAGGTATGATTGGCTCACTCCTTTATTTAACTGCGAGCAGACCTGACATTATGTTTAGCGTTTGTCTATGTGCGCGTTTTCAATCTGATCCCAAAGAATCTCATTTACAAGCTGTAAAGAGAATTCTTAGATATCTTGTTGGAACAACTAATCTCTCTCTGTTTTATAAGAGAAATAGTGATTTCAGTTTAAGAGGCTTTTGTGATGCTGATTATGCTGGTGATAAAGTGGAGAGAAAAAGCACAAGTGGTGGATGCCAATATCTTGGATCATCACTAATATCTTGGTCAAGCAAGAAACAAAACTCCATTGCACTCTCAACAACTGAAGCAGAATACATTGCTGCGGCAGGGTGTTGTTCACAACTACTATGGATCAAACATCAACTTGAGGATTATTCCAAGTTTGAGAATCATATACCAGTATTTTGTGATAACACAAGTGCAATCAATCTCAGCAAAAATCCTATTCAACATTCAAAAGCTAAACATATTGAAATTCATTTTCATTTCATAAGAGATTATGTCCAAAAAGGTATTTTCGATATACAGTTTGTTCAAACTGATTTTCAATGGGCAGATATATTTACAAAAGCTTTAGATGAAACACGATTCAATTTCATTAAAGAAAATCTTGGAATTATTTCTTTGAATGATTGAAAATTGTTTAAATCGAGTTATTGATTGAATTTGTTCCGTCTGTACATTACTTCGTGTTAAGACGAAACATTGCGTCTGATCAAGTTGAATAGTTACTGTGGTAAAATTCAACAGACGCAACTTTTACTTTTTAATAAGTTTATCTCAAGTGTGCAGGGACAAATTAAAGAGAGCAATAAATGTGTCTGTCATTTATTGCACTATTCTAGGACAATGATAAGCACGCGCCGTGAATTGCAGAGGTTAAATCAATCATTGAAAAGGCAATGATGTGGACACGTCAAATCAAGGGAGAATTTCAAAATCTGTTTCGTCTGATGAATTGCAACAGTTTTTATTCCTTACTTATAAATACTCTTGAAACATAACTCTTTTACTCTTTACTGCAATTTGAAACTGTTTGAATTCTCTGAAACCTAAATACTCACTAAGCTTTCATTCTCTCTTTTCATATCTTAACAATGGCCGCCAAGAACACCAAGGGAACCAAAACCGCTGAAGCAACCTTTTTCGCTCAAGATTTGTTCTTGCCAAGCAAGTGGATATCAAGGGAAACTCTGGAGATAGTTTCAAACAGAGTGGTGAAGATGTTTGACCACACTGGGTGGATGGACTTTGCTGAGACCAAAGGCCCATGGCTGATGGAGGCATACGCCGAGTTTTGGAGCGATGCCAGAGAGTTTGATGATGGCATTGCTGGCATTATTGACAACAAAGAATACATCATCACTGTTGATACCATCGCTGAGGCCAGAAATTGCAAGGCCGAAGGACGCTTCTATAACCCCAACTGGGTGAAGAATGAATCAGAGGATCATGTTGACAAATTCATCTATTTAAAGAAACCCAACTCTGAAGATCCCAAGTCCTTCAGATCTGGAAAACTCGCTCCCACTGCAAGAATCATCCATAACCTCCTCTATAATATCTTCACGCCAAGGACTGGTTCAAGGGACAATGTGAGTGTTCGAGACAGATTCTGCATTTTTTATTGTCTGAGAAAAGGAAGAATGAGTCTCCCACACATTATTCTTGACCATTGGAGGAGTGCTTTGAAGAGTAGGAACATTCGTAGGAAGAGTAGCATTCCCTACGCCACTCTCTTCACAAAAATCATCATTAACCAAGGGTTTGATACCACTGACGTCGTCTATCACCCTGAGGGAAAAGAAGTGAAAGCAAGCACCTTTGCAAAGATGCATCTATCTCCAAGCTTCTTTTCTCACTCACAAACCCAAACACCATCCCAAGTAGAACCCAAAACACAAACCCAAACACCGTCCGAAACACAAACCCAAACACAAGCCCAAACATCAAACCAACCTCAACCTCCTCCTTCTGTGATAATATCTAAAGTTCCTTTTGAGGATGTTCTTGAGGAACCTCTCAAGAAGAAGAAAAGGACCATCAGAATCAAACACATTGGTGCTAAGTCAAGTGGACAGACGATATCCCCTAGTAAAGATGAAGGGGTTAAGGTATCGTCTAAGGGTGTTTCGTCTGTGAAGATACTAACAGACAAAGAAAAACAAAGGAAAGACGCAGAAGAAAAAGCAAAAGCTAGGAGCTTGCGCTTGAGAAAGCTGCTAAAGGCAAGGAGAAAATGAAGCAAAAGCTTGCGTCTGTTATAGTTGGTGAGACAGACGAAGAAAGAATGCTGAAAGAGGCCAAGAGAGTCTCTATTTTGCTTCAAGCTGAGAGAGAAAGGATCTTTCTCGAGAGCGTTCAAGGCATTGGATCATCTGAGGGAGCATCTGCTCAAGCAATCTCAGAGGGCATGAACAGTGAAGAGACAGCCCAGATCCAAAAAGATAATGCCCAGCTTGCGGAGGAGTTAGAAACCATGCTGAGTGAGGAAGTCTCCACAATGGAAGTCTCTCCTTCACACTTACTCCAAGACGAACTTAGGGCAAGCCCTATTGTTGCGTCTCCGCTGAACGCATCCCTTGCACAGACGCTACCTGCTGCGTCTGAGGAGGCATCACACCCACAGACGATGGACATTCCGTCTGAAGACCTAGTGCTGATTGAAGATGTTGATTCTTCGTCTGATGAAGATCAACTTGAGGTTTCAAAGTTCTATGCCTCTTGGGAAAGGTCACATGCTGAAGTGATTAATCCAGAAGACTTACCCCCAAAGCACAAGATGGATTATTCGTTCCTAAACGAATTAGTCATGAGAAGATTTGCTGAAAGCACCTGTGCTGAAAGACCAATCAAGCCAGATTGGATCATTGGAGCGAAGTTTGATGAAGCCTCCAATGAAGCTGAATCGTCTGAGCCTGCTTCATTAGCAGACGATGAAGACTTGTACATACAGAATACACCATACATAGAGCTGAAGAACCCTTATCAGTATAGAGGAAAGAAGGGATTCCAGCTGAAGAAATCTGAAAACCCCATTCTTTACAATAAGTCCCTGAAGCCAGAAGATTTTAATGAAGATTTTGTCTATTCACCAGAGGAGCAACGCAATTGGTTGAAGTGTCTGCCCTGGGACAAACTGGCATCTCTAAATATCAAGGGACTGGAGAAAATAAAAGAATACAAGGATCATCTTGCTGCGTCTGAGATTGAAGGACCAGCACTTGGCTATGAACCTTACATCCCACAAAGAAAGAATTCAAGATGGAAGGCTCAGATTGAAATGAACGCTCCAGTTCTTCATCACTGTAGATTTGGAGACGATGAATCCAGCCGCTATGAGCCAAAAGATTGCACACATTGGCATCTTGACGCTCTAACTAGCCATGATCCTTTCAAGTTCACAATTCCACTCAACCAAACAGAGTATGTTGGTTTAGGCCACACTCTAGGAATTGTGCTTCCATGGACGAGACCCCATTGCTCTGGGATTCATCCAAGGTACTCCATCCTCCTCAACGAATATGAAGACCCTGAAGATTTTGCCCACTCCCTTCCTGAAGATTACAATATACCTTTCGCATTGATGGCCAAAGCATATCGGAGAGAAGCTAAGGAAAGAAACATTTCCTTTCTTCATATAGAGCGACAAGCTGAGAAGAACTACAGAGATCTTCCTCTTTTGATTGGATCTCAGTTTTCCTCTCTGGTGACAGACGAAACCAAATATTATATCGTCTTAGACCGAAAGAGGCCATGCTTGGTAAAATATTTGGCTAAGGGGAAGGAAAAGAAGTATTCGTCTGAAACCACTGCCAAACATTGCTCTGGAACCATCTTTGATGAGAAGGACTCCTCTACGTATGTGGCAAAGTGTTCCTCGGCGCCGCATTTGTATATTCTCAGGAACAACCACTTCTTAAAGTATCCATTCCAACCAAGTGGTATACCTATCAATGGAACCGGAACTTCACAGCCTACCTCGATCTTCCTCTTTTCACAATGCGTCTGAAGGAATCACCCAAAGTAGTCATCATTGATGACACTATACCTTTTGTGGAGGAGCCTCAAACACCGCAAGTGCCAATTGATGATGTGGTGGAGGTTGCTGAGGCTGATGAGGAGATGCCCAAGGCAGCTGATATTGAAGAAGCTGAGGAGTATAAGACTCTGAAGCGCAAATATGAGGCTTTGGAAGAAGATTGTCAGCACTTGAAAGAAAAGAACAGAGAACTTGAAGAAAATCACGCTTCTCTATCGTCTCAAGTGCAACAGCTTAAAGACGTTGTCATGACTCTGTTGAACAAAAAGCCAAAACCTTCTTCTTGATCAGAGTTTTGATGATCACAACTAAGAGGGAGAGAAAAGAAAGCATAATCTAAGGGGGAGAGCCTAACCCAAGGGAAAGGGGAGAGAAAAGAAAGCATAATCCAAGGGGGAGAGCTTAACCCAAGGGAAAGAAGAATGGTACAAAGCAAAGTCTGAGGGGGAGCAAGGAAGAAAAGCTCGTCAGTGGGGGGAGAAACAAGAACAAGGAGTATCGTCCTAGGAAGTTATACTGCTGTATTATTGTAAAATTTTTTTTGCTCAGATATACATTGTAATTCTTTATTGTTTTCTGCTTTGTAATACCATTGTAATATTCGACTCTGATTACATCACATTGATGTAACAATAAATCATAAAGAGGTATTTTTCAGAAAACATCGTCTTGATGTAAATCTGGCTCATTAAACTGTTGTTTCTGTCTAACTATGTCTTATGCAGATTTTCGTGGTATGGTCTCGTAATCATCAAAAAGGGGAGAATGTTAGATCAAGATGATCAAGGAGGAAAATGTTAGATCAAGAATGTCCCTAAGTTTTGACTAATTACAGAACAGACGAAACAAGCCATCAAGACTTGACAAGACGAAACAGGCAACAGACGGAACATGATCCTTCAAAATTTGAAGTGTTACGTCTGTCCAAGAGCCAAGCCACCAGACGATACTGGCACAGACGAAAGAAGACTACTCAAGTTGAAGACCTTCGTCTGTCCAAGAGTGAAGCTTAAGACGAAAGGATGAGACGAAACAAAGAAGTTTGAAGACTCATTTCGTCTATCCAAAAGTGAAGTTCAGTTGAAGTCTCGCGCCAAGATTTAAAATCTAAAGGAATCATCATGAGAAGAATCCAAGATCTGTATGGGGATCTGCGCTTTCACATCCAAAGTCAAAAAGGTCTCTATCTTTTTGTCACATCTCTCGTACAAGTCAAGTAAAAGGAACGCGCACGCAATTGATCGAGATATCCATTCGCAACTCAAATCTATCAATCAAGGACAACTGACAACCTTTTTGGAAAGTTCTCAAGAAGATCTCCAACGACTCTCAACGACATTCAAATGAGTCTAACGACTATTTGAAGAAGATGCCTATAAAAGGACTCTACCACGACTAGAACAAGTTGGCGAATACGCTTATCTGCTATCTTTAAGAATTCGCTCACTGTCAAGCTCTGTTATTGAAAACACCTCTCTGCGTAGAGGAAAAACTTTGTTTTTCTACATCTCTTAAAAAGTCCACATTGTGTGGCATTTTAGCCTGAGGAGGCTGTGTTTCAAAGAATACCTTTGTATTAGCCTGTGGAGGCTGGGTTCAAAGAATACCTTGTTGGTTTAGCCTGAGAAGGCTGGGATCAAAGAATATCTGTAATAGCCAAAAGTGGCTGGGTTCAAAGAATACTTGTAAACCATTTCACGGTTTGTAGTGAAAACTCAGTGGTTGCTGGGTAACTGGACGTAGTCTTGTATAGACGAACCAGTATAAAAATATCTGTGCATTTATTCTATCTGCTAGTTAACTAACGGGGATAAATATACTTTAACGTTTATATATTAAAATCAATCTTTCAAGATAAACACTGTTTCATCTGAACAAGCTTTGAACTCACAGACGAAACCCACAGACGAAAGGTACAAACGAAAGAAATTTTTTTTTGAAATCACAATTCAACCCCCCTTCTTGTGATTTGTCTTTTACACTCAAGAAAGATATGAGAAAGTGAGTAATAAGTCATGAATTTGATCGCCATAACCAAAAATTAATAAGATTAGTTTTAGCTTTTTTCTCAATAATTAAAAATAAATTCATACATAGAGAAAATCCACATTCGATTCAAATTTAACTTGTCTCTTGAGATACATAAAGTATTTATTTATAAGTTGGGTGCAATACAATACACATTAAATTCAATATAAAAATTTGCACAAAAATTAAAAAAACTCATTAAAGACAGAAGAAATGCAACCTAAAAATTTACACGAAAAAATAGGAGATAGACTTTCTAGTTCACGTCAAATTCGACTTATTTTAACCAATTAAAAGTAAAAAAAGTAGAAAAATGATAAATACTTACAAGAATAGTAAGATAGAAAGAGATTTGAAGAGAATGTTGCAAAATAAGTGTTTTTGGGTGGAAAAAATAACAAGAATTTAGGCATATGATCAATTTTTACAAAAAGAGGTTGGAAAACAACTCTCACTCATACACACGTTCAGCGTCACTCTTGCTTGAACAAAAAATACTGTCTCATTTGAACAAGTGAAAACTTTTCTATTTTGGATCCGAGAACTTCATTTGAGCTAGAGTACAAAATACATACAAAACAAGTTTTAAGATTTAAAATTAGCAAATATAAACACTCATTCACGTCCACACAAGTATATAATCATCATCAAACATCTAATATTCAAGAAAAATATAATGTTACACACCATATTTATTATTTTCGTTGTCTTGAGATGAGTTTCACGATTTAAATTGAAAATAGAAATAATATCAACATCTTACAATTGACACTAACTAAGGAATTAAAAATAGAAAATATTTAATATATACCTAAATCATAGGTAAGTACAAAAAAAAATTTAACAATATAATTTTATATATCTCAATAAAAATATTATGCATTTTAATTCCTTAACCAGCATGATTAATCTTTATCATGATATTAAATTTATTATATTTAATGCTTACTTTATAAAAGATATCTTTAATGAATTTTTACTAATAATTTTGGTATAACAATCACCTATTCATCTGATTTATATCATCTGATTTACTGTGCAAATTTACTCTCACAATCCTAATGATATTATTATCCATACTAATGGTAATTGTTCTTTGGGAACAGTGATGGATTCAGGTCCAATGTTGATAGGAACAATATATTTTTATCACGTAGCTAATTAATACCGGAATATGTAAGGTTATATTATATATATTTAAAATTTTCAATAAAGTTAATTATTATTATCAACAAAAATCATAATTATTAGAATAGTCTTAAAAATGTGCGTCATGTATGATAAATAATATACTAGTACAGTGTATAAAAAGATATGGTAAAAAGAGAACAAGATTTATAAGATTTCATGAATATAATGATTTATAAAGATTTTTAAAATTTTATGACTTGATAGAAATCTAATAATTTAGAAGAATTTATTAGATTTATATTATAAGAATATGTAAGGTTCGAAAAAATTTCATAATTAAATTTATGAGATTTTAACATATTTCATGAATTTATAAAAAATATTCAATAATAATTATTATATTATAATTAAAAAAATAATATTAGAATAAAATATAAAAATTTATGACATTATTATTGTCATGTCTATTATTTTGTCATATTTTTACCATTATTGTTACATTATCATAGTGTTATGATACTAATAGTTGTAATCATGATAATAACAAAAATTGATAATAATATATAGTATTGTAAAAGTGATAGTGACGGAAACTTACGATGACATACTAACACTAAATAGAAAAAATTCTATATCATAATAGAAAAAATTTACAAAATCAAAGGTTTAGATAAGATTCTTAAATAAATTGATTATTAATACTTTTCTAAAATTCTCACAAATTTTATTAAATTAAATAATTTATTGAAATTTATATACTTTTAATTATCACATGACATTTTTTAAGTTGTAAAATAATTTAAATGACTATCAACACATTTTGGTAACTTTTTTTAAAAAAAAATTATGATTTTTTTAATTGAATATTAAGAGATTTTTGATAATTTTTTAAATTTATATAATATTTTTTAAAAAATTAATAAAATTAACTAAAATAATTATTTTTATGAAATTATATATATATATATATATATATATATGTATATATATGTGTGTGTATATATCACCTTATGTGAAGGACGGAAAAAGGAGTAGCTGAATAATTTATTTTCTAATAACTTTTTCCTAGTTCAACTATTAAGAAACGATTATCAGCCTCCACAGTCAAATATGTTTTCTTCACCTTGTAGTTTAGAAGATTATAGTCAATGTACTAATATCCTTCTCACTACAATTAATTTCCTTAAGAACCACAAAGTTTCATTGTTGAGTCATTTAAATTTGAATAGATATTTGATTACAATTAATTTTCTTATTCATATTTAGTTATTGTTAGATTATGAACGAGGAGACATAAAAGACATGTTTATTTTAGTTATTTTATTTTTCATTTTGTAATTTTTATTGTTAATTTAATCATTATAATTGTAATCTAAAAAATATAATTGATTATTTTATTTAAATTTTATAATTTTAATCATTATCTTAATTTAAATTTAACGTCTATTAATGATAATATCTTAACATTATATAATATTGATCATCGACTAATGTGTTAAAATAATATGAGAGTAAATATTTAAAATTAATAACTAATACTTGTGTGTTCTTGAGAGAATGAATTGTTATTACATGTTAGAAGACGTGTTATGTCACTAATGTTACGTGACTGACGGTTACATTAAGCAGCTTAAGTCCTTGATTAAATCCTCGATAATATCAGTATATTTTGAAATGACATTTCATTATATCAGTTTGGTAAAGAGTGATTGACACACGAATAGACAAGTTACCCTACTCCACCTATAAATATAGTATGAGAGAATTTTATACACTTTTTTAAGAGTGTCTCTATAGAAACACTCATTTCCTTCTACTAGGTTGATCTTTGGAGTAATTAATCATAAAATATTTTACCTAATTCAAATTTCAACCCCAAAGACCCATCCATAAATGACAGTTCTTCTCTTTTCGATCAGAATATCAAATTGATGAATTTTCAAAAAATGAAAAATTAAATTTGTGCAATTAAAATAAAAATTGCATAATTTTAAGAATCAATAGATTAAAATCTAATTTTGATTAAATATAAAAATGATGTATTTTATTTTAAAATAATTTATTACATATTTAATATAATTTTGATTCCTAGATTATTTACTTAAGAAACATTTTAAACTAAAAATTTAAACTAAGATCTTTCTATAGATTGGTAATAAAATATGATAAAAATTATGTATAAAAGTTTTTTTAAATAAAATTTTATAATTTAAATCAATACAATCTAATAACACGTCATCCACATTAATGATGGATTAAATAATAAGTGTGAAACAGTGCACCGAAACGGACAATCTTTATAATGTTATTATTAAGATGGTTGCATTCAGTATAAATCAGCGGTTTAATATTGATATTAACTCCAATGGCGGAGAATGAAAGTTAGAAAAGGCTATAAAGAAATATAAATCATATCAATCAAGTTAAAACATGTAAAAATATTATATAAAATTATACAGAATTGTATCTTTATAATATTTGATTTTGATTTATTTTTTTTTAAAAATAACATATCCAAGTCAATTGTCATTATATTTTGTTAATTTAATTTGAATTATTAGATTTATTAGATTAATTTTATTCTATAAATGATTATTTTAATTTTTAAAATGTGTGTTGAATAATTTATTTTTTAAAAGATAAAATATAATTTTAAATTATTTTAATATTTATCTTTATCTTATCACTTAAATTTAATTATTAATTTTTATTTTGATAAGTCATGAATTTAAGTGTTCTTTTTCATTTTAATCATTTTTTAGAATTAAAATAAAAATAAATTATTATATTTATTATTTTGATCTTTATAGAATATTTATTATTATTTTAAATATCTATAAAATATTTATCATCATTTTAATTTATAATTCGAAAATTAAATAATTAAGTTCATAATAAAATAAGAATACATAATTAAATTCATTAAATAAGATAATAAAAAAATAAAATAATAATTTAACGAGACTATTTTATTATTTTTATTACTGAATTATATCATGGACCCACAGTAACAGCTCCTTTGTTCAGCTACAAAATCTGAATCTTGTACATTTAAAAAAACAAGATTCAAAACAAGGATTCTGGGGTTTTCTCTTACAACTTGAAGGCAAGGGTTCTTCTCCCATTTACTCACTTCTTCGCTGGCCTTCAACATTCCTCTGGTAAGTCTTTAATTCACATCTCTCTGCTTTTCTTTTATTATTTATCTTTGCATGTCACTAGTAAAAGAAGAAATTTGAAATGCTTCATTTACTTTCAAAATTTGGTTTTGAAAAAGAAAAATCTTTGACAATTTTTAGTTTGGTGGTTATAGTCTTTGGGGTGTGCCTATTATGAAAATTGAATTCTAAGCAGAGAAGAATGATTTGTCATAGATTAATGTGATGCTTGCTAAGGTGTGTTTGTCTGTGTTAGTCTAGATAATTGATTTTGTTTTCTTGTTGGGTTAGTGCACTGATTAGTGGTGAAACCAACAAGTTAGAATTTTTGGGTTTTCTTAGTCCTGGAATGCAAACTATGAAGGCAAGTGGGAGTAAGAGTGGGAAAAGTGGAAGCAGTGGAGGAGGTTCAAATGATTCAGTGGCTGCGGGAGATGTGATATTTATCAAACTCCGTGGTGGCTCATGGTGGCCTGCACAGGTTGGTCAATTTTCATGTTTGCTGGTTTCCTGAACTCGTGAAAGGCATGATACAGTGTTTAATGTTAACTATTTGATGTTTAGATTGACTTGTCTGATGTAATTGACTTTGTTGTAGGTTGTTGATGAAAATAGTGTTAATAAAAGCATTAAACCGAAGAGAAAGAATTCATCTGGAGATGTTCTTGTTAGGCATTATGGAAGCTATACATAGTCAGTACCTTTTCATATTTATTTATGTTTTGTGAAATTTAGTGCATGCTTGGATAACCCTGTACATACTCTAGGATAATGACACTCTTTGTATCTTTTGTTTGGAAAGTACTCTGGAACGGAGTGTGACAGTTATTCAAACACAAATGTGCACATTTAATTTCTTGTAACAGTCCTTGTTTGCTTCTGCAGTTCGTATGCGGATCCTATTAAATGTCGTTCTGAGTTTAAGACGGTAAGTTGATATTGGGTAACCATTTGGTATATACTTATTTTTGTGTCTTTGAAAAGATCATGACTTTGGCATGTTTCTCTGTGCTTATATCTATGAGCTTTCAGATACTTGAGCATAATGACGGTTCTCTCAGGAAAGTACTTCTGCAATCTCTTGAACAGGTATCCATGCCTTCTTTGTTTGGGTTGTTTATAATGAAGTTATGACTGGTCTTAAAGAATTTTTTTCCTTAGGCTGCCAGTTATTTTAAACACTTTTGAATTAACTGTGTCTGCTGTTGTTTTTTTTTATGGGTGGAAGGATCTACCTAGCACAAAATCCCGTAAATCAAAGGTGTCATCATTGACAGCTAAAGGTTAGCCCATTTTCTTGTAACTAATGGTTTTTCTCTACCAAAATACAATAGCATAGCTATTTCTAATTTTCTCTTTTTGGAGAGAAGAAAAGAAAAAAAAAAAAAAAAGGAATGTAAAGTGTAAACAAATAAGGGGTTTTGTGGTACCCCTCCCCTTCTCCATTTTATGTTTTTGTTTTTCAATTGATATTGTGTAATATAATCAAATGCAACATATGTTATTTGTTATTTTAGATAAGTTAGATATCTCTTGTTGAGTTTCAATTTATGTTGACGCATAAGATTAAGAGATAATTATGTCCAGCGTTATGTCTTGAATCATAAGTGTGTATATATATTTAGCCCTTTCTTGTCCAGAAATCAATAAAACATTCAATTTTTTAATAAAGTTGTGATCTTCCATGATTATTATCAAGTTCGATTTTTTGGATCTCCCTTTTGTGGAGGACCTCTTCTTGTTTGGTTGCTCCTCTAGTTGCTTCCTGTGCTTTGTTTGCTTAGGTAGTGTGTTTTGGTTTTTCATGCTTTATTTCATTTCTTTTGGGACCTGTTATTGTAGTTTGGTTTTGTCTTTGATGTGTGACTTGCTTCAATGGTGGAAAAAGAGGTTAATTCCTCTAAGGATTATTCCAATTGTAAAAATAAAGGTTTGATTTTACCTTTTCTGAGCCTCTGACCGCTGAAAAGTTGAATGACAGACGTTACTTGTATTGGTATTCTATAATTGTGGTCTGGTTTCTGAGTCAGGGTCTTTGAGCATCTCACCAATAAGGTAGAGGTTAAACAATAGAACCAGAAAGAAGACAGGAAAAGAAGAACTTCAAATGGAGTACAATTAGCTGCTGAATGATAACAGTATTAACCAAGTATTCTGCCCAATGTAAAATATTCATCCAAACCTTGGACTGCTTTGTAGAAAACACCTCAAATCGGTTTCCAGTCCCCTATCGACCACATTCGTTTTGGCCACTTGATTTCAGATGATAAGCTGTACTCTTGCACTACTGTGTTCCCACAATTCAAAATAATTCTTGCCAAAAATTTTGTACTCATGCGCAGCGGTGTTAACATAAGGTAGGATCTTGTCACTAGCAAATGGCAATAGAGACTGGAATATCATGCAAATGTACCACCTCCTTGGCAATAGTCTTGGTAATTGATTGAGCTGAGTAAGGGTGCTTGATGGGGGATAAAATGAACATACTTACTCAATTTATCCACCATGATTAAGATTTTGTCAAGCCCCTTAGATTTAGGCAACTAGGTGATGAAATCCCTACTAACATGTTTTCAAATGGCATTAGGAACATGTATTGGCTGCAATGACCCATCTGTATGTGTTGCTTGATATTTACTTTCATAAATTTGGCAACCTGCCACAAACCGTGTGACAGTTCCCTTCATGCCTTTCCGATACTCGGATTGATTTATGGATATGTTGTGCCCTTGAAATATAGTCAATTTCTGTTCAAGCATATAATGCCCACGAGAATTTTGGGCATTTTCCAGCTCTTCTATGATCTATCTCAACTGCGAATTGATGCTCACCTTCTCCTCAGTCTCCTCGATGTCTGACCAAAGTAGTTTAGATATTGTCTGAATTTTCATGTCTAATTTTACTGGTTTTGAGTTGTGATTCCCTGCTCCATAAGATATTTCAGACTCCTCTAGTCTATGAAGACAGTAAATTTCTTCCCTAGTAAGGTTTCCATTGTTGAATTGCCATAACCAAGGACATGAGCTCCTTCTCATAAACAGACTTTAACAATGAAAAAGATTCCAGCACTTTACTGAAATATGCTGTGGGTTGCTTCCCTTGAGATAACACTACTCCTATCCTTTTGCCTAAGACATCACACATTTAATGTAAAAAGGCTTTTGCTAAAATCTGGGATGCTAATGCTGGTGCCTATATGACAACTTTTTGAAGTTTCTTAAAAGCATTATCAGCATCAGAATTCTCAGTTAAGGGTTTTGCTACTTTCCTATAATCTTTCACAAGCCATTCATGAAACTAATTTATATTCAAAGGGGTTAGCCATTATAGAATGCAATCCACCTTTCGTTGGTCTGTAGATATTGTTTCTTTAGAAATGATAGGCTAGGTAGTCTATCTCCCTTTTTCCAAAGCTACACTTCTTCCAATTTGGGGATTATTTTTCCTGCTGAGCATAAAGAAAGTTCAAGATTGTGGCACACTACCGACTAAAATCCGTTTCTCCTGCATTCCCAACTTCAGAACTGTCCACTGCACAGTCACCCTCAACTACATTCTCTTGCTCATCCTCCCCAAGAATCATCACCCTTGGGTTCTTCTCTAGACAGCAATGCTCAGGTGGATAGGTGAACCCACATCAAAAACACTTTTCCTTGTCAAATGTTTTCTTGACAGGGCAGTTGTCTAGTGCTTGTATAATGATTTGAATTAGACTCAGAACTCCTTGTCTTGGAAGGTGTTCTTTGTTGTGAGGTCTTAGTATTGCTCAGAAAACTCATTCCTACCTCAAAAGATCTATTCTGGTATGGCAACCTAATTTCCTCATTTATTAGCTAAACCCTTTCGAGGCAAAAAAAAAAAAAAAACCTCTGAAGCACTTTACCAATTATTACCATTTCAAGAGACCCTTAATCTCGTTCCATTTATAATTTATCAAACTATTACCACTCCAAAGATGGTTCAAGAAACACTTAATCAAGTTAGATGGTGGTGTTGGGTGGGTCCTCCTTAAGTCAGGCCCAACAACATTTTATATTTTATATTTAAACAGAATATTTAGCGGCCCATTTGTTTTTTTTTTTTTTTTTTTTTTTTTTTTTTGCAGCAACTTTTCAATTTTTCACCAGAGAGAACACTCTTAGGGTTTTGCTCATTTGTGTCTTGCCGTGCTCATATGTGCGGTTTATTTGATGATTTCGCTGCATCATTGTTTTTTCACTATTCTGTGAGTAGAGCATTTTGTGAGTTCTTTTGTAGGAGCACTTTTACTGAACTCGTTGATATTTTTTATAGTAGATATTTTTCTGGACTAGGTCTCGTGGTTTTTGTCCAGGGGTTTCCACGTTAAAAGTTGTTTGTATTCTTCTTGCTCTACATTACCTTTTTCTTGCTCTCTGGATTTTTAGATTGCCGTATATTACGTTCCTCTTGTTTCAATCAAGGGGGAAATGTTTTATTTTACGCATGCTTTCAGATTGATTTTTGTGTGTAATTTTTCCGCTGCGTCCTCGCGCCTTTCCCAACAGGTGGTAGGCTACAAATGATGGTATTGAGGCATTATAATCCAACCATACATGGACTTTAGTAAAGAGTGATTGTTTAAGTAAAGTAATAAAAAAGGAGTATATATTATTAAGCAAATCCATTTGATTATGAAAGTTGGATTGGCAAATGGAGGACATATTTTGCAGGATGTGTTCTCCTTATTTATCTTTTATTAAACATGTATATGATGTATTGGAGTGTTATTTACTGAATTTGTGTCTTAGGTGATTATACATGACTTTTATTTATTATGAGAGAAACATTATCAAATATAATTATTGTATCAATTAAGGATAGGAAATTCCTAGATGCTAGCAAACAATATCTATCCTAATAATATCTTATCCTAACATTCCCCCTTAGGTTGAAGTATAGAAGTTATAGAGTCAAGCTTGTTACAAATGTCATCAATTCGACAATCTTTGAAAGGTTTAGTGAACATGTCGCCATTTGGTTATTAGAGCTGACAAATTCAGTAGTGATTTCTTTTGAGAGTATCTTATCTCTTACAAAGTGACAATCTATCTTGACGTCTTTAGTCTGTTAATGGAAGACTGGATTAGTTGTCATGTGGGGGGTAGTTTGATTGTCACAAATTAGTGTAGTGGTCTGAGTGTCTCTGAATTTAAGTTGTTGGAGAAGTCACAAATTTGCTGCCATAGCACAGTATTTAGTCTTGACACTCTATCTGGCAACTATAATTTGCTTCTTACTTCATGAGAACATAATATCCAAAAGTGGATCTCTTGTTTGATGGTGACCCTGGCCAATCAGCTGCAGAGTAATAAATAATCTTGGCATTGCCTTTGTCTTCATGTAAGCCATGACTTGGTGCATTCTTGATGTATTGAAGGATGTGTCTGGTGCCAATGAGATAAATTAAGTCCATCCACATGCCATCGGTGTCTTTCTAGGTTTCAAAGTCTCTCCCTAACCCAAAATAAGCTTTAACATTAGGATTTATAGGAGTGTTGCTGGGATGATGATCAAGAATACAGGTCTCGGTCAGGATGTTTGGAGCATACTTTCATTGGAGGTGACAAAGCCAGATGATGATGGAGTACCTTCAGTGCCCAAGAAGTAGCAAAGCAGACCTAAGTGTTTGGTTTGGAAGTAGCGGCGCAGGTGGAGGTGAGACTTAAGGCGGAGAATAGCCGAAGTGTGGAGGTAAGACTTAAGGTGGAGAATAATCGAAGTGTGGAGGTGAGACTTAAGGTGGAGAATAATCGAAGTGTCTTATCCTTCTCTCTGGATCTACGGCTGTAGTTCTGTTTGTATTATGTATATTTGGTCTTGGTCTTTGATTAGTGCATGGTTTTTGATTTGTTCAATTACTTTCGGCCCCGTCTGCCACTGGTTGGGGTTGGGTTTATTTTATCAAAGCTGAGAACTTTGTAGTTTCAGCTTCAGAGGGATGTTTAAATAGATAAAATATATTAGGTATACTCATTTATTGATTATTAAGCTGGATATTGATCTGTGTTAGCATGCATAGATTACCCTCAATGAGCGTAAATCATTGCATACATAAATTCCAGAACACAGTAGTCTAACACAATTTCTGTCTTCATTCTATTTCAACAGGAACACCAAGCAAAAATTCTGCAAGCAAGAGAAAATTGAATGGGCAAGATAAGGAGCAGAATAAAATCAAGCACCAAAAGCAAAAAGAGACGTTGAATGATGATCCAGCTAGCCAAAGTCATGTAAGTATCATGGAATTGACCTTGCTATTTCATATCTTGTATGTTTCATTTTTGTCTTGTAATATTAACTTAGTGTCTATACTCAGGGAGCAAGCTCGGTAGGAAAGTCCCCAGAGTTGAGTTCTAGGAGGGTGAGAGTGATGGAAAACCTTGGCCTCATTGCTCCAGCTGGGTCACCATTCCAAAAAGATGCACATGATCATAATAAAGCCTCATGATTATATAGGGATGAAGGAATTGGTGTGTAAATGCATCCTCTTTCGAAAAATATCACAATTCACATACTCGTCTAGTCATTACTTAGAAACGTTAAGTACGTAGTTTTGGATCATGTTACTTAGTCAAACACCCGTCACCATGCATGCAAACGTTCAGCAAAAATTCGGTGGTCTGATATTTATGGGGTGAAAGAAAGAATGTGGGAAATGATTCTTGCACCGAATTTTTACTGCTTTTTTATGACCCTTGTTTGAAAACAAAATTATGTACCTTTTTTTAAAAGAAATATGGAACAGGAAACTCTATTTTTAATGAACAAAACTTAGATCTTTGACATATTTGGTTTTGATTTCTAATTAGAATTGTAATTTACTTTAATATTTTATGTAATCAATATAAGTTGTTGAGGTAGAACTTTCAAGATCTTATTGATTAGTATCCTATAAGTATCAGTAAAAGATAAAAAATTATGTTAAGAGTTGAAAATTATTGAAAAACATACAAGACTATTCTATCACATTTCTTAATAAATTGTTTTTACTTATTATTTCTTAACGAGTACACTGTTAATTTTTTCAAACTCTAATCAGAAAACATAATGTGGTGATTGGTTTGAAAATTGATTTTTATTTTTATTTTTAATTTTCTTCTTTTGAAGACAGTTTTCTAAAAACTGTGAAACGGAGCCATGATGCTTTTTTATTTTTATTCAATTTTGAAAATATTTTCATAAAAACATTTTCAAAAAATCAATCAAATATATTCTTACCTCTATTTTCTATTTTCAATGGAGATGAAAACAGGAAAAACTCAAGGCAAACAATACTAATATCGAAGGTACTTGAACTCGCAAGTTAAAATGAAACGAATTCTCGTACTTGTTTCTCTTTGGCAAAAGTATATATCAGAAGAGCTTTTTGTTCAACTCTATGGGCCATTGAGGAAAGCAAAGGGCTTATACAGATGTGTAATTGTACTTTGATGCCATTTTTAATGGGTTGGGCAGCTCAAGTTCATACTCTCAAGTCTCTACATCAATGTGTTTGTTCCATTGTTTCTATGTTTCTTATCTTTAAAGCAAATTGTATCAACTTTTGTGCTTTAAGGTGATAAATAGTGTAAAGGTTTATCAAAAGGATTTTGCAATTTTGCTTGATTTTGAAGATTAGTGCTCATTTTTTCAACTAGTTGATTTACTCAAATCTTGAGTAAATGCTCACGCCGCTCCTTTCTTATTTGGAAAAGAAAAAAAAAGTTATACTTTCTCTCTTTATAAATCTCAATCCGTAATTTTTATCTTTCTATTTTTATTTATTCAATTTTGAGTTTTTTATAATTTTTAATTCACATCTTTTCTGAAAATTATACTCTTACTATTAAATTTTAATCTCTTAATTTTTAAAAATACATAATTTTTAATCTAATATTTAAATGTATATTTATTAACCATTAATATTTCAACATTGATTATGATAGAATATTTAATTATTAATGTCCAATTCTGTGTTGTCTTAGTGATTAACAAATGAAATATTTAACTATTAAATTAAAATTATGTATTTTTTAAAATATCCACAAATTCTTCCTCTGTGAAACGATAGAAATGTGAAGAATAGATGTGTGATTAATTATAAATCATCAAAAGTATATGATACTCATTCAATTCCAGAAATATACGAGACTCGTTCAATCACAACAGTAAGATGCGTGGTGAATTTTTGAAATATATGACATTCATTCAATTCGAGAGTATGAAGTGTCAATATTTGCTGGAGTTGGATGAACAAAATATTGTCGAATAAAAGTAATGAGATAAAGTGAAAATTAATAATATCCTTCTGCATATATCAAACTCCTATTTATGAATAATTAATTAAAAAACTATGGTTTGGGGAAGAGTAAAAGTCAAAGCAAGAAGAGATTAGTAGAAGGAAGATAGCAATGCATCAACAACTAGGCACCAGCGAAGATGAGCGATTAAAAGCAAGTTGCCCACTGGATTTGAACCCCTTCCTAACTTCATACTCTTTACCGCAGGTCACAGGTACACCGGCTGCTCTTGTGTGGGGTTAAAAAACAACACTTCCATATTCAAATAGCATCATTTTAATTAATACATTAATATAATAGTAATAACGCTAACAAAAGAGATAATAATAATAATAATAATAATAATAATAATAATAATAATAATAGATATTATGATACGTAATGTCAAGGGTGGTAAATTTATTTTCTAATTCTTAGTGATTTAAGTTTTACATTTCTGATTGATGCATCTAGGATAAATGTCTATTGCTTTTTGTAAGTGGGATTATTTCTTCCTTTATGAAATATAATGAAAGAAATACATGTTAACATATCTACGAACTACACTAACATGCGAATATAATAATTAAAAATACTAAATCCTAAAATGCACTATTTAAAAATAATGTCTATTTTTTATTTTTATCCCATTTATTGTCTTATTGGATTAAAAGTTAAATTTTATACGGTGAATATTATATATGTGAATAATATAAGAGTAAACATCTTTTTAATTTTTTATATTTTCTGTATTATTTTAGTATAGTAAAATTGACCTTCTCTATATTATTTTATAGTAAGATAGTCTCAATCACCAAAGTATTTACAACATCGATTGACCGACACGGTTATTGAGAAGTTTCGACAACCCTTCAATATTTTATTTACATATTCAAAAAGATTTGTTGTCATATGATTATATCTTTGATTGTGTTTGTCATAGGTCATACTTCACTTTTTTTTCCGAAATTTCTCTTATCTAAAAATCAATCATAAAACTCAATTTAATAATTTTTCTTTTAAATTTTGATCAAAGATATTCTTGTAAGAAGTATATCCTAAGTGAATTGAAATTAGCTATGTTAATTAAAATAAACTAAAATACTTAAATTAATAATGACATATTTACCTAACTTAACTAACATTTTTTTTTTGAAACAGTGGTTGAAAATACTTGCAATACTTAAATGAAATAAGCATGAAGGACATGGGTTGATTTTAACCAATTACTTAATTATTGATGATTTGATATTCAGATGTCAATAAGAGATAAGACATATCTCCTCTTTACATGTGATATAGAGACATAAATGTAAGAGAAACTAAAGTTATGTTAATAAAGTCTCCCTTTCAACAATGAGAAATGTAAGCGGAAAAACATTCTTATTCTAACCCTATCGTATTGTTATGAACGGTGTGTCATGATATCTCTCAAACAAATGAGTGTCGTCTACTTAAATGATTAACTTATAATGATTAAAAACATTAAAATATTTCTTAATAGTCAAAAAATCCAATAAAAATAATAGACATCATGAGTAACATCATTACCAACAACATACTCATTATTGCAAAACTGATAATATGAACTTGGTGAGTGACTTTACATAGGTTTCAACCAAGTAAGAAGGTGAGGATATGACTTATCCTATGTTAAGTCAAGATGCCAAAGCATATAAGTGTTTTGATGATCACAGTACAGACGAAACTTGGATCAAACGAAGGTTTAAACAAGAACAATCTAAGACAAATGAACATCTCTTATGCAGACGCACAAGTCTCAAAATATTAAGACAAAGAGTTCTTACAAGTAATTAATATAAGACGCATAATTACAAGATCAAGAACCTTGATTGGAGAATTCAGATGAAATTATGAAGTTAAGACTCAACTTCAAGTAATAAAGAACAGATGCAAGTTTCAGCTTAAGGAGTTAAAGCTAAGACACATAGTTAAAGTTGAAGAAGGAAAGAACAAACAAAGTTATCAGAGAAGATAAGTTTAAGTCTTTCATATACTAAAGTTTCAGTAAGTCCTTTTGTTAAGTCAAGATGACTTAGCATCTTAGTTTTGATAATTACAGAACGTCTGTTGTGCCAACAGACTGAAGAAAGAGCAGACTGAAGGAACAGACTGAAGAGACATCAGATGCAAATAGAGTAGACTGAACAGTTGAAAACTGAAGAGTCATCAGATGCAAACAGAAAAAGACGATATGTACAGACGATACGTACAGACGAAGCAAGTACAGACGATTAAGGACCATAGACAAAAGGTGACTCCTCAATCTGAAAAATCTTATCCTATATTCTTCTTAAAGGAGTTTCATCACAAAGAGCAGACAATGCAACAATGATGGTAGACAACATTATCAAAGAACTTTATCTGTTAAAGTTCTTCTGCTCTGTCAAAGATCCATCGTCTACAAGAAGTAAGGTGAAGACAGACGACATAAAAGATGAAGACAGACAGAGTAACTCGCACCCCAATTCAAATCTAACCATTACTCGTAGAAGCTTCCAAAGACAGAATAGAGATCTGTGCAAAACCCCTGCAACACAAAAAGTAACCATGCTTTTTGTTGATGTCTCGATCAAGGTCAGAAAAAGCCTTTGCAAACATTAATTATTCTAATTGATCTCTGTCACACGTTTGAAGACCCCAAGACAAAGGACTAATGTTCAAATCTTCAGTCTAACGGATACTTCAAGAAGATCTCTATAAAAGGACTTCATTACTTCGTGAGAAGGTTGACGAACTGCATAACAAAGAAATTATATCCAAGCTTCAAGCTCTCAAGCAAAGTTCACTCGCCTTGAACTTAGAATAGATTTCATTGTAAAACCTCTCTCTGCGTAGAGGATAAACTTATTCTTTCATCTTCTTAAATCCAATGTTGTGGTGCTCTTAGCCTGAGGAAGCTGTGTTCAAAGAATACTTTTGTTTAGCCTGCAGTGGCTAGGTTCAAAGAATACTGGTTTAACCTGAGAAGGTTGTGTTCAAATAATATCTTTAATTAGCCAGGAGTGGCTGGGTTCAAAGAATACTCTTAGTGGAACCTCAGTGTGTTGCTGGGGAACTAGATGTAGTCTTGATCAGACGAACCAGTATAAAAATATTATTGTCTTATTTATTGATTTATCTGTTAACTAACTAACAGGGGATAATAACTTGAACAGTCTGATAATAAAATCAATCTTAAGTAGAAAACAATCTTGTGTCTGATCAAGATTTGAAAACAGTAGACGCAAATGCATCGTCTTAGAGAAAAAAAATTTAAACAGTCTACACAATTCAATCCCCCTTCTTGTGTGTTTTTGTACTTTACAGTTTGGTATCAGAGCTCAACCTCTAAGGGTTGAGCGCTTAACAGCTGCTAGAGGAAAAGATTCGGGATGACGAACTCCCAAACGATGCTCATTGCAGAAGGCTCCTCTATGAACACTCCTCCAGCTTTCTCTGGAAATGATTACCCTTACTGGGCAGACCGGATGGAGATGTATATCAAGTCTACAAAATATAGACTATGGAAGATCATAACAGAAGGAGACATTCCCCTAACCAAGCCTTGAATCGAGTGGGGAAATGAAGAATATACAATCGCAGAGCTCAACAACAAGGCACGTTATGCCATAACGTGTGCTCTTTCTAGGACAGAATATAACAGATTCTGTGCCTACAAAACAGCCAAAGATCTTTGGGATGCGTTGAAGATCTCTTATGAAGGAACTGAAGATGTCAGACTTAGGAAAGTTGCCACTCTTCAAAGAGAGTATGAAATGTTCTCTATGGAGAGAGAAGAATCTATAGATGGAATGTTTAGAAGATTCCAAACTATTCTGAATCGGCTAGCTGCATTGGAAATTACTTTTTCAAGAGCCCAAAACAACATTAAGATTTTAGACAGCTTACCTGCATCATGGGAAGCTATGTCCACTGCTATATCTGTTGGGAGAAATATGAAGACCCTTACTCTGGATGAACTCATTGGAGCACTGAGAGTGCATGAAGTTCATTTGTGTAAAAGGGAAAAGCTGAAAATTCAAGAGCTTATTGCTCTATCCAACATTGATGAGCTTGATGGAGAAGAGTCAAGTATGAAGAAAGCAGAATCAACAGACTCAGAAGATTCCTCTGAAGAAGAAATCTCCTTGATGGCAAGAAGATTCAAAAAATTGATGAAGAAGAGGGATCCCAAAAAGACTAGAAGAAAGAAGAAACAAACCTCTTGGGATGATCTCGATGATGAAAGCTTAGACGAATCATCTGAAGAAAAGAATGCAAATATCTGTCTCATGGCAAAAGACATTTTATCATCTGAGGTATATCTTTTAAATATATCTAGTTCATCATCATCTTCTTCAGATTTAGAGTCAGACTATGAGGACATGTCATATGATGTTCTTCTTACTAACTCACATTTTATAGTTCAAGAATATATAAGTTGCAAATCTAAGCTCAAAAAGGCTTTAGAACAAATTGAGAATCTAAAGCTATAAATGTCCAGTTATTTGAGAAAAACATATCAAATGAATCATCCTTTTCGTCTGATACTGAAAAGAGTCATCTTCTTCTTAAAATTGAAAATTTAAAAGAAGAAAATGAACTTTTAAAGAAAGATTTAAACAAGTTCACCTTGAGTTCTTCCAAGCTCGAAAATACTTTGAAATATGGAAGATATCCTCTTAACAAAAGTGAAATTGGTTATAATCTTGTGACAGACGAAAGAAAGCCAAATATTAATTCATCTGTAGAAGCATGCATATTTTTTATAACAGGTTTCCGAAACAGTCTGAAGGTCATTCAAGAATCTATGATAGACGGAATCCTACAACTAACAAAGTTGGACCCAAGAAAATTTGGGTACCAAGATCAAAAATAATTTTTGTTGCAGATAGAAAGAGAGAATGTATGAAGATGGTACAATCTGAACAATTGATACATGCAATATGTGATCATCAACATGTCCTTGTTCCAAAATAACAGATCATGTAAGAGATCTACCATCTATGAATCTTGAGAAGACATATTCACCAATTTAGACGGAAGAAGCAAAATTTTAAAAGAATGCAAACTGGTCGAATTTTAGAGACTTTTCTGAACGTGCTTTGGTGTCAAGAAAAATTGAACCCAAGTGCATTGAAGAAGTGCATTCAAACATCAATTGAATAGAGCTGAAAATAATGTTTTAAGCAAGGTGAGTTGCTCATGTGTACATCTAACACAAAAAAAAGGGATCTTTGATATTAATTTATTCAAAATGCTTTTGAATGATTCAATATTCTCTTACAAAGAATTTAAACAAATCTTTTTTGAAAACTTAATAATAATTGTCTCATCTGAATAAGTTTTCTTATCTATTTAAATTTCTTTCGTCTATCATTATCGTCTATCCTTACCGTCTATCCTTATCATCTATCCTTATCGTCTATCCTTATCGTCTATCCTTATCATCTATCCTTATCGTCTATCCTTATCGTCTATAGACAAAACACTGCGTCTGATCTTTAGTTGAAATAGTCTATCTGACTCTTCAACAGACGCAACGTCATCTTATCTTCTAACATCTCTGTTGAGTGTACAGGACAAAGCTTTTTAATTCTTTATATATGTCTAGCTTTTTAAAGCAAGAGACACACTATTCTTAGATACACCGCATCAGACAGAAGAAGGTAATGAGAGATAAGAAGGCCTTGGAAGCCTCCATGAAAAACCCAGAGGATGCAAAAGATTTAAGAAAAGATGCTTTTGATGATTGCAGCCCAGAGGGGAGAGAAATAAGAAATAAGGATGAGAGAGATAAGAATGGAAGAGAAAAGGATTAAAAAAAAAATAAATTTGTGTACAAAAAGAAATATGCGAAAGTTGAGGGGGAGCAAAATAAATAAAAAAAGAGATGAAAAGATCAGAAGCTAAGGGGGAGCATAATACAAGTGCTCAGTCTGAAAGGAAGTTCAGATGCAGAAGAAGAAAAGAGGATGAAGAACAAGTTGAGGGGAGCTTAGAATAGCTCTTTAAATTATTATTCTTCATTATTTTTTTCTTTTTCTTATTATGTTAAGAAATGTTGTGCTCTGATCAACTTTATATCACATTGATGTAATAAATTCAATGAAAGGAGAATTTCAAAGAACATTATCTCGATGATTAAAATATATGATTTGATAAATACTGTACGTTCCTGAACTAAGATGTTTTATGCAGATTTTGATCTGTTACTTTGATAAAAATCATCTATCTAGCTCTGATACATCCTTTTGCTCTGTCACAAGTAGAAAATCAAGGATTTGCTAGTGTGGTCTGGTAATCAAAAAAAGGGGAGATTGTTAAGTCAAGATGACTTAGCATCTTAGTTTTGATAATTACAGAACGTCTGTTGTGCCAACAGACTGAAGAAAGAGCAGACTGAAGAGAGCAGACTGAAGAGAGCAGACTGAAGAGAACAGACTGAAGAGACATCAGATGCAAACAAAGTAGACTGAACAGTTGGAAACTGAAGAGTCATTAGATGCAAACAGAAAAAGACGATACGTACAGACGAAGCAAGTACAGACGATTAAGGACCATAGACGAAAGGTGACTCCTCAATCTGAAAAATCTTATCCCATATTCTTTTCAAAGGAGTTTCATCACAAAGAGCAGACGATGCAACAATGATGGTAGACAACATTATCTTAGAGCTTTAACCGTTAAAGTTCTTCTGCTCTGTCAAAGACCCATCATCTACAAGAAGTAAGGTGAAGACAGACGACATAGAAGATGAAGCAGACAGAGTAACTCGCACCCCAATTCAAATCTAACCGTTACTCGTAGAAGCTTCCAAAGACAGAATATAGATATGTGCAAAACCCCTGCAACACAAAAAGTAACCACGCTTTTTGTTGATGTCTCTGATCAAGTCAGAAAAAGCCCGTGCAAACATTAATTATTCTGATTGATCTCTGTCACACGTTTGAAGACCCCAAGATAAAGGACTAACATTCAAATCTTCAGTCTAACGGATACTTCAAGAAGCTCTCTATAAAAGGACTTCATTACTTCATGAGAAGGCTGGCGAACTGCATAACAAAGAAATTATATCCAAGCTTCAAGCTCTCAAACAAAGTTCATTCGCCCTGAACTTAGAATAGATCTCATTGTAAAACACCTCTCTGCGTAGAGGATAAACTTATTCTTTCATCTTCCTAAATCCACTGTTGTGGTGCTCTTAGCCTGAGGAGGCTGTGTTTCAAAGAATACATTGTTTAGCCTGTGGAGGCTGTGTTCAAAAAATACCTTTGTTTAGCCTGCAGAGACTGAGTTCAAAGAATACTGGTTTAGTCTGAGAAGGATGTGTTCAAATAATATCTGTAATTAGTCAGGAGTGATTAAGTTCAAAGAATACTCTTAGTGGAAACTCAGTGTGTTGCTGGGGAACTGGATGTAGTCTTGATAAGACGAACCAGTATAAAAATATTGTTGTCTTATTTATTGATTTATCTGTTAACTAACAGGGGATAATAACTTGAACAGTCTGATAATAAAATCAATCTTAAGAAGAAAACAATCTTGTGTCTGATCAAGATTTGAAAACAGCAGACGCAAACGCATCGTCTTAGATAAAAAAATTTTAAACAGTCTACACAATTCAACATCCCTTCTTGTGTGTTTTTGTACTTTACACCTTTCATACAATAGAGTAACTCGCGCCAAAATCAAAATCAAGTCGTTACTCAGAAGTTTCCAAGGGTAGAAATCCTTTCTGACTCAAACCTCTGCAACACGAAAAATAAAAGGTACTTTTTTGTGACATCTCTAATCAAATTAGTCAAAGCCCTGATTCACGCTAACTTTCGTTGTTATTGCATTAATTATTCTAATTGTGTCATTTCTGAAATATCAAGAAAAAAGACAACATTCAAATCCTCTCAGTCTAACGGATACTTCAAGAAGTTCAACTATAAAAGGACTCCATCTTCAACATTTTAGAGTTGACGAAACTTACGCTATCAAAGCTATTATCTCAAGTTTTACTCTGAAAGCATTCTGATTTTTATCTCTACACTTCATTTGTAAAACTCTCTCTACGTAGAGGATAAATCTTTATTCTTACAAATCCCTTTTAAAATCCCTTGTTGTGGTGTTTAGTATGTGGAGATTGTATTCAAAGAATACCTTATTTTAGCCTATGGAGGTTGTATCCAAAGAATACCATTTGTATTAGCTTGAGGTGGCTGAGTCCAAAGAATACCTCTGTTTAGCCAGAAGTGGCTGCGTTCAAACAATACTTGTTAGGGTGTTTCACTGTGATAGTGAAATTTGAGCAAGTTGTTAGGAAACTGGACGTAGTCTTCAAGACGAACCAATATAAAAATTCTATGTTTTATCTGTGTTGTTTTTCTACTAACAGGGGATAACAACTTTAAGTAATCTTTTCTTAAAATCAATCTTTCTATTGAAAACAATTTGCATCTGCATCTGCTTAAAAACATCATACGCAAACTCGCATCGTCTGTTAAAAAATTTAATTAACACTAGTCAACTCCCCTTCTTGTATCTTATCTTCTACATCCTAATCACCATAAATCATTGTCATCACTTTTAACTTTGATAACTATACATATTTTTACACGATTTTGTAATTAATCGTATCGAAAATTCTCTCCTTATCGAAACAATTTTGATTGATGGATCTTCCCTTATTATTCCTAATGAATACAAAATATTGTTAGACGTTATAAGATAATCACACATTACTAATTACTTTCTAGTAAAACTTTACCAAAAAGTAACATAGCTAGTACACACCTACTAATTAAATTAAAATCAAGCTTTTAGTGATCTTGAATTAAACTTAATTTAAGACAACTTAATGATTTTGCATCAAACATAATTTCAGATAACTGAAAGTTCTGCCTCGCTAAGTAACTATCCATTTATCACTTATTTTAGATTGAATTTCCCTTATATAAAATAAAAATAAGCAATTAGAATTATTTTTTGGACAATAAAATCATATTTATTTGATTTAGATTTTGTCACTCTTATATCATGTGGTGCATACTCGTCAAATATTATTTGAAAGCATTTTATACTTTTTTTTAATCAAATTTCAAATCAATATGTAATTTTTTACCAAAATGCAAATCAACCTTCTCATGTTTTAAGTGGTTGCACTTGCATACATATATCATCATCACTCTCAAATAAATTTTCATCAATGTTTTTTTTTTTATATAATTTATTAATATATGAATAAGATATACAATAAACTTTTATCATATGATCATTTTAATAGATACATCAACCTTTAATTGATCTTACTGTACATTATTATCATTTTGATGATAAAAAATTATTACATAAATAACAATAAATTAATCTTTTGTACCACTTCAACATACAATAACTAATCAACCAACTTTAAAATAAATGATCACTTCTATTTAAAATAAAATAAAATTTATTTTTTTCACTTAATTCTTATAAAGAGAAAATAAAACTTAATACTTTTACTGTAATTTTAAATCATAATACTTTTTATTAATTATAAATAATATAGTATTAATAAATTATATTCAATAAAAAAATATTTTATGACACTCGTATAATTATCTGATTAAATTATTCAATTTAAATAATAATAAATAAATAATAAAAATAAATTAAATATACCACCTGTAAAATTGACTTCAACATCTAATTTAATTGTATCATAATTTTTTTTATTTTATTAATAATTATTAATCATTATTTCAACATCACCACATTCATTTCATTTGTAATGCAACCCGCCTGTAACACAAAATTTAGTAGTTAACAAATTAATAACTTAGTTTAATTAACGAATAAATAACTCTGATGATTTCTACTTTCTCAAATTATCAAAAGTAATTTATGGTGTTATCCGTAACATGTCATGTCTCTTTTTAAACTTGACATCTTTATTTTCCAAAATCCTTCCATCACAGTATAGGACTGAGAAACAATATTTCTAAACAAAATACAATAATACAACTACATATTCATTATAATAATAATAATAATCATAATAACAATTAAAAATTTAATTAGATAACTGTCATCATTTATTAAAATACATGTTCATCCCCTACTTATTATCATCAAAATTTTAAAATAATTATTCATCATCTATTAAAAGATCCATTATAATATTTCTAGATTTAGGTAAAAACAGTAATTTTAAACAAATATCTAAAAAATTAATTAAATAATCATACAATCTCAGAATATGATACATTTTAAATATAAATAAAATAATACATTCATATATTCAAATTTATAGAATTTTGATCTATCAATAAAACATTTACAAACTCAAAATAATAGCATTGTAAAAATATGTTTAAACACTATATTATAAATTAGCTCCACACTATTAATGTTTGGTGAACAGAGGGATATAAATAAGGTGTCGAGGAACCATGATTCACACCTTCATGTTGGACAGACTTAAAATGTAAATCAAAATCTACGCTTCCTTCTAATAAACATTAGACAACCTTGCACTTTCAAACAAATGTAATTTTACGAGTTTTAAAGCGCAACCATGACGGACGCTTCAAAGGTTTATAAAAAGAAAAAAAAAAATATTTAATAGACGACGATAATATATAAATAATTAGTTATAAAATATAAAAAGAAAGAGATATATATATATATAAAATAAAGAAAAAATATATATATATTTTATGAGTAAATTAATTAATTGATTACGTAATCATAAAATAAAATTGTTAGAAGCGCTTATAAAATATAACCCTAACTTGTACTGTAAAAGAAAAAGAAAAATAGAAAAACAGATCCCTCAGTACCATGTGTACATAAAAGAAATTCAAATGGTACCACTTTCGTACTTTTACCTATTTTGTTATACTATATTCTTATGGATTATAATAGAATAAAATCTTCATTTGTTTTATTCTTATCTATATCCTGACAGAACTAAAGGTAAAGCTAAATGAAACGAAAAAAATTCAGGTAGCTTCTTTGTAAAAATTCAGGTATTACAATTTCAATAAAATGTATTATTTGTACAATAAATTATAAAGATTTCAAAATTAAATTCAAATTATTTTTGCTTTCATTGTAAAATATTAATTAATTTTAAAACACGATGATTATAGTAGAGGTAAAGTCTAGTGAAAAAAATAGTTTCTCACAACATAATAACTAAACTTTAAATCTCACTTAAAGAGGTACATATCATTTAGTATTCAATTGGACATAATAATATTAATTTTGAAAATAAAATATCCGTGGAAAATAGCTCAACGGTGATTTTTTTAAGAAAATGTAATTTTTTTTAAGGAACACAATTCACTGTGTCTGGATGTATTTTATTCAATTTCTCATTTAAAATGTTATTTCTTATAAGCAATCTCATTACAAGTATTCAGATTTTCTTAATTTCCGATTGTCATTCGGAGATTAATCTCTGAAAAAAAAAAAAAAAACAGTTACATTTATTGTTTTATTGTCACTTTCCTCTGCGATTCTCGATTTCTATACATGTATGTTTTCTTCACGTAATATCATCTGTTCCGTCATTGTCTGCCTTTAACCGTTGATTTGTTGTATATTTCAGTTTATTAGAGTTAAAGGTTACCGATTTCGAAATGTTTTATAGTTATTTAATCACTAATTAGATTTAGTGTAATTTGTGGTATCTTGTAAATAGAAGAGTTAAAGCAATCGTCATTGTTTCGTTATTTCCATGAGAATTTCTTTAACAATTTTCCGGGTCAAAAAAATCCTCAGAATAATAATAGGAGCTAGTTATTTTCATTCACAGAAGCTTCTCGTAAATAGAAGAGTTAGAGTTTTTTGTTTTTATTACACGGCTATGATTGGATTGATATATGTTTACAACTTGGTAGGAAGAATAGTGAATTTTTCTCATTGAAAACAATAATAATAGAGAAAGCATAAAGTTGGAAAGATGAAAACGTAATTGAATGAGTCAAAAATAGTCAAAAACAACTATTTATGGAACAATAAATTCAAATTGTACATTGTTTCATGTTAGAAATAAATTATAGCAAAAGATAACCATATAATTAGTTTTTGTTTTATCTCTATAAAAGGTTATAAAATAAATCAGGAGATTAAGTAGGTCTAATGAAAACGAGAGGACAAAGCTTTATAGGGGACAAACGAAGAAGGCCGGGTTGGTAAGATATAGATATAGATAATAACTAACGTAACTATTAATTAGCAAACATAAAGAGTGAATTAGTGTGACAGAATTGATCACGTTTATTAAAAAAAAAATAAAGATGGTAAGCAGAAGGAAGAGAATTAAAGAGAATGATAGAACGTAGGACTATTTGACCTAAATGAAATGATAGTGATTTGAATTTGCAAAGTAAGGTAAAGATAGTAATCCAGAGGAAGCAATGAAGGAAGATGGGGATGTCAAAACAAGGACCCGAAATATTTGAATTGAGTGTGTGAAGAAAGAGAGAGAAGACAATAAAGGCATCCCCCATACCCAAAAACCAAACACATCAAATGAAACTACCTCTCAAAGAAAGAAAGAAAGAAAAGGAAAGGCGGTGCAAGATTGAGGCACCCAATAATGCTCAATTTGCATTCGACATACTTCTATCTATCTATCTCTATCTGTCTCATTTGTAATGTGGACCCCATCTTCCCTTTTGTTCCAACCAGCGGCGCCATTAGTCTTTACTTAGTTTCCAAGCTCACCCACCTCTCTCTCTCTCTCTCTTTCTCTCTCTCTTTCTCTTTCATATCACCCATTCCATTCTCTCTCAATATATACCATAATAAACAATTCATAGCACCTCTCTTTCTCCATTCCCACACCCCACTTTCTTCCTCCATTCTCTTCTTATTTTATTCCAATAACCATCCAAAACTATATCCAATCATACACTCACTCCCGATTGGTTCAAATATATACAATAACAATATTCCAAAAACCCAAAAAAAAAAAAGAAAAAAATGAAAGGAGAATACGTAGACCAACAACAACAACAACATCCTAAGAGTGAAACAACACCATCTGGTATGTTCTCAAAGCTTCAACCTTTTCCACATCACCCTTTCCAACTCTCCACCGACGAAGACGCCACCCCTCCTGGTGGTGGTTCTGCCTCCGCTGCCACTCCATCCACCGCCCAGAAAGCTAACTCCTCCGGCGGCGACGGCGCCACCATCGAGGTTGTCCGCCGCCCCCGGGGTCGCCCTCCTGGGTCAAAAAATAAACCGAAACCACCCGTTATTATAACCCGAGACCCGGAACCCGCTATGAGTCCCTACATTTTAGAAGTGTCTGGAGGAAACGACGTCGTTGAAGCCATCGCCCAGTTTAGTCGCCGCAAGAATATGGGTATTTGTGTTCTCACTGGTTCTGGAACCGTCGCTAACGTTACTCTCCGTCAACCCTCCACTCCCGGTGCTGGCTCCACCGTCACTTTTCACGGTCGTTTCGATATACTTTCCGTCTCCGCCACGTTCCTTCCGCACCAGTCCGGTGCTTCTCCGGCCGCCACCAACGGCTTCGCCATCTCCCTCGCCGGACCTTCCGGCCAGATCGTCGGTGGACTCGTTGCCGGTGGATTGATGGCTGCCGGAACAGTTTTCATCATCGCCGCGTCATTCAACAATCCGGTTTACCACAGGCTTCCGCCGGAGGATGAGGCTGGTTCCGCCGGCGATGGACAATCTCCGCCGGTGTCTGGCGGTGGAGAAAGCGTGCATGGACAGGCGGAGTCGTGTGGAATGTCCATGTACAGCTGTCACTTACCCTCCGATGTGCTTTGGGCTCCGACGGCGAGACCACCACCACCGCCACCACCTTATTGATATTATCAATCAAGTTGTTTCTGTTTCTCTCTTTTCGGGGTTAATTAATTGACTTTGTTTCTATTGTAATCGATTCTATATGTTGGTCTGTTGTTTAATTTCATTTAGCTGCTGTAGTTTAATTGTTATCTTTATCATGATAGTTAGTTTATTAGCTTAAGTTTTTTATAAATGGAAACGTTAGTATAATTTGTGATTACTTGCTATTTGGAGTTATGTAACTAGGGTGTGGTTTTAGTTTATCTGCGGCGCTAACTATGTCGATGGCTTACCATCTTTTCTTCAACTCAAGTATTCAACAGTTTTTGGTTAATGATCAATGATATCATTATTATACCAGTGAGTTTGTTGTTTGTAGATTTCTTTTGTTATGGATTAATGATGTGTTTGTGAGAAACTAAAAAGCTGCAATGTTATGCTTGTAAGAAAAGGAAAATCAGAAATGGGTTATGCTGTTAGGCTTTCTCTATCAACGTCGAGAAAAGTATAGTATTTATCTTGTAACGTATATTTGGAATGATGGGTCATGTGCTGTTCACATTAGGTTACAATGTGGGCACATTTGGATGGTTGGTTGGTTTTTGGTTAGACTAGATTTTCCTAAGTGGGTATTTTGGTTTGGTTTGAGTAGATTGGTGTGTGAAGAGTTTAGGTGAGGTGAGGATTGTGGGGTTGGGGTGTTGCTTTGAAGTTTGAGACTCTGAGAAAATCTGTAGACTGACACTGATGCTCTCTGTACTCTGTGAATTGTTATTGGGTGACGATAAACGCAGGGTTGATGGCTGATATCTGTGGTCTGAACCTGCTGTGAATGATGGATCAAGATGACAAAATTTTCTTTTCTTCGTTTATGGGTCTTGGTGGTGGTGTTGGATAAAGTGAATGGCAGTGAGAACGTGGCTAGGGTTGTGCCTGGCAGTTTCTTTTCAGCACCAGCGGTCATATACAATCACATTTATCTGCAGCAGTTTTTACTTTATGGAATAAGTTCTTGATATCACTTCAGAACAACCTCACACACCTTCTTCACAACTTTATCTCTCCATCTAATTACTTTATATCTGATCTATCTGTACTTTGTTTTGTCTCTTTGTCATCGACCCATCTGATTTGCAATTAAAGAGAAAGAGAAAACTTGAAAAAAGTAAAAGACCCCAGTTGCCATAAGTGTACTGTGCATTTAACTTTATTGCATCACCCTCCTGGGATCCATCACGCGGGTTATTTCCACTAAAAATTCCTAAGAATAGTTCATGAGAATAAATTAGCCATCGGATTCTTTTACTTCCTAAGTTGTGTATGTTGAACGTCCATTTTATAATGATGCAAGTGATGTCAGTATTAATACTGAGCAAGTTGAGTTTGGATATATTGGAGTTGGTAAGTGCAATTCATAATGAAAATTTTAGTTGTTTGCGACTTTAGCAGAGTTTTAGATACAGTAGATTGCATATTACACTATTACATTGTTAGTTGTTAAGTGTTAAGTCCTTGGCATCAGAGACTAAAATGATTGTATTATTGTCAATATACTCATCACTCGTGATGGAATGTGAATTGATTTTCATTTTGAGTTGTGATTGGATGATATTAGTTTAAGATATAAAATCTATTACTGGAAAGATTTTTCTTTTCTTTTTATCTCATGGATCAAACTATTAATGGTAGCCAGACACGTTGGAGTAGAGTTTTAAGTGTTATATATATATATATATATATATATATATATATATATATATATATGAAGAAAGTGTAATGACTAAAAAAAAATTCTACTAACATCCACAATTCCTGAAACTTGACTCTAATAATGTGTGTGATGTAAATGTTTGGCATACTCTTGGGCATTCAATTCAGTTGGGGAAGTTTTATAAATTTTCCCTTATTTGAGTTATATTTTTCATAAAATCTTTTATAATATTATTTATATATTTTTTTCATTATTATATCAATCAACTTATCTTACGCTCCCATTTTTTTCCCGTTAACATAACAAATTTTTCAATAATAATTTTTCTATAAACAAAATAGTATGGGAAACATAAATGTTTTTAAGGATGTTGACAATTATTATTAGTGTTTCTTCCGTCCTTCAATTTCTTCGTAAACAAATTTTATTTCTATATTTTATAATGTAAACCCACGCTTTAAATGGATTAGAATCCTATAAAACTATTTGCATAATGTTTATTTCATATTTTGCTTGCGATATGGTTTAGATTTGACGAGAGAATATCATAATTGGCTTTTTAGTTTCTCTGTCAGTTCTTTTAACATAGAAACATACGCACTGTAATTTCTTCCTTCATTTTTATCATCAAAGTTGCATTATTCTCTAATAAAACGAAGGCCCTTAGGGAGAAAGGTAAATTAGTGGACAACTGATCATGCACACAAATTTCACTTAGTCAAAGGGTTTAACACACAAAGTTCAATATTTTCCATTACCCAATCCTAGAGAATCAATATTCAGCTAAGTATTCCACTAAAATAAATAAAGTAAATGAAAAAGTGATTTATTGATTGCATTTGAGCATGCACGTTGACAAACTGTTATTAATTTAGTTATTAATGGTAAAAACACAGTAATCAGACAATTTTTAATAATTTAAATATAACTTATGTGCTAATGATGGAAAAGAATAATGAAATGTACCAAAAAATGTAGAGGATTAAAATCAAATTTAACTCAAATTTGAAGAACTAGAAAAGATGTGCATGCCAAAAAAAAATAAAAATTGAAGAGATCGCATTGTCATAAAATGAAAGAAAATGTAAATGAAAATTCAAATCAAGACAAGGTAGAAAAATAAGAAGAAATTAGTGATTGTAATAAAAAGGAATGGTAGAAATGAAGATGAACCATAGAATGACTCTAGAGTTAAACATATAAATACGGCAATATAAATGCATAAATTTAAAGGAAATTAAGATGAGAAAGAAGAAAATATGCAATTGAAATTAAAGAACTTCAAATAGTTATTAAAGAGTTGAAGCCTAAATCTATGACGAAAAGAAAAATAAAAAAATCGAAAACAAATGTACATTGCCAGAAAAGTAAGAAATTAAAGTGGTGGTGAGGAGCAAAATGATTTACCACTTGCATGACATGATGACACCTTTAACCAATACTGGTTAGTCTAAGTCATAGGCTTATTCTCCTTAATTAGAATTGCGCCAGAATCAATATTTATTTGAGGGTTGAAGTATTTATAGATAGCCAACCCCATTGAAAAAAATCCTATAAAAACATCCAAGACAACTGCACCAATTCTCACTGTACAATGTACTTATGAAACTAATATCCGTGATTCATCTCGAAAAAAATATTTAAATATTATAATAAAATTTTAAATAATTTCATTTAATCAAACGTCATTTCAAATAAGATCATTAAATTTAATTGATCCTTTTAAAATTGTTTTATTAAATGAATACAGGAAGAAAAGAGTTGTATATTAGGATCCTATATTACCTAACAATATAAATAAAAAACAATTCTTATCTTACAAATTAATATTTTAAAATTTAATTAGATCAGATCATAATCCAATTTTTAAATGACATTAAAATTTATCCTAATCATCATTTATCATAATAATAATATAATGTGGCAAATAATTCTAACCTTTCAACCAATTTGATTAAATTGAATAAGAACTTAACGTATCGCAGTTACTAACTAATGAGGTTTCAACATATGGCCAATTTAGCAGCATAGGAATTTCAAATGTAAACATATACATACTTGTAATTTAGGCAAATGTTCATTAAAATCAGTACAAATGTCAGAATTATTCATGAATTATGTCGGTAGTTTAGAAAAGGTAGCAAAAGGATGAGTTAAAACATCAGATTTTCTCTTTACATAAATAGCAATCTAAGCAAGACCAATTAACAAGAGAGAGACAAAAAGTATGTTGCTATTGTACAGTACGAAGACAAATTTCCAAGTTGGACTATTCTATTGTGACTACTGTAAACTAACAACAAAATTGACACGCTAACCTTCATACCGATCTGCGCTTCTTTTCTTGACCATTTTCAGCTCCTGCATTCTTTCTTAGAATCTGCTTTTGATTTTACTGGTAATCGTCCTTCAGTCAAATACTTTCAGCTACGGGTAATTGGGTTTGAAGAAAATTAAATCTAAATCAATGAAATTGTTTAATTAGATTCTAATTTACAAATTTTTATCTCCAAATCCGAAATCAATCCGATTATTAATGGATTAGTTCTATTTGAATCATTAGATTAAGGTGTATATATTTTTTAAAAAACTGTTTCATAAGATATAAAATTACATATTTTGATGAAAAATGTATAAATTTATGATTAAAAGTCACTAGAAAACAAAAAAGTCTTTATAAAATAAATAAAGTAAGATTTTTTCATTTATTTGTGGAATGAATACGTTAATATATCTTAGTGTATTATCTAATCCCTATTTTTACATGATAATAATCATTAACTCAAAGGATAGTCTGAAATTATTTCTTTTTCTTAAGCAAAAGAGGGCAACCACACTTTAATGGAATGAATTCCAACGTGGTTGGTACTCAGACTACTAACCATCATTTAGAGCAAGCTATCAAAATCCATTGAGATATGATAAAGTAAATACAAAATTATGGGTCATGGACCAAACCTGCCAAAAAAAAACCCCAACACAAACCATGAAAGAGACTGTTAACAAAACCAATAGTAACCTTGTTAATTTTAAATTTTGAACTTTTCATATTAAAATTTGCATAAATTGATAGTGTTAAGATGATATTAATATATGTTATGTCCATTACCCAAGCGAATCATGCAAGGGATTCTTGTTCAAATCATAACTCCATGCTCTAATAATCATCTTAAAAAGTGTGGGATCCTCCCAAATCGTCGCCACCACGGTACCAAATCAAATATTTTAATTTCAACCATTTTTGGGGAATATGCCACTAAACCTCATGATTTATTCATGTTCATGTTTTGTGTTGACTATGTTGCTTCTATGTCGGCTAATGATTATTTACGAAGATTTTGTTACACAAATTGGTCCGTTTGGTTTATCATTCTACATCTTTTACATCCGTTGTATGTGTTCACACGTACACGTAGATAAAAGGATTTCCACATTTACCAACCCACTTTAGTTTCATTCAGCTCGTTCCTGGGGTAGTTCAAAATAATTGAATCTTCTCCGGAAGAAAAAAATGAGTTAACCTGTTTTTGTAACAACGAAAGTTTAGTCTACTAATTCCAAAAAGCCTCCAACAATCCCTAGTTTATGAATTAATTCTTATTGATTCTCATATTAGAGAACCATAACATGTTTTCTATGGATTTTATAGAAGAATCTATAAGAATCATTAAAATTAAAGAAATTAACGAATTTTATTAAAATGATAATAATAATTAAAATGACTTAAGAATGCAACTTAGATTTTATTATTGAGGCATAATGTGATAAGAATTTTTATATCCAATAAACAAAATGAATGATTTAACAAAAGCCTAGGTTGTAAAGAAATTAAATAGAGCATATGGTCCATCTTCAAATATGAACGGTGGAGTTTATTGGATGTATCAAATCGTGAAGGAGACATTATGATGGGTTGGTTTCATTACCTAGTAAAGTCATGGTCATATTCTGGCAGCGGCACTTATACACTTTCAACTAGACAAAGAATAGAAAAGGGACAAGAAAAGAAGGAAGAAAGCTTGTTTTTCGATTGTGGCTGACAGTGATATGTAAATTATCCAAATTACAAGCCGATATATATATATATATATATATATATATATATATATATATATATATATATATATATATATATAGAGAGAGAGAGAGAGAGAGAGAGAGAGAGGTATGTAGGTGTTACCAGCAGCAAAATTCCAATTGATTTTGTGGCTTCATTATTCACATGAGTGATTCACATGATAGATGCATCTTATCAATTTATGGCCTCCATATTTGGCCGAACTTACTTATTTATGTGTGTTTTCTTTGTCTTTTAATAATGACTAGTCTTTGTTGCCCATGCATGCATGTAATCCTCCATGCTGCATCTTGAAAAACTAATTGATCATCTAACTTACCTCATGTTCGGGGAACAAGTAAGGCTTTGAAAGGCTCAAAGAAAAACGATTTTGCGTTTATGGATAATGAAATTTTAATTGAAAAGAAAAATGAAATAATAATGAAAGAGAAACATAAGATTTGATGTTGAAGATTTTTAATTTACTTAAAGGAATCCCAAGTGAAATTTTCACTTAAGATTTGTTCTAATGAAAATTTGATGATATTCTAGTTTAAAAGTAAATGACCAATTGTCTAATTTATAGACCAATTTCACATGAGATTTATTCTTAGGAAGAATTGAGTGAAATGAAGGTGAATATTGTACATAGAAGATATTTTCATTTATAAGTGTCTATCCATTTAAAATCACTTTACAACCAAATTAATTGATGTATTTCATAATCATACCGTTTATCTCCTTTATTTAAGGAATGGTTACTTGTTTCACAGTGTCTTAAACAATTTAGTCTAGTTTATGTCATAAAAAAATACCATTTTAAATGACATTTTTTTTAACCCATTGTATGAATTGGTCATGTATTTTTATTCCATCTCTATTTATATAAGAACATATTATTCGATTTCCATGTCTATAATTAACTTGCATAAATAATTATATCAATTAGATTAAATTCATACAACTCTTTAATTTAAATAAATTAAGAAAAATAATTCTTCAAATGAAACAAATTAACACAATTACCCATTTTAAATGAAATAAGATAAATTATTTTACATAAAAAAATAGATAATTTTTTCATTTAAATAAACGAGATAACCTTTTCATTTAAATGAAACAATTCCATTTTTTCTTTTTATTGAAGTAAAATTATTTTTCATGTGTTATGAAAAATCTCACACACCCTTGCAACGTAGATAAATACATTTTCAAAAATATTTATTGAATTTAGGATGAACAAATATGAAAATAAATAAATTTAAACAAGTATGTCAAATCAAAAAAATAAAGAAGTGGGATAAGTACGCGCGTGGGCCTATGAGTTTCCCTGTCTGTACATGTAAAGTGCTTTCTGGAAAGAAAGAAAAGTAAACCGAATTTCTATCCATCTATCATATAAATTAAGATTTCAAAGGATACATATATTTGTAACGTGTTCATACATTACTAAATCCCTCTAAGTTAATGACAAAACCTATTCAACTAGAAATATGATATAGAACAAATCTATTTGGCTTAACTAAGTTTTTTTTCCCCCAAGTAGAATTCTGACTTTGAATTTCGTTAAAATCTTTTTAACAATAAATCTTTTTTATTCAATTTTCTGTTAGTAAAAATAATGTTTAACATCAAATTAATTTACATAAAAAAATTATTACTTCAAGAACTAAAATTATAAAAAAAATAAATAAGGGACCAAAAATTTAAATTTTTTTACAAAAATTAGTAGTTAAAACCTTAAAAGTTAGAGAGACAAAAATTAAACCAATCCAAGGTATTTTGTTTATTAGTTTCCAAAAGTTATTTTATGAAATTATTTTTAGAAACTAATTTCTGGAGAATGAAAAATAAGGGAAAGCAAATAAAACAATATAAGAAAGCACATACATATGCAATAGAAAACTGAAAATACAAGATCGAATTCACAAATGTTCTACTTATTTAATTTTAAAACTAAAAAAAATACTCAAGTCAAATAAAATGTCTTTTTTCTTCTTCTCAAAAACAAAAGATAATAAAAATGCTTCTAGGTTTGTCTGAAATGCTCACACGATGGCTCAAGTTCATTGAATGGAATACATTGACCTGTGTGTGACATAAATCTTATGGGGACACCTAGCGGTGTGGTAGACCTTATCTTCCCATGACTAGACCATACGTGCCCCAAGTTTTTCTTTTTCTATGAACAAAATGCCATATTTGACCTCATTTGAGGACCAATTAACTTGTTCAGGAATAGAACTCACCTAGCTTACACATGTACACAAGGATAATAAATTATTAACTTAATAGTTTTAAAATAATTATGCACTAGCAACTAATAGATTAAATCAACCTTAAGTCCTAATTGTATGAAAGTACATACCAAATTGATTTAGTAAGTCATTTTCTAGCTAGTTGACAAAAAGTAATATGTCTTAACAATGAGACTTGATAAAAATGAAAAAGAGTGAAAAGAGTTATGTATATTTTTCATATACAATAAGTTTACATTTTTTTTGTTCTCGTTTATTTACAGTAAGTATATTTTTCTATTCTTATTTGTTTATGTGTTGTTTAACCTTGTTTATTCTCTTTCGTTAATGCAAGACCTCTTCCTTACATTTGACTCCCTCAACAATATATTTAATACTGTGGAAAAAAAAAACATCGAAAAAAAAGTGAAGAAAACATTAGATATTGTATATTTATTCTTATTTTTTGAATACACTCCATATTGGATTGATGATAGGAGCTCGTACGAAACGCACCACAAAGAAATTAAATGGTTGTATAAGTTATCTTGCGTACAAAAAATGGGGTTATTTTATTTCCTCTTAAATGTTTGAATAGAACTATAATATTTGTATTTATTATTTAATTTATTTTTATTTAATTATACTTATCTATTTATAATTATTTGATTCAATCCATTTAATCTCTAATAAAAATCTATTTGATCTTATTTCTCATTAAAAAAAGTAAGATATGAAACAAAGCAAAAATAGAAGAAATGTAAAGATTAAAATATTTGAAGTGAATCAAACTCATGATTTCTTACTATCGTTTAGTTTCACATTCTCGTAGTTGCTTCACATCATTTATAACAAGTTTCAATTGATTATTTTATTTTTTGTATAACGATTTAATTAATTTAACATATTGTTTTAACTTTTGCAATTTAACGGTTTGAGACTAAGACAGGATGATAACGACGTTTTTTTTTTTTTTTTTATTGTAGAACATTCTGTTTATCCTTCCTAAGATTATGTAGGATTGTGTATAGTTATGATCATTTATTTCTCTTATAACTCCTTTCTCTTAACGTGAGACCTTGTATGTAGTATGAACTTTTGTTTGTGAAATTCTTGTTTCCTCATATTTTGTCCTCCCTTGAGTTGTTGAAATTATGGGATTTTAAGAACAAAGGAGAAAAATAAATAAAAGAAAATAAAACACTAAATTTATATTAAACAAATTTGTTTCTAAGATTGAATCTTTAAAAAAGAATAGAAGATAATTGCTTGACAAATAAAATGAACTTCAAAAATTTTCTGTGTCTTTATTGCAATATCGCATGGTGAAGAGATAACCGATTTAACGTGTCTCCACGTGTGTTTGTGATGGAAAAGGGCTAGATTCAAGTATTCAAAAAGTCAAATGTTTGTGAGAATCTCATGTAATTGTGAGCAGTGAAGTGTGAGATTGTAACAGGAATAGTCCAAGACATAAGTTTGAAAAATAGTTACACAAAGAAGATGAAGGAGAAGAGATAAAATGTAAGTAGAATCTCACATTTTAATTTTTAAGTAACCAAAATAAAAATCAATAAAATAAATTAAATAATATAATAAATTTCTCACTCCATAATAGACTCTCTGCTAGTTACATGACCTTGAACATTAATTTGCTCATAAAATTCTCACACTCCTCTAGTCCTCTTGAATGTTATTTGACAAGAAATGGCTAAGTTAAGGCCAATAAAATCCCAAAATTATTGTTAACTAATTCTTGATTATTTTTTAAAAAAAGAATAGAAAATATTAATTAGGTTACACATGGACAATATTCGGAGTAAATATTTTTCTTTTAAAATAATTGAATCACTAAGTTTAGTATAGATCTTTTACAGTTGATTAGTAACTATTTCTTTTAACTCAATAGTTAGCTTTTCATCTCTTTTGAGTTCAATTAAAACTGTATATCCTTTCATTATTAATAATTTAATATTACAAGTGTTAAAATAGACCAATGTATGATGACCAAAATTCATAAACATTAAATACCTATTATACTTGTCCAATGTCTTATGAATGTCATTCTTCTTTAATTTCTATTTTTTTTCCCTCTTTGACTTTATACAAAATAAATTATAGTATTATACTTCCATTACATTTTGAAATGAAGGACATAATTTGACACATTAAAAAATTGAAAATACTAAATGTGAATTTAATTTAAACTAGAAATCAAAACCACATATAAATATAATTTTTTTGCTCAATATTGTTTTTTAATAGAAAATATTTTCATAAATTTATTTGAATAAAGTTTACAAATACTAATTCACACAAACTATACAGTGCAAGTTATCCAATATATGCCAAGAATTGATCAAACTTGTAATATGGCCATGGCAATGTGAACTCCATTTGCAGCAACAAAAACATCTTTTAGCCAAAAAGGTAACTTGTCAACACTGCATAAGAATTTTATTATTTCAACTTGTCCATCTGTTGCTGCTTTATTCGACACAATTCAGACCATAGTGTGTTTTTTAGAGCCACAATGTCACTGGTGATTTTCACTGCACTGACTCTTTCACATAGTAATATTAATCTTAAAATCTAACTCAAAAAATAAAGAAATTTAAGTTGGGGGAAGTGAACATAGATAAAAGCTTTGTGGAGGCATGCTAGTACAAAATAAATTGTCATATGCTAACTAAACCGTTAATTGGATTATATAACCTTCACTGGTAAAATTTTGTATAATCCATAGAATAAGTCTAATTCAGAGATATTTAAATTTCTATTTTTTTTTTTTCAACAACAACTTTATTTTGCAATCAACTGTAATATATAATCATTCACAAAATATATATACGTATTTTTTTTTTATTTTCATAATTTATAACTGAATATCTTTATATTACAGATATCAATCAAATATTCTTCCTCCTCATCGAGTGAAATAAGATGAATAACAAAAGTAAGCACGCCAAAGAAAAAGGAGAACACGGTATAAGTATGGCCAGCCATAAAAAAAACCTGGAACACGGTATTTATATGGGTTTCTCTCATGAAACATGATTGAGTTCTCTTTGTACCAAACACATGAACATGCAATAATGTGAAGAGATGGAAATCTGCAACCTAAAACAGGAAAAGGAAACAAAGAGAGAAACACGCTTCAATTCTTGTCTCCTCCTCACACCTCTATTGCCCTTTCAATAGACTTTGCCTTCAAGTTTCATTCTGTCTTTATTTCCAAATTTGACATCCACCCTCCTTCTGTTATCAAGTAAAAAAGAAAAAAAAGTTAGACTGTTTTGGTAACGCTTGAGCAGGAATGAACATTTTTATGTACTAAAGTCTCAATGAAATGTTCCTTCAGTACAATAAAATAATTCGATTATTAGCACCCAAAAAATTGATGTCATTGTTCAAACATATGTTAACCTTTTCTGGAGTGTGCACAGTAACACCTTAGTCAAGAATTAGTGTTAAACATTGTACATAAATTATTTCAATGGGTTTGTGCAAGATTTTTAGCATTAATTTTAAGTACGGGTATATATTCTAGTAAAAGTGAACCAAAACACGTTTAGTACTCAATAAAAAAAAATGTATGATGGATTCAGACGTTATTCTTTATAATCTTTAAATTGTACATGAGTATAACTTTTATAATATTTAAACTTAATTTAATTAATATTACCGACAACGTGAAAGAGTTCTATATAATTATCTAATCACATATCATTATATATATTAATTTTTATATGAATATTTTAAAAATCATACAAATGTAATTTCTAATTGGATAGTTACGTAAAAAGTTTTATATTAACCATGTATAAAAATTAAATTTATTTGAAATAACGTAAGCTTTTTGCTCTTAGTTTTTTTCTTATTAACTTCGATATTTTTTAAGTTTATATGTCAGCAACTCAAGAACATGTATGTTTCCAGAAAATATTTTGTTTTCATTACTTGCTTTCATTAAGAATTATAAAAATAGTATTCTTTTTTCAAATATTGATACATGTCATAAAATTAGGATTAAATCTTATTATTTAAAATAGAAAATTAAGTGATAATAGACCTGTCAACTCGATTAGATTAGGTTAACCAAGTACTGGTCCACCAAGTCATTATAAGAAAACGGGTTAGATCATATCAATCTATTTTTAAAATGAGTTGTATTTTATTGGTCCATTTAAAATTTATAAAAAATAATTAATTTACATAAATATTATATACGGTATTATCTTATATATTCTAAATGATTCTAACACTACAAGCTTCTAGTCATGCCATTTTGGGAGCTCTATACAGCAGCATACCGAAAATGATTTGATTAAGCATTTAATAATTATCTGATAGGTGAGTTTAGGTTGATGATAGTTATCAAAATTCAAATCAACGAATATTGTAGCGGCAAAGTCCAAAATGAGGTTCACTTGAGTGGGGTTGATAATACACATGATGTAAATTGGTTGGATAATGCATGAACAGGTCAAGTTTGGGTATGGCAAGATCTGCTAAGTACAGTTGTAGGCCAGGGCCACTGCTTGTCCCTTCATTCTCAACTTTTTCTCACTGTCATTAATTTGTGTGTACCAAATAAAATGGCCACTTCGCAACGGTATTAGTATAAGGATAAGGTTTTATGTAGAAAATAAATGTCTCACACTTGATATAGGGTTGACTCTCTCCCTCTATTTTATACTTACATCATGAACTACATCATTCATTGTCACTGTAGAATCAACCCATACAGCCACACACAAATATGTTGAGTAGATATTATAAGCCTCTTCCTTCAATATGTTATGCTTATTCCGTGCCTAGTCTTGCAAATTTCTTTTTTGTTTTTTTTAACAATGTAATTAATATCATTTAACATGTCTAATCTACCAGTAAAAACTGTCGTGGGATCTATTTAAAGAAGTTAACATGAGAAGCCCGATTACAAGGCCCTATAAACATGATTAAGTTAAAAGAGTAGTCTTATTTCTTGATAAAATATTGCCAACACTTTTTACCATAAGGAAATAGACCAAAGAGAATAAGTGTAGTGCAATGGAGAGAAATTTAAATAATTTAAGAATAAAAGTTTTAAATATTTTGTAAAAGTAAATAAAATAATTTACTCCTAAATGCTAATTTATAAACAAGTAGGAATAAATTCTTCCTGTCGTGATTGGGTATAAAGTTATAAAACTACCACTTTAAAATAAGCTATTATAATTATTAACGAGAAACATTATTTATAAGAAAATTCAATAAGAATTAAATATGTTTTTATCAATTTCACATATAATCTTCTTTGCGAAATCTCATGCTCAAGAAAATAAAATTTAGTTGGTGATCTAAGATTTGAAGGATTTCAATGACCCACTGAATCTTTAAGGGTGAAACAATCCTCACTCAAACACTCTATTTTTTTATTTTTATTTTTATTTTTTATTTTTTTTACACTTTGTACCCGTGGGTTAAATTTGAAATAAAATACGCAAATCAGTTAATTTAAAATAATGTATAATCAGTGATCTGGATTTTAATGAAAATCACTAGAAGTGATTGAGCTAGACGATAACTTCTAGGAATAGAGAGTTGAGCCAGCCGATGACTTCTAGTCATTGTCCAGACTAATCTCCTTATTTCCTTTTGTGATTTCAACGACTTTAGTAAGTTATGAAATTTAAGTTTTTTTATATATTTTTTTTGAAATCATAACTAAATAATCAACAAATTCATATTACTAATCAATACAAAATTAATTCCTAATTATTATCAAATCAAATCAAAATTATTTTCTAACTCTAAATTAACAATAATCAAAATCAATTAATTCCCAATTATATTTTGAACTAAAATACTCTAAATTAACAATAATTACAAAATCAATTAATACATAATTATATTTTAAACTAAAATACTCTAAATTAACGATAATTACTAAATCAATTAATTCCTAAAATAAAGTAGCACGGGGCGAAAAAGTCGTTTGAAATTTGAACGACTCTTTTAAAGTCATTTTTAAAGTCATTTCGGAAGTGAACAACCCCATTAAAACACCAATTTTAGCAAACATGTGATCCAATCAGAAGGAAAATCATTCAAATAGTGAATAATTTCATTTTAATTAAAAAATCACCAACCATTAACAAACACACGTAACCCAGGATACAACGTCTTTTGAGCATCATAGAACATCACTCAATTGTCGATTCCACTTTTTAGAAGTCATTTATTTTTTAAATGACTATTTTTTTAAGTTTGTGGTTGATCCAACTATTTCATCGACATAGACCCATTTTGGTGAATATTCTGTAACTGACGGGTCCATTTACGTGAAAAACCGCTACTATTGCTAACATGAATTCTTTTAATAAATTCTAGTCAATAATACAGTGTGCTGCCCGTGGTCAGTTGGATATAGTTCAGTTAGTTAAACAGATAGAAAGATAAAGTGAATTATTATACAAGAATAACTGCGTAACTAATAGAATGAATATGTGTGACCAAATTCTAAATCAATAATAGAGTGAAATATTTTGGCGCCCAAATCAACTGTGATCAACTAATAGCAATACAAGAATAAGTGTCCGTAACTAACAATATTGAGGGATCTTTAATACTTAGATGCTAGATGCGGGTGGCTTCAGCAACCGACATCTGTGTTAAGCTTTAACTAAGACGTGATCATCATGGAGCACTTCTTGCTGGTTTTCCTTCTGAATGGTTGAGTTGCAGAGAGTGGAAGGGACTGGTTTGAGAATTCCGTTCATTTTGTCCTCTCCAAATCATCCACAAAAGAAAAACAAAAATGGGGTCACAGTAATTTTTATCAGTATGCACAATTAAACCGTTGGTCCACATAATGCGCCCAATCTCATCTACCACGTGCAGACCAAAACGCCCACCCGAGTAATTTTAGGTGACATAGCTCAGTAGAGTCAAAATATAATTAGTAGAATTATTTAACAATTATATATTAAAAGATAAAAGCAGAAGATTTTGATTATAACACTTAAAAAAAATTAAAAGATTAAATCTAAATAAGAAATATTAAGCCAGGATCACACAATTAGCATTGGAGAAACAAAAATATAATTAAAAAATATGGTCTTGGCATAATGGCTTTGTTAGACCAAAAAAAAAATTATAAATAAATGCAAGTATAAGAAAAAGTGAATGACTTTGATAACAATATCTTTAAAAAACTTACAAAATTTAATTTATGATTAATTGATGATGTAAACTTTTTCACAGTTAGTACATAACATCTAAAGTATAAGAAGAATAATACATTATTTTTATTTATTTCATGTATTCCCATTTAAAGTAATAGAATATATTCACCTGAACTATCTACATCTAGTTAAGTTATTGGGAAACAGACGTGCCTCATTTTCCTCTGTAAAAAGAACGCTGCCTCCAAGAGTACATTACATAGAGCATCCCTCATTATTTACTGCTCCAGGCTCTGGAGCTCCCTCTTAATAAAAATTTTAATCCGTTCTTTTCCTTGACTTTCTACATGATACACCTCCACAGTCTATATCATTAAATTGGTTAGATCCTAGTTTCGGAAAAGAGTCAGTCTCCCTACTGCTACTACTGTTGCTACTAATCCTACGACTATCTAATTTTCTATGCTGTAAAGTTGTGTTAGAATGCAAATGAGAAAAGTTTCTCCCGCTCCTTTCAACATCTACTACTCCGCTCCTGTATACAGGACCATCTATCTCTGCACTTGAACCAGTTGCATCTGGAGAAACTGAATCATACCGGTCCATATCAGATAGGGGTGAATGTCGAAAGTTCAAGGGAGAAGATGAGGAGGACGAGCACGTGTCAGAATCAGAATTCCGCCACATACTATTCCAGCCATTCCCTGAATCACCAAAAAGATAATCGGAGAAGTCATCTGTGCTTGTTGAATCACGGGTACTATCTGTACTCCAAGAACCTTCATCAGAAATGCTGCTGATAAGGGATGAATTATCACTTGATGAGTCTTCTTCTAAAATCCTTTGCAGGTGGTGAAACTTTGAATAGAAAGACTCTAAGGCAGGAGAGCCATCTGGAGAAATGGAACTATTGACATGTTCAGCAACACCAGAATTTGTAGATACATAACTTGCTTTCGTTGCAAGAGTCTTTTCACTGACTTTACTCTTTATATCTGGGGTTAGTATTCTGTTCCTAATTGATCTTGGGGCCCTTGGTGAGCACCTACAAGGTGATTCAGCTAATCAGAAGCTAACGAGAGAAAAATGTAATTAAAAGGATCATTGAAGCCACCCATCAATGTTTGTAAAAACTGACCAGTTCAACCAGTCAATCTGTGAACCCACTATGTTTCCAGTCCAATTATTTCTTATTATGTAAGTCTGATTCAACTTTGGTTGAAAATATGGCAAATTGAACTATCTGGTTCATTAAATTAGCAGGTTGAACCCCATTGAACAAACCAACAGCCCTTGCCAATTCAATTACTGGTTCTGGTTTACAACCACCCCCATCCCCCCAAGCCAGGAAAAGAAAAACTAGGTTACCTTGCATAAAAAAGCATATATGCTCCTTTTGTCAAGACTCTCTCCAATTCAACAGCTGTCACCTGCAAGACATATAGCAAATAGTTAAACTATGTATACACAAGCATATAACCACAAATGTTCTGTACATTTCCTCCTGTTCAGTAAAAGGGGAGAGTAACTAAAAGGACCAAGGTATAACTAGGAGGAAAAGGGAGAATAGAGGGGGTCTTCAGTTTTTAACTGTAGCTGGGAGGGAGAGCCCAGGTCACTCGAAAACCTGGAAGAGTCTATATTCATAAAATTCCGCCTATGCTCTTGTATCACTAGTCTTCAATACAGGTCAAGAGGGAGAGATTTCTACTATTTTATCCCTATATTCTGATCCAGTTCTATCACACATTCAGTTAATGAAACAGGAAGGAGCATGAACTACTAAATTAGAAAAACATAAAAACCTAGAGAAGTAGATTTTAGGAATCAAAGGGGAATTGCTCTTAAAATCTAAGGGACTTACCACACTATCATCAACCTTGAACCACTTGTTTTGCACATTCTTCACATAGCACACATAGTGACCCGAAAAGGCAGCATTCATGACATCCAAGTGAACAACTACCCCATACAATCTGTATATGGGTGATTTATCACTAGTCCCACTCATGAAAGGTGCCAAGTTAAGTATTTCACCAAATTGAATAGGCTTGTTGAGCTTCCCAAATTTCCCAGACTGCAACACAGATGTAACAAATAAGGAAAACTCTGCAAACAGGCTGCCTTGAATGCTGGTAAAATAACATTTTGTCTTTGAATCGAATACATGAAATACCTGAAATCTCTTTAATGCAACTGTAAGAACATTGGGTGCCTCTGAAATTGTCATCTTCTTCTTGGCCTTCTCATAAGATTTACATCTAAAAATTGTAATAGTTTGTTAATAATACGGAAAAACAATTGAGTACAAGTTCTCCAAATAACAAATCACTTACACACTGAAAGATGAAAAAAAATGAGAAGAGATACAATAACATTTTCTTGGCTGTTGGAACCCAAAATTTTGCAAAAAAGCTAGCATCAGCTGTCATGACTTGATGGACACAATAAAACACAACTTCATACATTTTATTAATTGATTTGACGGATTATCTAGCAATGCTTCAATGTACAGGCAAGACAATATTTAATCAAAGAAAACAATGAAACGGTTAGACAAAAGTTGAACCAACCAAAATCATAAGCATTGATTTTCAAATTCTGATTTCACTGAAGATCACTAAAAGCACTTCCCCAATTATTAAAACATTAAATACTGGTAAACGCAAAGGATATATATGATAGCTCAATTAAGATAGGGCATGCACAAGACATTCTAATTCTCCGGATTTGGCACAAGCCTTAATGTTTTCCCTTATTTTGTAATGTAATATCTGCTTTAGTAAATATCATCATCTTTTGTTATCATCAAGGTGATTCTTGAGATGAAACACAATTAACTTTGGAAACTCAACTCATAATGGAGAACAAAAAAACAAAAGATAAAAAATAAAGGGGACTTTTTTGGAAACGAGGGGACCTGCTATGTAATTAAACCTATCATATCCTCTTATCCAATTTAATGTCACAGCAACAAATCTACCTTTTCCTAGTAATTAAACCTATCATATCCTCTTATCCAATTTAATGTCACAGCAACAAATCTACCTTTTCCTAGTATGCCAACAGTTTAATGCAATCAACAACTAAACCCGTTAGGCTGTTACTACTCACTAGAATTTAGAAGTTCTTTTTTTGAAAACTATTATTCCCTTCTATTTAATCCATGCTAAAAGCCCTTCAGTCCTTTGACTCTTTCTATGCAGATACTGATCAAGAGGCACTCAAAAAAATCAACCAACCTGATACAGTGGTACATGTTTTCCCCATCCAAGTTCTCAGTGCTTGTAAACCGTCGAAGGGCCTCCTCCAGGGTTGCTATCTCCCCTTCTATCTCAACAGTAAGATCCATCATCCTTTCCTGACGCTCAGACTTCCCTCCACATTTCATGCATTTTATCTGCAAAATGAGGTGATTGTTCATTGCCCTCTTTACTCCCAATTAGCAGATGTAATAATGAACAAAAATAAATTATCTATTTCAAAAAATCATGCCAACACCGTATTGCACCTACAACAGGGGGAGAAGAAAAACACTGAGGATAGTTGTGCCTTACTTTTCCAGATAGAATATAAAATTACCTTTGATCGAAGGTAACCTCCAAATGTTAGGCCCATTAAAGTAGTGTCCTCTTCTAATGAGCCTGATGCATTAACCCCAGCTTCCATTAGGCAAACAGATTGCATTGTGTCAATAACATGCCTGTCAAGTATGTCATATGATTCATTAATTTAAAATAAATTACAAAACAATAATCATGCTATATTACATGGATTAAAACTTAAAGGTGTAAAAAAAATACCTAAGAAATTCATGTGCATCTTCTTCTCTGCCACTACCAAGGTGACTTCCGATATTCTGTAGATGAGAGATTATGCCCATAGGAGACACCGGAGATTTTGTATCCTTCGACTTCAAAATCAATCTTTCAAATTCACATGTGAAACACCATTTTTTATTTGCACCTAAAATTTAAATTGGAGATATTTTAGCAAGGGAACAGTTACAACTTAAAACACAGTATTCAATCAACATGGTAGGCAATAATTCCATGATGGAACCCTGATTGCATACGTACATGATTTAGAATGTAATCCTTGAAGCAAATAAGCAGTCAGAGGTGGTGTGAATGCTAAGCACTGAAGTACAGCATTAGCATAACAACTGCAAAATAAGGGAAGGAAAAAAAACAAGGAAAAAAAACAAGTTAAAAAAAGAAAAGTAAAATACAAAAAGTGAATTCTACACAAAGCATGGTGGAGGAGAAATTGATTTTACATAAGTTCAACAGCCTAACTATTCACATCAATCATTTGATAATATGGCATAATATGTGATCCTAATTGGCAAGGAAAGGAGATAAAACACACCACATAATTATATTGTAAGCATAAAAATCCACATATAAGCAGGAACCAATTATCATCTAATGTGTTTATCATAAATAATTTCAAATTACCTGTTTCCACAATTTATAAGACCAAATGGGCAGAACTCCACCTTGTTCAAGTTATAGAGCTTGACGAAAAATTCATAAGGAAAAAAACCCTGCAGCAACTATACATGTAAGATAACACAGTATTTCAAGGCACAAAAGAATACAAAAAGATTTGTTCCAGAAAAACCTTGTCATTCTGTCTTCCAACAATATCACTCCCAACAGCTAATGGAAAGTGCTTTGACAAATTTGATCCTCTGAACTGATCAACAACTTTCAGAACAGATGTTTTCAAGCCACTCTTGGAATTTGCAGAAAAGGTGGCAGCCTGAGAGGGTGTGACAGCTTGAGTGCCAGATTCAATGTCATTATTCCCACGTTTTGTACTGGAATGTGAATGCTCTTTAGTTCCAGAAGCTAAATTAGAATCAGCAAATTCACTCCTCGGGTGTCTAATTACAGTGGACTTCAAGGTGCTGCCCCAGTTGTCCACAACATGATTTGATACCATAGAGACAGTCGAGTGCAAGTTATGGATTCTCAAAGCATCTGCACAAACTGAATCTTTGACAACCCTGGTGGATTGAGGGGAGAAAGAAGACAAAGCTGGCCTAGAGCTGTCTTTAGACTCCAATTGATGAGATTCAGAACCACTTGAAGTACCATGGCTCATGACTTTTGAAACTTTGCTGTTGATGGATGAGAAATTCCTCTCCTTTGAAGAATTCATGTTGTCATTCTCAGATGATGCTGATCCTGAACATGGCTTATTGTTCTTAAGACAATTTGGAAAAGCATCATCAGATAAAGAACCCTTTGCTTCTGTATCTCGTACACGCAAAGGAGGCATGGTACTGAATGAAAAGTGAAATGAAGATTCAGAAACAGTCTTTTTGCCCATGGATTCATCAGAATAGGATGGATGAGTGTCATTCTCAGTATCATCTTTAATCTCTCTTGAATCAAGAGCTTTATCCCAGAATCCAGAAAATACTGTAGAAGGCTCAACTGGTTTCCCTCTCAATATACTTGAACCTGAATTACCATTTGATGCAAGCTTACTCTCTTCTTTACTAGAACCAGGTCTAGTATGATTTGATCTATGCATTGTAGAAAAACCATCTACTGAATCAACCAAACTAGCAAACTTTGGTGAAGAAGACATGGTTACACCCATGCTATCTTCACTAGTGTTATCAGGAATGTCAAGGGTGGGATCAACAAACATATGCCCCTCTGATCTGTCATGCTCAGTTGAGATGATGCTCTCACAGACAGAGGAGTCATCAGATGAATCGCTAGAACCTGTGGAAGCCGAGAATCCAGAAAATGAGTTACTTGACAATTCAGAATTAGAATCTGTTATATTTTCCTCTGCAAGGGACTCAACTCTAATATTTTCATCCTTTCCAGATGAAACTTTTGGAGAAGAGCTAGTATCAGGAATTGGAGGCTTTTCAGAGGCCGTTTTACATTCTGTGCTTTCACTTCCGGACTTCCTGCCATGGATTCCAGTGTAGCCTTGCTCTACTACCTTGCTGCCAAAACCACTTGTTACATCATCACTCCAATGAATTGTGCTCGGTGGACGGCATTCTAACTTGTGACCTTGACGCCAATGAACAGTTTGGCACTCAAAAGTACTGAAACACATCAACCAAACGTGCGTCCTATAGACATTATCTTCACAAAAAAAGAACACAGAAATATGCAAACAAAAGGCAATGAATTGGAACCACAGTAATACAGAATGTCACAGTCAGCTAAATCATTCAGCATAGCATGTATACAGGGTCATGAAGCAAAAACTAAACTATAGTGTCATATTCTCCAAACTAGAGAAGATAAATTATCAAATAGACCCTCCCTCTTCGAAAAGGATTCAACATAACCATGTTAAACCTAGCCAACTGATCTCATGTACGTTAAATATGTTCAAGAAATAACTGCACTTGTTTAAGAGCTCCTCCAGTATACTTAAACCAAAACGAGCCAAGGATTTCATATGTTTATCTCTGTGACACATATTAACAAGTAAAAACATATTTAACATATTATGGAATTTGTAATTTAAGAAACCACAAGAAATGTCCTCCAGAAAACGAGATCAAAATTAACATTTCCATTTTCCCGCAAAAATTAACAAAAGTACTGCACAGAAGCTGGTAATCACAAAAGTACGTTAAAAATGAACCCCACAAACAGCCACAATCCATGCCACATGAGAAAAAAAGCAATAATAACACTCGAATAGTTCGGCACAATTTAAAATTGAAGATGAACGCACCAGTAGCGAACCGATTTGCACTGAGCGCAACGAGCGGTAGCGGGGAAATAGCAGACGGCGCATTGATAACTCCGTTCAGCGGAAACAGCCGCGCCGTAGACATAGGACGCTTCTTTCTCAGCCTTAGCAGTTTCCTCGGCGGCCAAAATCAAAAGCCTCTTGATCTCGTCCCTCCTAGCCTCCGAATCCCTCAATTTACGGCAAATTACGAAGCCGATCACCGGCACCACCACCACACATACCACCACAAGGACCAGGCTCAAAAACCCTAGATCCCCGGTGACACGCATTTATCCTGCACCGAACACACATCCAGCGCCAACGACACACCCTAAGCTGCTACTATCACCACCACACATAGATTGCTCCAACACCACCGCGAAACAACCAAAAAAAAAAACTCAAAACTCAATCTAATCGGTGACGCGGCAACCCGTGACGGTGAGATTATCGAGGCAAGTCAGAAATAGAAATGTATGTAGCAATTGGAAATAAACTGAAGATGGCAGCGGAAATAGAAAACGACGAAGCAAAACTCAATTATGGTGGTCGTTTTGTTTTGGTAGGTTGGGATCGAGAAAAGAAGAAAAGAAAACGCGGTAAATGTAAATAAAGAAGGTAGCATTTAATTTAATTTAATTTAATAAAATAAAATATATATTGATGGTTAAGGAGAGTGTGAACAGTGAAAGATTGTTTTTGTCGAGGGAAAAGAATTTGAGTTGTTGGAAAGCGTGAATTCTGGGTTCTTTGGTCCCGAATATGAAACCGATTCGGTTTGGGTTCGTGACTTGGATGTTTGGCAACGCACGTGGATTGATTCTCGTGGTTTCAGATTCTCGGATCACTGTGGGGCCTCCTCAAAATGCCTTCATTCTATTACTTCCTTTTCTTGTAACACATTCCATCACACTTCAATAGAAAATTTTCCAAGTAATTTTCTGCTTTCGTGTGGGTCGGTGCCACACTAACTTATATGCCTTTTCATTACAAGGAAAGGATACTTGACTTTATTAATAAGACATTTTACTGTTTATTTAAATACTTTAAAATTTTAATATTTTATATATTTTTATAGGTAAGTTATCTTTTCACTATAAATATGTTCTTATCTTGTGGGTTAGTTAAGAGTTTTGTCTTTTTTTTTTTTTTTTTTTTTTTACCAAATGTTGGTTAAGAGTTATGCATATATAGTTCAACAAATCGTGTATTTTTTTCTAATGTTTTCCATCACATTTTGGACTTTTAATTGTCTTATGTTGCACGTTTCAAAATGACATTAATGCCGATTGAAGAAAAATCAAGGAGTTGTCTAATTCTGAATATAATTCCCATGTTGAGGAGCAGTCCCCAGGAGTTCACCACAAAAATCAACGGGTAGATGCATTATTTTTACTACGTTAAAACAATGTATGACAATGGGCAAATGGTATGTATCAAAAAGGAAAAAGGCAAACGATAAAAGTATATTTATAAGATAGTATTATTGATTATGAAATTAAGAGTAGAAAAGAATTATTACAAATATTATTATGATATTTTTATCTTAATTTCTATATATCATTAACGTAATTTTTATTAATAATTCTGAACCAAATTTTTAAGCACTAATTGACAAAATTAAAATAAACAAAAGTGGCTGAATAAATTTCTAAGTGATGTTAGAGGTTTCAAACATACTAGTCGATGGAAAGGTTTCGTTTTCAGAATATGTTGCATCATCATGCATGCTGCATGTCTTTCAAACTGATGCTAGGTTCCTAGACAAACGAGAACCAGACAGAAAAGGTGGCAGTTAAATACTCAAATAAGCAGAAAATTAATTAAAGTTTTTACTAGAAGTAGGCACTATTTAATAAGAGTAGTGTTATATTCATTAATCGTGGGAGGTTTTGGCTCAGTGCGATTTTTATTTTTTTAATCTGTATTCAAGTTTTACGAATAAAATAAATAATTCTTCATTAATCAGAATAAATTTACATTTAGAATATCGAATAAAAACACAAATACATTGAACTGATTTTAATCTCTTTAAAAATTAAAATGACATCGTATATTAGTTATTTTTCATTAACCTGTTATAAATTGATTATGACCAACAACTATTCTTTTGTTGATTTTTCCATTTTGACTGGTTTTTTCATCAAGTTAATGTTCACCTAACCAGTTGGTTGATTTTTCAAAACATTGGTTATTCAAGAATTATGATTCGGAAGTTATGGATAAATAAGGTGGTGTTTAATTTGAGTGTTGTTTGTTTTTAATTTTATTAGAAATAAAAAATAGATGTGAAGACTTGTTTGGTTGATTTTTTAAAAATATTTTTATGAAATTATTTTTAAGAATGGAATTAAAACAAGGAAATATTATAAATCCGTTTTCACAATTTTTATATAACTAGTTTTAGAAAATAAAAAAAAAATAAAAATAAAAAATAATTCTTCAAATGTTTGATATTCTACATGTCTTTGGGCTATCGTTTATTTTTCTGTGGTGGGCTAGGCAGTAGTGTCGAGCTTGATGCAAAGCCCAATTGAACTGGGCAAATATCAGACAACGTGAATACTAGATTTGTAGTCACTCTGGGCCTGTATAGATACACCCTTTTCTTTTGGAAGGAGAAAGGTTAAATTGGTCTTGCAAATGTTGCGAGTATTAGTATTTTATTTGAAATTTAATATGGATATGGTAAGCTCATCCAATTGTGATACCATGAAGAGAAATAGATCTCTTTTTTAGTGAGATGAAATAAAAAAAGAAAATAGGGAAAAAATTATGTATGCATAAATTTGATTCATATTTATTTTATCTATTATTATATTGAAATATTACAAAGGTTGATTAATATAAATACTTATTTTATCCCTTTTATGTTTTACCTATGAATAAGTGAGAGAATAAGTTTAACAAATTTTCATTCATCTCTCTTCATCTAAATAATACAAAAAGAAAAATCTTCACTTTTTAACTTTATTTTGAATGCACATCAAAACTTTAATACTTGTCTAACAAAATCGAAACAAAAGATAAGAGAGAAATATTTTAAATTTGAATTAGATGAAAAAAATAATTTTATATATATATATATATATATATATATATATATATATATATATATATTAGTCAACTCTTCTCTTCATTTTTCTTTCACTTACTTTTCAACTAAAGAGAGGAAAAAAATTGTTATTCTTGTTTTCTTTTCTCTTCATTTTCTTTTCTTCCTTTTTCATCTTTTCAGACATAGGGGTAAAGAAAACATGTGAATTAATTAATGTAAAATATTTTATATTCATAAAAAATCTCAAGTTTATTATAAATGTACAGCATTAAATATTCAAAGAAAAAACTACAAGAAAAGATAATAATTCTGTCAAATTCAAGGAATATATCTTTTAACAAACATAGCTTATTTCAAATCCTCTCCTCAGGGGAAAAAAAAAAGAAGAAAAACAATCTTAAAGGGAGCACACGAGATGGAGAGAAATGAGCGTGCAAAATAAGCAGTGGAATAGATTGCATGGACATGGTTTGTAGTTTATATAATAAGTGCCCAACAAAAAGCCGAAAATTACTTAATCGACCAATTCTAAAACAAATCTAGAATTTATTAATTTAAAACATTAGCACTACTATATGTTATACATTAATGTTATTTTACATGAAGATATTAGAAAGACAAATATTCACTTTGTGCGTGTCTATGACCTTAAATATAATCATTATTTCTAGAAGTGAAATGCTTAAAAAGAAATGCATACATCTTATCTCTAAATATGTAACAAACATTTCAAGTGGGTTAACACGATTGATTAAGGATCTTAAGCAAACCCTCACCTTCTTTTTGTTTAAGGGTGTGGGTTCAATCTCTGTCACAATACTTCCCTTTTACGGTGGGCAACTTTTTGATTTAAACTTGTGTAGTAATTCTCTAGGTAGATCTCTTTTGGCAGCCTTTGGGTGCCTTACCATCCAACCACTCTTCACTGCCAATATATATATATATATATAGAGAGAGAGAGACGCAACAAAGAAAGTTTATTTTTGACGGAAAATTAAGATGGGCAAATACTTACAAAAAAACTCAATCAAATACTTTTGTGTTCTTTTTGTGCATTTAATTAGATTGCTGCGCGTAAACATTTACCCAGAAACATTAGTTCATTCTCTGAATATCCTCCGCACATCAATAAAAAAGCAAAAGCCTACAACCAAGACAAATGACTTAGCTCATTAAGATTGCTTCCGTTATTGCTTGTTAAATGCTTAAATTTACTTTATGCATGTTTCTTACTACACAAGTGCTTTAACATCGAGCATCCACCGTATATACATAAAAGTGAACACTCCTCTCTCTTTATAAACTAATTTATAAACTAACGTTTAGAGGTTAAATTTGGACTCAATCTTGAAATGTAATAGGAAATTATAAATTAGTCTAAATTGAATGCATAAAATTGATAAGAGGGTTCATTTTATGATTTATATATTTTTATTATTATTTTATCTCATTTTTTTTTTGTTATTTGTTATTGTTATCTCGATTTCAACGTGACTATTTGTTTTAATTTTGATGTCGGGCAAACTCATTAGAGTGAGTCATAAATAAATTCGCTTGGAGCCTTTTACTAAAGGTTGTTATCACCATTTGCTTGTTCAAGTCTTGTAACATTGTGTTGAAGTTCGTTAAAAACACCTTCAATGACTCGCCTGATGATTGCCTAATATTAAACAAATTCGCTACCGTAAGCAGTCTCTCCCTATTCACTACAAACTATGTCACAAACACCCGTGAGGATATGTCAAGTAGCCTCACACGCTAGTCTAACACTACACCATCCAATGTCTCCACAAACATCTTACAACGTAAAAGGTAGTCAGTCCTATCATTGATCAACATCTCTTCAAGTATTTTATAGGATCCTGGCTTTTAGTGAACACCTCTACCTTTGGGACTAAGAAGTGGGGTCAAACCGGTTTTACCTCCACTTCCGTAAAAAGGAGTTGAAAGTTATTAGGAGTCTCTTAATAGCTTCACCTTCCAAACATCAAAGTTGGCTGCCTAAACTTGTAGCGTAGCTCGGGTCCTCCTCAACCTGCCTCTTCTCTTCTGCGTTCTTAGCCTAAATCACTGCCTTAGTGTGTTGGAAATCCAGTATTGGACGAAATTTCGAGGGTGTGAAGTCTCACATCACCTAGAGATAGAGTCTGTTACGTGTATATTAGTGGGGGCAAACCTCACACTACAAGTCAGTTTTGTGGGGTTGAGTTAGGCCCAACCCACAATTTCTACATGGTATCAGAGTCTATCCTAGGATCGATGAAGATGTTGGGCCACCTGTTATCGGACCAATATTGGACCACCCGTTGAATAGTTCCCACGCTCGAGAAGTTCAGTCCTCGGTGTGGGAGGGGTGTGTTGAAAATTCAATATTGGATGAAATCCGAGGGTGTGAAGTTCCACATCTAGAGACATGCCCTACTGCGTAAATATAAGTGGGGGCAAACCCCACCTTACTAGCTGGTTTTGTGGGGTTGAATTAGGCCCAACCCACAATTTCTAGATAGTGGCCTCATTCTTAATCTTCATACCTGCCTTGGTGGTCTCATTCTCCCTTTTCATCTCCTCCGTCATCACCAACAACTATCCTGCAGACCATTATCTCATTTAGAGGCATGGTTTCCACTTAATCTCTCACGTCTCACTCTTAGGCGTCGAATCTTTTTTACTAAGTCCTCGTAGTAGACACATGAATATTCCGATATAAAAAACTTCTCTTCAATGCAATTGTCCAAAGAACAATCATCTATATCAAAGCACTTGAGAATGTGTCCAAAAGTCTTTTTCTCGATCTAAAGTTTTCCATTTATAAGTGGGGTTAGGGTTCGTGATCCTGGGATAATAGGGAACATTGCAAGCCCACCTAAAACCTTTTGATTGATCCAAGAATCTCGATTCCAATCTCATGAATACTGGTATTCACACTTAATGTGAAAAATTAACATTGAACTTTCGAACTTAGCAGATTTTTCCTCTTCCCCACCACCTTATCATTAATTTCACTTGTCATTGAGTAGATCATCAAATAAATAACATGTTGATAAAGATAATATCTCACTCTTTAAATCTTTCTCATCCACTAACACACCATTAATCAGATAAAATCAAAATAAAATAATTCCTTAATCACCTCTTAAATAATTAGTGACCTAATAATGACCAAAGTCATCTCACATATGACTTGATCCAAAAATAATTCTACCACTTACTCTAAAAGTGTCACTACTTGTCCTAAAGGTCAATTAGCGCACCGTACTTACCCTAAATTTCGATTAGAACTCATTTTTTCACTCTTGTCCATCTAATTTATTTATTTTTTATTAGTTTAAAGACTCCCCACCCAATATTAGGTGAAAATTAAATTCAAATCGATCCGCAAATTTAGGGTGTATTACCGGCTGATTCTCATGTCAAATTATATTTCTTGGATGTATAATATTCCATATCAGCTGAACCTCGTGAACTGTGTCCGTCCTGGTGGGGCCGGGATTTCGAAGAATGATTTCTGTGGCTTTTACGTGATTCTCCCTCACGGAAACTGGAAAGTAAAAACTAGTCTCCCTTGGATTCCTATCCTAGGTATTTTTAAAAATTAAAACCGCCAGTTTAGTACAAGTTTAACTCTGTATGTACCTATTTCGTTGAACACGGAAGCATAAAAATAGGCAATTTCCTTTAACAATTTAGCAACTTGTTTCGGGACAGTAGTGTGTTATTCATGAATTGTTATTTTAAGTAGATTTGTGTTGATACATGAGGGGGTCCATCACGCTAATGCATGAGATTTTTACCAAAAAGTCTTTGAATGCCCGTGACCGACCGCATCTCATGCAACATCCATGTACGGACAAAAAATCTAGCGCTGTCAACTTCTAATCCAAGCAAATATCTTCACACAAAGTGATCACGAGCATTTTCTTTCTTCTTTCTAGCTACCTCTATAATTCTTATCCATCCACTCAAACCACAATGAATGGTAATGGAAACAAAGCTCCAATAATTTTAACGGTGTTAATCAACAGAAGCTAGCTAGCTACACTAACAAACAGAGGTTGAGAACACTGATCAACTCTCTTGAGAAACAGCAAGGTTTCTGTAACACTATAGAGCATCACTGCATGCAGTGAGGTCCAAAAATAGTGCCTGAACCACAGTTTTGTCCCTTTGCTTCTCACCCAATCATCAAATGCCTTTTTGTTTTCTGTTCTTTTGTATTTACATACATGCACCCTTTTCTATGCGTCTTAATTTACTCAAAAACTCTACACTCTTTCATTTCTTTAACATTTCCTTCCGTCAGACACCGCGTACAAGCCAGCTTGGAAGCTCACGTTGCATCCCCATACCCTTAATTTGTAACTTGTGACAAATGTATATAAAATAAAGGGATAAGGATAGAGATACTTTATCATCATTTTTGGGCCATATATATACCCTCTCAGAGAACAAAAAGATAAGAAGAAAAGAAAAATAATTCAAAAATATGATTCAAAAAGAAAAAAGTTAATTAATAAAAAAAATATAAAAGACGGAATGTGAAGATATTAAAGTTCAAATTGTAAAATAAAAGATAATTATCATTAAAGTTCAAATTGTAAAATAAAAGATAATTATCCTCGAACACTCTTTGGCACCTTAAACCTAAGGGTGTTAAGACTTGAGAACTCATCAGGACTGGTCTATTACCCCTGATTAATGATTGGAAACTTATCAAATAATATGCATAAAACTTTAATTTTTAATATTATTTTTATTACTAAATATAAATAAAGAAGACTTTTACAGAAAAAAAAAGTGTCAAACACATAAAATAACACATTTTTAATGAGTCATGATTTTGAACACCTCAAAATTACAAATACCCCACCAACACTTTCATTTTTCTTTATCTCTTTTGTCATGTCATCCCATATCACCTGTCATGTAAATAATTTATCTCTTGTTTTTTCCTTATTTTGTTTCTGTTTCTTCAATGTTTAAGTATAATTTTCCATTTTTAATATAAAATTGAGAAAAGGAAAGTTATGTAAACACGTGACATGTGAGTAATAGAATAGTAAACTAAAAACATCCCAATAATTTCGAAGGCCAAGGATGTATACGTAAATTAACAAGCACCTCTGTCTCAGCTGGCGCCTATATTAAAGGCCTCACTCCCCGCCATGCATGCACAAGAATCATTCATCCTTCTCTTACATTATATCCTTCACCCACAAACATACTCAGCGAGTCAACTCGACTCGGACCGAGTGAGCAAGCATGGAGCTAAAGTTGGCTACCACATTAATACTTATCTCAGCAATTTTGCTGATGAAGGGGAATGCCATTGATCCATGCGCCTCTGAACCTGATAACTCCCATCTCAACGTCATTCCCATCTACAGCAAATGTTCACCATTCAAGCCACCAACAGACTCGTGGGACACAACAATCATAAAAATGGCCACAAAAGACCCGGCCCGGCTGAAGTACTTGTCCACGTTAGTGGGCCAAAAGACCGTGTCCTCGGCCCCAATCGCTTCGGGCCAGGCCTTCAACATCGGAAACTACGTGGTGAGGGTCAAACTAGGAACTCCCGGTCAACTCCTATTCATGGTCCTCGACACCAGCACTGACGAGGCCTTCGCTCCATGCTCCGGTTGCACGGGCTGCTCCGACACCACTTTCTCTCCTAAAGCCTCAACAAGTTACGGCCCATTGGACTGCTCAGTACCCCAATGCGGTCAGGTCCGTGGGCTTTCATGCCCCGCCACAGGAACCGGCGCGTGCTCTTTCAACCAATCATACGCAGGGTCCACTTTCTCCGCAACGCTCGTCCAAGACTCGCTTAGATTAGCCACTGATGTTATCCCCAACTACTCCTTCGGTTGCATTAACGCCATCTCCGGTTCCTCGGTTCCAGCACAAGGACTATTGGGCCTGGGCCGCGGCCCATTATCGTTACTCTCACAATCAGGAACAGTCTACTCTGGCATCTTCTCTTACTGCCTTCCCAGTTTTAAATCAGTCTACTTCTCTGGATCCCTCAAACTTGGGCCGGTGGGCCAGCCCAAGAGCATTCGCACAACCCCGCTTCTTCGCAACCCACATAGACCCTCTCTTTACTACGTGAACTTCACCGGAATCAGCGTGGGGCGCGTGCTTGTTCCATTACCGAACGAATATCTCGCGTTTAACCCTAACACCGGATCCGGAACCATAATTGATTCGGGAACCGTTATAACCCGGTTCGTGGAACCCGTGTACAGCGCTATAAGGGAAGAGTTCAGGAAACAGGTTGGAGGGAATTTCTCAAGCATTGGAGCGTTTGACACATGTTTTGTGAAAACGTACGAAACCTTGGCACCGGTGATTACGCTTCACTTGGAGGGTTTGGAATTGAAGTTGCCGTTGGAGAATAGTTTGATACATAGCAGCGCGGGGTCGCTAGCTTGTCTTGCCATGGCGGCGGCGCCGGGTAATGTGAACTCCGTGTTGAATGTTATTGCAAACTATCAGCAACAGAATCTGAGGATTTTGTTTGATACCGTTAATAATAAGGTTGGGATAGCCCGTGAGGTCTGTAACTAGTAGCTACACATACCTAGCTACATTATTTAACTTGTTTTCTTTTTTGTTTTTGGTTTGTTGTATTGCACTAGTGGTTTTTGTTTTATTAGGTAGCTAGCTTTGGATGTTTCGTTGTGTGGCTGGGTTCTTTGGAAGATTGAAAATGTGAAATAGGAGTTGATTAAATCGTGACCTCGCAAGGAGGGACCAATCGATCATTGTAATATGATGTTTGATTAAATCAATAATGTAAGATCAATTAGCAAAGATCACGTGTCTTGTTTAGTTTCTTACTATGGCAAGAATTACTGCCAACTTGTCATAAGTGTCGGGTTGTGATTTTTTTTATTTTTTATTTTTGGAATCTTTTAGTTTAGTTTATGCACGCAATTCAAGACTGCTCGTGAAAGGCTTCCACCATTCCACCCTGTTTTTATTTGTATTCTGGACCCACGAGTAATCACTAGCTGAGTGGCTGGCTATTATATATCATTGATAAACTGTGAGTATTTATATCTTTTTTAATTAACCTAAAGAGTGAAAAGAAGAAAGGAAAAAGTATAAGATGAGATAATTAGAGTGATAAATGTATATACATATGAAATAATGAAGCCGATCATACATGACACCACCAATCAACCCTTCAAGGCTTCAACACACACATTAAAACACAAATGAACAAATTGTGAATCAGTCTCTCCGTCTCTTTTTGAAACCTCAACTCTTTCTCTTCATTTCCACACACTTACACACACACAAATGTAGAGCACTATTTAACTAATAATTCATTCTAATTAATTACCCCACCACTGGTGCACTGCAACACCCTCATCTTTCAACTTTCCGTACAAAGCCAAACACTCCCAATAGGCTCTTGTACTCATGTTGTCCTTACTGCTCCCTCGTTTTAGCTTACACTCCAAGAAAAGTTCATCAACAAGCCCAATGGAGTTACCCTTCATCATCTCCTCCACAGCTTCAGCTTCAGCTTTCATCACAACATACTCTTCCTCCTTCACGTTCTCCCTCACCCATTCTGAAATCCCTATTTGTGGTTGCACCAGTAACTCCTCTGTCACCGTCTCTATCGAATAAATCTCAAACTTCTGATTCCTCGTCGGGTAGTTCTCCATAAACCACTCCGTTCCACTCCCTCCCTCTTTCTCCGGTAACCCCACATCGATAAAAACACGGCGAGGGTAGCTTTCCAAGGAATCACCCATTAAATCTGGCAAGAACTTCGTCCGCTTCAAGTACTTTTGTGATTTCCCTGAAGCCGCTCTCGTCGGCGGCTCAAGAAGCACGTCCTCCAGTTCCTGCAACGCCGCTTTCTTCGCTTCCGGCGTGTAACCCAATAGCTTTCTGGATGCAACGCGGGACTCTGCTGCTTCGCTGTTAAGGAGAACTGATTTCTGTTCGCGGAATAGAATTGACTGAACTTCGTCATTGTTGATGGAAGAATCATGTACTGTGTTAGAGATTTTCTGGAGCAAGGTTGATCGCATTACGAATAAGAAGAAAACCAATGAGAATGCCACGAGGTAACGTGTTTTCGTCATGGAGAGGTTAATATGAATGAAAGAATGAATGAATGTAAAGTAAAAATTAGTTATTTACGTGTGGTGTGTAGGAAGAAGAGAAAGAATGAATGAGAGAGAAGAAGAGAGAATGTTAAGGAAAGGGAACATTAACGAGTGCAAAATCTGGCGGCGGTGTGGTTTCCACCCACAAGGATGCGGTTAGTTCGCAAAGTGAACCAAAGTGTAAATAATTCCCTCATCCGCTGCACCTCCATTTGTTTAATTAGCGAACCAGGTCGATGATGTTTGTGTTGTTAATGAATTCGGAGCTGACTACGTTTGCGGTTACATAGTCCTCTATCACCAACTCTCATCGATCATGGACGCATGGAGGGCAGCAGAAGAGGGATTTGTGAGCAATGTGTGTTGATTAGGGGCCGAAGGGTGCTATACAAATTTGGAGGTGTTATATATATGAGAGAGAACAAGACCATTACAATTCCGTGTACCTATATTTGTTCCAAATGATTGGCACCACGGAATTTTAGTAACACCATTCGCTAATTTAACCCTCTTCTCTCTCTATTGTATCTAATTTCCGTCTGTGTTTTTATTGGTATCAAGCATTGTTCATTTTATTAATATTGAAAATTTGACAAATTATTTATGGTGTGTTTTTCATTTTAACTATGTTTTTGTACACAAAATTGAATCTGATATCTTATTTAAAAGTTTCGAGTTTAGTGGGTTTATATTAACTTGATTATTTCTCTCTTTCATGCATTCTTTTGTTTCAATAAAAGAACGTGATATAGTCAAATGTTAAAACTACAAATTCAGAACCTAGAGGACTAATTTTCTATATAGTTGACATTTTTCTGACTGTTTTGTTTTGCCACTGATAATCGCAATATGCAATAAATGGGGTACGCGAGGACAAAATTAGTAGTTTTACAGATCGCATATATGTAACAGTATCACCTTTGAGTATATATCCCTGTAGCTGTTGCTTACTCGCTTTCCCTCACACCGATATGCATCGCTCTTAGTTCTGGAGCTCACTTTGCATGAGAAATAAAGGAGATTCAAGAATTTTATCTCAATCTTAAATTCTTAATCTTCCAAATTTCTTTTCTCGCGATGTGCCTATGCCTATATAATTATCTAATCTATGATATAGCAATATGATAATATTTATTTATTTATTATTTATCATATCATTTCATTTCATATGTTAAACGAAGAATTGAGTTATCGGATAATTTTTTATTAGTTAGTGCGATTATAGTTATTAATTTTACAATTTTACTCTTTTCTCTCTCTTCACACGTCGATGTATTTCTCTCCGATTTTATAATTGATTGTCTCATTCTAATTATCTATTAAATATTTTTTTTAATTTTATAGTCATCTTTACCATTCGTAGCTGCTATATCAGTATAAAATTTAAAATTTTATATTAACAAACATTAAAAAAAAAACTGATGTGAGCGAATGAATCTTAAATCTGTACAATAGGGTGTAATTAAATTTTAGGTAGGTAGTATGTGATAAAAATTGGTATCTTTTTCATTATTTATTCTGGGTAAAGCTTTTTTTAGTGAGTTTTTTTTATAAAAATATTTTTGGTATACTTTTTTTATAGTGAATATTTTTGTAAAGTTTTTTACATTAAAATTGTCTATTATTTTTACTCCTGCAACTTTTATTTTTCTTTTTCTTTAGAATTTTATATTGCTGCTTATTGTATTTTCTCTTATTTCCTTCAAATAGAGAGCTTTTATTTCACACACATTTAAATTTTTGTGTAATTTTCTTTTATTATATAATCGGATCTTTCCCAACATTATCATCATAATAAGTTCTATCATTTCTATTATCTTTCAAATTTTTTTTTCTCTCACTATCTTATATAATTATCTAATCTATTATTAATATACCAACATGATAAGATTTATTTATTTATTTATTATTTATTTATGTATTATATCCTGTAGTAGATTCTTTATCTTTAAAGGAGAATTAATTTAGAGACTAATATATATTTATATTTATCATTATTATTAATCTTATCATTATTATTACTATTATAATCATCTTTATCATTATTATTATTATGATAGTAATATTATTATCATAATTGTAATTATTATCATTATATTTTTAAATAAATAACATATCAGCTCATTAAATATATATTAATTTTAATAATATAAAAAATAATAATTAAATTAAGTTTTAGTTTTATGTATAATCTTTTTATTTTTAATTATTATTATAAGTTTAATTAAATATATATTGAAACGATTTTTTTTATGTATCATTAGAAAATATAAAAATAATATAAATATAATGAATTTTAATATTTAAATAAATTTAGAGTTTAATGTTATTTAAAGAAATTCTAAAATAGTATAATATAACTTAATTGAGGAACGAGAAAATTAAAATACTTATATTTTAGATAGAATTTTAAAATTTTCAACTTTATATAATTAAAATTCTATCTTAAAATTTCATGATTTCAAATTCTTTTACGTATTTTATCCAAACAAATTAATTAATAAAATTATAATTTAACTTCTTAAAATAAGTGAATTATTATGTAAAAATGACTTATCTAAACACATGATTGTAGTTCTCTCATCGTTCTCTCCCTCCTCATGCTTGGATCTCTTACTACCAAACAAATTCTCACATTATAAAGATAAAATAATTTTATAAAGTAAAATAGTTTTACATCTTCGTTCAATTATAAATATTTTTGTATTCGTTATTTTTTATACAAGTTCGTTAGAAGTTATAAATAAACTGTAAACTTTGATTACATAATTATATAAAAGAAATTTAAATTGACAATGCTGATATATTAAAGTCGTAATTATATGTTTAGAGATATAAATAAAAGAGAGTTATATTGAATAGATAGAGCGGAATAAAAGAGTTAAAAATACATAAATGAAGATAAAAGATCGTTTCCATATTTTTTTTTCACAATCGACAGAGTAACATGTAAAAAATACATTACTAAATGATAGAAAAATAGAATATTATTAAAATTGAGATAATAAAAAAGTAAATTCTCATTTTTTTTTATATTATGAATTCTGATAATTTATTTAAAATCTTAGAATAATGATAGTAAATAAAAATCTTTTTAAAAAAATTATCTAATCAAGACATTTTTAATCTAAAAAGTAATTTTTATATTTAAAATATTAATTTATATAATTTTAGATATATAAAATAAATCTTATTTTAAACTAAAAAAAACGCTCAATTTTTTAAATTGTGTATCAGATGATGATAACATTTTTAGAAGTTACTATTCAATAAAATCTTTTTTTTCTTCTTAATTTCTTACCTCTTTCTATCTATTCTTTGTCTTTATTTCTAAATTATTTTCAACATTTGTTTTTACACAACATATCAATAACTAAAAATAACATTACACACAATACAAATTGTTAATCGTATGCCAATAATGAAATATAAGACTACATGCAATACAATATAAATTATTATTGTAAATTAAAAATATAGATTATATTTTCAAATTATTTTCATAAATTTTAATTGTAAACAATATATATTTAAAAAATACTTATTTATCATAAATTTTAATGGTATAAAATCTATGTCTATGTTGTATGAAAAGTGTATTAGATAAATATACAAGAGATTTCAATCTTAGCCACAATTTTTTTAATTAAAATCCCAAAATTATCATTATAAAATCTCATTTTCTCATTCTAAAAATTTAAATATTTTATACAAACTAACGTTTTATCTTGATTATAATTATAAAAAGACTGAAAGAAATTACATAAAATTTATATTTTTATTTTTGAAGAACATTTTTTCTTGAGAAATTAGTTTTATGAAATAAAAATTTAATTGGATAATACCGTTAAAATAAAAGAATTCTCTTAAAATATTATTCTAAAATATAATAATATATTTATTAATAATGTTAAAAGATATTGTATAAGATAAAATAGATATATTTAAAAGGGTTACGAAAAATAAAAAATAAAACTCTCTAAAATAAAAATAACTTTTAAGAAAATAAAACTTGAGAAAATATAATCCCAAATTTCACCACTTATATATCTCCGTTAATTCTTTCATCTAATCTTATAAACCTAAAGAATTATTCTAAATTTTATAAATTTTTAAGATTTCCACAATCTTTCAAAATTGATAAGATTTTTATATAGATTATATATATTTATCCGAAAAGAAAATCTTAATTTGAAAAGAAAAAAAAAAAGGAAAAGATGACCAAGCAAGGTAGTGAGTTAACCTAATTAATGTGGTTGTTTAAAAGAAGGCAATGTCAAGAGTCCATTCAACGGAACGTGTGTTAGAGAAAGAGTCCACCTGCGACGGCGCGTTTTTCCTTACTCTTTCTCGTTGACTCTCTTCTCTCTTACACTCACTATATATACTCATTCTTCACTCTCTAAAATCAACACACACTTTCACTGATTCATAACCATTAGAGCAAATTCATACATACATTAACTATTTCTGGAATACAAACATGACTCTTAAAGGGTTTCTCGAAGGAGGCGTTGCTTCCATCGTTGCAGGCTCCACCACCCACCCACTTGACCTCATCAAAGTTCGCATGCAGCTTCAACAAACCCACACTCTCCGCCCCGCGTTTGCATTTCACGCGCCTTCACCAATCCCACCTCCTCCCTCGGGACCCATCTCCCTCGCCGTCCGCATTGTCCAGTCAGAGGGCGTCGCCGCCCTCTTCTCCGGCGTCTCCGCTACCGTGCTCCGCCAGACGCTCTACTCCACCACCCGTATGGGCCTCTACGACGTCCTCAAACACCACTGGACCAACCCCGACAACGGCACCATGCCACTCTCCCGGAAGATCACGGCCGGTCTCGTCGCCGGCGGGATCGGCGCCGCCGTGGGGAACCCCGCCGACGTGGCCATGGTGCGCATGCAGGCCGACGGCCGTGTTCCGGCGGCGGAGCGCCGGAACTACAAAAGCGTGTTTGATGCGATAAAACAAATGAGTAAACAGGAAGGGATTGGTAGTCTGTGGCGCGGTTCAGCGCTTACGGTGAACCGCGCGATGGTCGTAACGGCTTCGCAATTAGCATCGTACGATGAGTTTAAGGAAAAGATTGTGGGACGCGGGTTGTTGGAGGATGGGCTCGGGTGCCACGTGGCAGCGAGTTTTGCGGCGGGTTTTGTTGCGGCGGTTGTGTCGAACCCTATTGATGTTATAAAGACTAGAGTGATGAATATGAAGGTTGGGGAATACAATGGGGCTTTGGATTGTGCTCTTAGTACAGTTAGGGCTGAAGGACCACTTGCCCTTTATAAGGGTTTCGTCCCTACGATTTCTAGACAGGGTCCTTTTACTGTTGTTCTATTTGTTACACTTGAACAAGTCAGGAAGCTGCTCAAGGACTTTTGAATTTTTTTTCATACGGAACGGAAGCCATTCATTTGTTTAGATACATATTATAAACATTTGTAACCTTCAATTTTTATTTTTTTTATTTAGGGTTTAGTTATTGAGGCTTTCGAACTTGGAGGTTTACCTTCTTGAGATTCATATTTTAGTATTCAATTTTCACCAACAATGTATACATTCAATAGACATACTATATATACATGTGTGTATATTTTTATAAGAACTTATATTATCCGAATTTTTGTTTAACCATTAGTACACCTTGATTACGTGGATATTCTTCTTCCCTAGTATAATTAAGATTTATATTTCATATCTAAACTAATTAAATTTCAATTCCTCGAACCACTAGTCCAGATTGTACTAAGTACCTAATTTATTTTTACATTGAAATAAAATTTGATCATAGAACCCTGTAAATATTTCAATCTCTTGTTACTAAACTAACCCTAATGATTTATTAAGTATCTATATAGTGCTATCAAACAGTTAACCCGACTTCGTGATACACGAAATTGGACAATCATAATTCTTTCTAATTCTCAACATTTAAAAGTATAGATCTTTTTTATTTATCAGCTAAAAATTATCTAACTGGGTCATGCATGGCGCTACAAGTTCTAATCAGATTAAGAGACTCCCTCAATCTGATTATATGTAGACATAATAATGAGGTTGCGTATTTAAAAATTTGCTAGAACAAAGGAAATTTGATCGAAGTTAACTGCCTAATGCCTAGTGCCTTGCCAGCTTATGCCAAACAACCCAGATATTGCAGTTACAAAAACGAAAATGTGATTGCAAATCATCATGCTGCTCATTGTGCTAGTAAAAATCAGCATGTTAGGTTACAAACAGTTCGGCTAATGTGTCATGGGGAATTGAAGGTTTAACTATGCATGGCACATAGTGTTTTTGGTGGTAAATGCCTAAATGGAATGTCTCTCCTGTTTGAATAAGGGATCATGTGGCAACCTTATATCAAAGGAGGTTTTTTCTCATTGTATTTCAAAAACCACACAAAACATTGTTGAAAGACATAAGCAAATCCCAAACTTGGACAACAAAAACACTAACTAAAATTGAATCTTGTTCTGGAACTAAAGACGCCCCGCGATCATCGACCTTTATCAACATTATAAGTCTGATGGCCTTCTGACCTTCCTCTTTCCAAGTGTTTGGGTTGTTGATATCCTTCTGAGTGGTGTGCTGGGTGGCTCTCTGATTTTTTCAGTCTGTCTGAACTTTGATGCGATTTACCTTTGCTTGATGCTTTGTCCGAAATCTGAACTGACTCTGATCCTTTACCCTTATCCAGGTTTGGAGCTTCAGATCCTCCAAATCTGTTGGGAGATGGAAGTGATTGGGGACGTTCAGAACCTTTTCCTTTCTCCTGTGTAGAGCGGCTGGTGTCTCGGCCTTTGTCTTGGAGTTCATTTGCAATCTGACTACGGCCCACCTTCAAAAAGTTCAGCTTGGATGTCAGTTTTGTCAATGCAGAAGGAGTGGAATTTGCTCCCTGTTGTGAAATCATTTCAATAAATAAGTCTATCTAGTCGGCTAGCCCCATCAATTTGAAACATCAAGGTTTATCCCGTAGCTTTACCCGAGAAACTAGTTAGTTACAAGGCTAACAGGTACCTCACAATCTTCCACAAGAATTCAAATTTTACCTTGCATTAAATAACTAATTTGATTTCTTTATCCCATTACCAAGCAATGGTATGCAAGTGATAATGATGCAACGAGGATCGAAGATAGGAATAATGATGTTATAAGTGGAATCAATTTGACAGAATAGGAGCTTGAAACTTCATAATACTTGGCGTTTAATTTGGATCAAGGGATATTTGGTAGTAGATCTGATTACACAATTTAATATCGCTAGATTCATGGCCGTGTTTATGAAACATACCTCACCCTTGGAACCAGATCTCTTGGTGCTAGTTGGTGGATGTTTGTTTGGTAAAGTTGTTGAATCTGGCTTTCTCAAAGTATCATTTTCTGTTCCACCAATATGAGTGTCCTGTTGTGCCGCTGCCGCACCCTTGATTTAAGAAATGATAAATTGCAAGTTACTATCATCATTTTTTCAGCAACTATGCTTATTTTCTCATATAAAGCAACATGATATAAAATAAATAAATAAATGAAAGACGACCTTTGGCTTTAAAACGAGAAAAGATTCAGAGGTAACAGCTTATGGAAATACACAATTCGTTGTCTGGCGAGCAAATATAAGTGGCAGAAATATGTTTGGGAGAATGAAAAAAGTTATTTAGGATTCTTATAACAAACCAGAGAGCTTTATTGTAATACTTAATTGGTTTATGGTCTTTCCCGGCAATATTGCTCTTATAGATTGACATTTCTGCATGTGGCAGGTACTTTGAAATAAATCTCCATCCATACTATAGCTTTACCTTACTTATAGATCTGTCAGATTGTGACGTGGCAGCAACTTCAGCATCTGCTTTGTTTTTCCTGTTATTCCCAGTCAAGAAAATAATATTTAGTTATCCATATAATTTCAATAGGAAAAGAAACAGTCAAGTGGTGACTATATAAGCAAATAGAAGCAAAGTGCCAAAAGTACTTCTAGACTACGTTTGTATTACAGTTGTGTTGAACAGAAAAGCTTTGTTCAATGCAGCTTTGGAATGCAAGAAACCATTAAAATAAGCATGCACTACAAAGATGTGGAAAGAAATATTGTGAACAAAAAAAATTTCCATGAACATCGAAGCAATAAGAGTGACGGATTTTAGAAATTAGAAGAAAAAATGTAATGAAGAAACACGTGGGTTATGATAAAATACAATTTTTTCTCCTGATTTGATATCTTCTGTGGTTGGTTAGAGAAATCTGGAGTAATTCCATGATTCCGCTCAAGTTGTGCATTAAGCCTCACTCCAAGCTCCTCAACCTTCCGTTCTAATTTGACAAGATCGGCTTCTACCAGAACTAATTCCTCAAGCTCTGCCTTGTTCTGTATAAGATTTGAATATTATGAATGAGTGGCATGATCAAAACTCAAACCATCTTTGAGTGAATTTGACTAGCTTTTTTCACCAATATTGGGTAGATCATAAACTAGAGTCCTACCTCAAGAGCTACCCTAGAATTCTTTTCCTTGTGCAACTGCTCCTGTAGTCTAGCAACCTGTGAAAAGAAAATTTAGAAAACAAAATCCCAATATCATGGAGGAAGAGGGTAATGAACAGACATCTTGCTCAAGAGCCAGACGACGCTCTTCCAAGGCTTTCTTTTGTTTGTCCACATGAGATTGCAGCTTTGTTTTTGCCTTAACCTACAATGGCAACAAAACCTGATCAACTGACTTAAAAGAAGTCTAACACATTTAAACAATGTAATCCAGAAAGGAAATCAAGAACATACCTCCTCTGCAAGTTGGGCTTGTAATTCTGTCCTAGCATCTTCAAGCCTTTCAATTTCATCTCTGGTCAGAAACATAAATTAGTATAAAGAGAAACATGAAGAAACTAACATGTTCGTTACAGAATTACAACTAGAGAATGAGCAAGGAATTGCATACAATTGATAGATGTCAATTACTTACTCATCTTCTTCAATGGGGAAATCAATGGATTCCATGGAAAGATTCTTCCTTGCCTGGACATGATACAAAAGAAGAGAAAAAAACAAACTTACTAGTACAAAAGAGAAGTTTTAATCAACTTAAGGCAAGTCACAGTGACAACTAGGAAGATTAAAAATCACAAAGATTTACAGTTTACTTACAGAGGTGCGCCCCAATATGGTGCGATGCCTAGGTGCTGGGCCATTGGATATGGTATTGGATTTTCTGATATATGCAACAGGGCTAGGAGAATTCAAATTATGCAATGTAGCTTGGTCAGTGGAAACTCCTACAACTAAATCAGCAGGCTTATTGGACTTGTCTGGACTCGTGACACGTTCGGAGCTTTTGATATCTTCATGTTGAGTCAGTGAACTTCCAAGTGACTTCGACGATAACTTTTGAGAGGCTTTCGATTTTTCACTTGTACCAGAGGATTTCGAACTTGAACTAGCATGTTCATGGTCCTGTTCATTACAAAAAAATAAAAAACAATTAGAATAAGTAAAATATTTTATTCTTCTTCTCTCATCCTATTCCTCCACATTCAGGAGACAGTGATAGCAGCCATGTAAGTAACTGTGTTGTAGGAAAAAGTGTAAGGATGCTCAGTTTAAATTGCTGAAACACAACAAATTTATAAAAATAGTTCAAATAATAAATCAAGTTATTGGAGCAATTTAAAGCTAGCATCTGGGAATCATTTGTTCAACAATACAAAAGGTAAAATGAAAACTATGATCAGTTGAAGATTAAAAAAGTGAACCTTGAAAGAAGAGATGGAAGAATCTAAGGCAAATTAATAACTGAACCGTATTTAGCTTGAAGAGACTACACATCTTTCCTTTTAGGAACTAAGAAGTGTGGTACTAGTACTATTCTTTTTCTTTTTGCATGCATTTATACCATGTATATGAATAATTAATGATAATCCTGCCACTTGTCTGATTACAGATTTGCATGAATGAAATAATGCTAGGTAGCAGCCTGGCAGAATTATGAGCGTAAACACTCTTTCCATCCTTGGGACAATCGACTAAGATTTTTTAAATGGATTTTAAAATTCAATAATTTTCCTAAACTAAATCTGGTCCAGTGGGAGTGGAATGAAATGGATTAATGAAAAACCTATTTATGATAACCACACGAAATTGTCCAGAAATAAATAAATCAGGTTTGAACCTCATCATCATATGCTTCGTCTCCATCGGACTCTCCAGTTCCACTGTATGATTCACTGCCAATATCCTCATCTGCATCAGACTCCTGTACTGATTCATCTTGTTGATCATCATCATACTCTTCATCATCCTCATAGGACAAATCATCATCAGTTGCCTCCTCACTCTCAGATTCACTCTCTTCATCTGAGTCAGTGTATATATCAGGGGACACAGAACCTTCCTGCTAGAATACTAATAGCTTAGGAATCTGAAGAGACTAACAAATAACAATAACAACCAATGGGGCTGTATTGAAAAGACAGGAGCATAGAGAATAAAAATTAAATATAATATGAAAATGAAGCATGGATTAAATAGATAGAGGCAAGGAGTCATTCCACTTATGAAGTACAAAACTTTATGGGGAAAAAAACTATACTGATTTAGACCTTGTTGCAAGTGTTTTTTCATTTTAAGGGGACTTCTTGGTCAGGGATTTGATGGGAAAGAGAGTTTGGAATGGTAACCACTCTTTGCTGTCCTAAAAATAAATATCAAAATATAATTACCCTAAGGAATGGCTAGTTCATTAAAAAAATGTACCTCACTGCTATGAAAAGGAATTCAATCATTAGAGAAGTAATGCACTACTTGTACATTAGGGGGGGGAGTTGTACCAGAGGCAGGTATTATTCAGCTTACCAGCATAAAACATCTAACCTTAGGAATGATGCAAGAGTCTAACAGATGAACCTGTTGTTTCATAATTTATATACAGAAGCCATGCAAAAAATAAATATCGAAATATAATTACCCCAAATATGCTGTTATATTCTTCTAATAAAGTTATACAAATTGCTTGAGCATGGTTTGCTGCTGCAGCTGCTTGTAAAAGTTGAACAGAACCATCACCACCTACATCAAAATCATTTTCAATTTCACATTCTCCAGCCAGGAGGGGGCGAAGAAGTAAAGGCGCCATGCAAGCTGCCACAGCTGAGGAGCTCATTCTATTCACAGCTTTGTGTGAAGCCACAATTTGCATCATCATAAGTATTCTGTACAAGAATGAAATCAATAATTTACATGACCAAAACATGATCTAAAAAATAGAAATTTATGGCTCAAAAGAAAAATTGAACAAAAAAAAGAATTTGTTCCATTTAGCCAATTGTGTAACCATAAGTATGATCTTAAAAATAGAAATGTATAGTGCAAAGAGCATTAGAGACAAAAATCAACCATTTAAAGGGCCTGTTCACTGGTATGCCTGTCTTTTGGGTTTAATTGATTGTAAATGATAAACAATGAATTCAACATAGACTCTCAATAAGTAGATCCTACATGTATGGAAATATCATATATACACATGAATCTAAAGATATCTGGTTCATTGTAACTTAGGTGATGTAGTACATTTTTTAACACAAAAGCATAGACGAACCCAAATCAACAATGAATAATTCAGTGATTAAATTAACTAACTAAAGATTAAGAGCATTCTTTAACCCTAAAATTCAACAAATAAGATAACAAAGAAAGCATTCAATGGTTTATATATCAAATACCTTTGCAATAAGCGGCGATTTGGTTCAGGGAAAGTGTCATTTATGGCTGCACGCATAGCAGCAACCCTACCACCACGCTCAGTTCCTAATTATTGTGGCAATTTCAAACAATGAAAGAAAATTAAACTTTATGAGAGATCTATATAAATTTAAAAATATTTGAAAATAACACAAATCTGTTGAAGCAAAACATCCCATTGTCCATTTCCACCATAGCCCCCTAACATTAGTCAGTATGGCAAGAATAAATAAAGGACCTAAAGACATGGTAATAATTTTTGAAAATCCAAAAAGAAATTGTGAGCAGACATGGTAATCTATGCATCATTAGCACATGGCATAAATTGGAAGGTAGCATTGCAAGGCTGAGGAAGGGGATTACTGTTAATTCCTGGGTATAGCATGACTTCTAACAACCAGTGGTAACTACAGCTACCCATGTTTCAGACTTCTTTTGAAACCTTTCAGAATAAGAGTAAGTGTTGAAAATCTGAATCTTTGTTCAATGGTTTATTTAGCAAGTAAAATACACTATCGCTTCTTTTCAACAACTTGTCAAAAAAGTATCATGCCTTTCATTTGAAACAATACTAGTAACTATTCACAATTCACAATCATACACTCAACTTTAATAGATCTTTTTATTCCTCATTTTGGACAAATTGTCAAAGAAGTATAAAACATTCCATTAAAATTATAAAATTGCGCATGTCAGCTCATATATTCTAAACTTCAACGGAAAACTTTCTCATTAGATAACAGTCAAAGAAAATGAACATTACACAAAAAGACATGAACGATGGGAAGACTAAAATGAGGTAAAGACAGAAAGCGTAAAATGACACTTACGGCAAGCTTCTAACAATGCCTTACAACAAGATGCGGGGACTGGAGAAGATGGCAATTCACGAATTACATGCTGAAAATTTATAGAAATAAGAGATAATAATAATGTATGACTGACAAAGGAATCAACACTTCCGTTTACCATGAAAATACCTTAATACAATCACCAATAACATGTGCATCCTCGCCTGGAGAAAACTCAACTTTTCCTGCAAGCATATGGCATACCCAAGAACATAAGATTTTATGAGTAATTTTGACTTAAAAAAAGGACAAAGGAAGCAAGTGCCTGCAGATAGAAAACTGCAAAACTTCATTTTCTTCACCCACAGTATTCTGCTGGAAAGAATGACCCTTGCATATCAAATGCTTATGAAAATATTTAAGGAAACTCCACAAAATTCAAATAACTGAGTAATTTTCTATTAGTTAACGTATATGATAAGGAATCCTCTTTGATAAACAGTGCTCAACATATTTCTCAGAGTACTTGCATCACAAAGCCTGAAATATAGTGGACGCTCTCAATGGATAGACATTTAAGAGCTATCTTCAGCACACAACATAAACAAAATGGAAAAAAGGGCAGTCAACAAGTAAAGGCAGTTGTATCCAGGCAACGACACACAATTCAAAGGTTAGCCAAGCACAGAAGCACAGACCTTGTTCATATTCTCGAACGCGACGTTCAACTTCATCAACATCAGCTGCTTGTCGTAAGATCCCTTCTACATTGGCTCCTATTTCATAATAATTATTAGATTAGATTCATATGAAACACATTAACAGTTTAGCAATACCAGGAGGGCCATCTTGACTTGGTTCACTGCTTGCCCCCTCTCAACTCCCCCTTCAAACCAAAACAAGCAAAAAACCCGATTGCAAGGTCATGGATGAGATAATTTGAAACCCTAAGGCCTTATACTTTTTCCCCCAATTTTTATTGAAGGGGTGACTCTTATTTTGCACTTATCGTTTCTTCATTAATAAGAAACACTCATGCATTAAATATGCCAGATGAGGTAAATCATTTATACAAAATAAAGAACCAAGTCTCGGCTAATTACATCCATGAGCTATGCACTTGACATAAAATACCTCTTATGATGCATCAAGCATGCATTTATAAAATTCCCCAATGCATGAGAACAACCACTTTTTAATATTCCAATTTAGACATGCATTAAAAAATAGTTACACTTTATTTATATATACAGGAATTCTGTCCTGTGAGATCGTGAGAGGCAAAGGTAGTTAATCTTGATTATACATGTAAGACTGGATAGTTAAAAATTAGCTCCTTTTACTTCTAAGCTGTCACCTAATAAATTTCCCATACATAAGTACATACATACATACAAAGACAATGAAAAAGAAGAAGAAAACCCACCATGCTCTTCTATGAATGTTAGGGCTTTCTCCAAAAATGATGGAGTTCCATCAGCATCCTCCAAAGCAAGTAAAATTGGCCGGCCTATGACGGTAGATTTAACTGGTTCTTTATCCTTCACTGTAGAAGTGCAGAAAAATCATATCAAAGGCAAGAAAAGTTATAGTCTTTTATGGCATTAAGCACAGGTATCATCTCATAAAAATTCATGAACGGGGTACTCCACAAATGTCATAACTTCGAATCAGAGAAAAAAGGGGAAAAAGACCTAGTTTAAGGTGTAACATATCATAGTAACAATTCAAACGTACAGAAGAGACAATCAATCAGACAATACAAATTTAATACCATTACCAGTCACTAAACAAATGGATATGTAATATCATAACAGAGATAAAATCAGAAAACCAACAAACTTAACAATAGTTGTTTGTATGACAACTATATTTTTATCGAACCACTGTATATATCATTGAGCAACATCCGTAGTGTATGAAACACAAATGAACTGTAGTCAAATGACATGTAAAGCACAATTTAACAAGAGCATACACTTGTCCAAAGAAATATCAATTGAATCAGTCTGATCGTTCCTGGAGATACCATTTTGCTCTGCCACATTGGCAGCACTGGGTGCTAGTGCCAAAGCATTCTCCAGTGCAGTCTTCCACTCATATAAATCCTCTGTAGTTTCAGCCTACAGCATCAACAATGAAATGATATGTTAGCAGCATATAAAAATATACACATTCTACATTCTTTGTCTATGTCTATCTCCATATGTGCTGAACCAATGAGCACAATATCATGCAGATAGAGGACATAAAATCTTTAAAAATAAATATATAAATAAGGAACCACAATCAGAGCTTTGTATAAACAATTTGTTTGGGAGTAAAATTCAACAGAATAAAAAAAAAATAAAGCACCTTAAGTGTGAATGCTCGTCCATCATGAACATCAGGAAATTGTACAGTCAAAAGTTTCTTATCTGGTTTAATAACAACACTACAAAATTTAACAAGAAAAGTTACAAGAGGTCATGAAACTCCATATCCTTCTATCTTGACAGTATGAAGATAAACAGAATGATAATAATATGTAGTTGTGGGAAATAAGCCAACCTGCCTGAATTGTTGAGGTCAATGCCGCCAAGGGTCAAATTCACTTCATTTCCCTTCTGAGGGACAGCATTCTGAAAAGTAAAAAACATAAAGATAAATGTACAAAATAACAAGTTTGCAAACATAAACCAACTAAAATTGTTAGACTTGCATGTGTGTGAGTGTTGATAAGATTTCTTTTATCTCACATTGCTCGCCTAAAACAGTTATAATGAAAGGATATAAAGAATCTATTTTTAGCAATGTATTAATGTTCATGAATTGCAACACCCTGCATCAAAAAGGATAAAGCAAGGAAGCTGGAAATTCAAGCCTTATACTTGGTTAATTAACATGCTGTTTACCATTTGTAGTTCTTAACCATTAGTATTCTTGTCATCACAATCAGCATTGACCTCAACCCCAAGACAATCCTATTATGATTTATTGTGCCTAATCAAACAAAGAGATTTAACAGTGGAATAGTATCTCGTAGCCATTAGCTATGTAGATTCAAGAATGGTTGTTGAAGACTAAAAAATGGAAGAGACAACACATCCATGTAAAATGTTAAATAAGCATGCCAACTCATTTTGTCAAAAAAACATGACTGTATTCCTTGGTAAATAAATAATTGAAAAAGATCATGGCTTTCAAAAGATAATGATGACATTGTTATTAGATATAATTACAAATACTCGCAAAAAAAAAATTACTATAGATAAAAATAAATTTACACCCACCATCTATTGACATTCTTTTAACCAAAGTACCTAAAACTTGAAAAGCTAGACCCAACACTTCTTCAGCAGATGATTTTCAGTTTTTCACTTACTAAGAAAAATAGTGACAGAAAAAACTAATGATATTCAACAAGTAATATTTTGACTCTAATTGAACAAACTGTATGATCAAATTTATTAATGTGATTTATTAAAGTAATTAAGTGCTTGAGGGTTTTTTGAAATGGGGGCGTTAAGAATACTGGTTAAATTCTTACACAATACAGAGAGACACAGTTAAACAAAGTATGTTGAAAAAAAAAATACTTACTGGATCACTTCTGAAGAAAACCAGTGACGTTTGTGTTAAAATAAACCACCTTTTCTTCCAGGATGTCCATCCAATTCCTACACATCAAGAAATAGACTTTACAAACTACTCAGACCTTCTGCCAAGAGTAGAAATCTAGTTTTGCATTCTAGCATTATACAGATTGTAAAAATATGACAATGAAATTTTGAAAGGATTAAAATAGGAATCAGCAAAGAAAATTATGCAAATACTGATAGCCTAAAATAAAATACTGATGTCATAGCATATTTACTTCCTCATATTGGTTCAGATTATAGCTTTCTTTTCTAATATATATTTCAAAGACGAAGCATTAAAAAGTTGTCATCAATTCCTGGTCACTCCTTCCTTTTTTTTCTTGAATAAATTACTATCTTCGGCATTTACTTAACATATCTCCCCTTTACAAAAACTTGTATAAAGCTCCATTGTTTTGATAAAATACACAACCACCAAACCCAAATTGTTGTCAAGCCTAAAGAAAATTGTTAACTGGGTCATTTACTCATGAATGCTTTCAAGTGAAATGCCTTTCTTATCCATTTTTAACCTTATATGTTGACAACTGTAACGGACCACAAATGTGTTCATCGCAAACGATCATGAACTGAACCATTAATTAATTAGTGGAGCAAAACACACCTTTGGAAGATATGAAAAGTGATCCACTCTTGAAAATCTGCAAGATATAAAATTACAGCAAATTAACTAAGGTAACCGGGATATGGAAACTTTATTCACTTCAAACTAGCTAAATTTAATAGCTATGATTTTTTTTTTCCAATTTGAATGCCACACATCACATGCACAAGCTCAATTACAATATGCCTAAACTGTGATAAAAGAAAATTCTTGACAATGTCATGCAAAAGTTCAATAAAGGAAAATTTTGACCATTCCAACAATGCCACAGTCATGCTTCCATTTAAGCATGAGAGTGCATGTTCAGTTAAGAATCATAGACCCACGTTCAGAGCAAAATCACACCAAATTTAACGCAAAAACAACTATTAATTGCTTTTGATCCACATCAACGTTGATGTAACATAATCCAAACATGCACGAAATAGTCCTGTTGATCCCAATTCACACAAAATCCAGTGTTTGTAAAGGAAGACAATTACCATATTGCCACCTCCACCCTGAGAACGTTGCTCTGATTGCCCAGACTGGGAATTAGGAGGGGGAATAGTAGCACCTCCATTTCCCTACAAAATGAACATATAATTACATGAATTTTCCTCTATCTATTCACATATATATAATAATTAACACTTATGTATCCACAAGTCTATGCTCCAAGACACCGTGATCAACATCTTTTAGTCAAATCAAAACTAATAGTAATTCTATGGGATGGTGCTGTTAATGTGTAAACCAATAAGATATTGATAAATATGTATAATTTCTCATATATTAACATAATTTTGAAAAAGATTATATTTATAAAACAGTGCATTGAAAATAAAAACTAGCATGCTACCGTTGGCACATAAGCAAACACCAAAGAAATTATGAATTAGAAGAAAGTTTTCACCTGAGACAATTCTGCATTTGTGTTAGTCATATCTGTGATCCCAAAATCACAGAACTATATCCAAGATGCTTACCCAGCAGAAATCACCACATTCAATTGATCAAGCCCTACATCATCCACATTCATCAAAATGACAAAGCAGCTCAATGGTTATTATTTTATTACATACATAAACATCAAAAAAAGAAAAGTTGAAGAAAAAAAAAACAACTTTGATTTGAATTAACGTTATAGCGGACCTGTCTGTGAAATGAATCAAAGGTACAAAAAGTGTGAAGAGGGAGAAGTTGTGTTGGAGGGAGGAAAAGAAAAAACAAGAAGCAAGGAAAAGAATGGGAAAGGGTGAAAGTGAAAATAGTGTTTGGGTCTTTCTTTGTCTTTGGATTTGTGTTTCTCTCTCTTCTCCAAATGGAATGTTATGTGAGAAATGTTTGCGTGATCAATCGAAGCCAAAATCCTTAACGAGGAGCGAGTCTTACTAATCTGCAACACCTGGACACGTCAACCTTAAAAACCGAACCACATGGAGGGAAAAACTCTACGCAATAAAAAACAAGGTTCAAGAACCGAGGTTCTTTTCGTCATTTCCACACTTCCATGTTCCTATTTTGTTATTACACATCTTTTTGTTTAGTATTTTTCTTCATTCTCTTAGTCTTGTTCTAAGGTTTCCAGATGGCGCAACCCCACTACACCCACTCACTACGTGCAACGCACGTGTTCCTACGCCTCCAAAAATAAATGAATTTTTAAAGCTTAAATAAATAAATGTTTGGACTTAACATGGTAGGTTTAGAATAATCATTGCATGATATTTATAGAAATTAATAATATTAAAATTAAAAAATTTAAACATACTTGACTATTTTATTTTTATATGATAATTATCATTCTTAATCTGAATAAAATTTTTGTCAAAACTAAATATTTTTTATATTTAATTTGAGAGATTTTGCTATGACTTCTAACCAACTAAATTAGTGACATGAGAAGAAAAAGTCAAAATGTCAGAAAATATACTACTACTAATTAATGATTTGAAAATAAAATCCCTTGACTGAAAAGTCAAAATCTTCAATATATATTAAATCTTAGTAAGAAATATACCGGTTATATCTTACCACCACAGAACTTGTCATATTCTAAAGCATTGACTAATATACTAAAAATATAAACACAAATATTTAACATAAATAATATTTAATAATAATTTATGTGTTATTTTAAAAAGAAGGTTACTATTTTCTGTTTTTAATAAGTTCCTTCATTATTGTTTCAGAAAGAAAAACGACTATCCTTTCCTGAAATTAACAAAAACTTATTATGTTACCTATTATATGTAACATGCTATTTCAACTCACCTCAAAAGTAGGAAATAATTGCTGGGTCTTGACCATTGACTTAGCTCTTAATAGTGTTTAGAAAAGGAGAAATAATTGATATTTTAGAGTGTGTTTTTTTAAGAAGGACATTCATTAAAAAAGGTTGAGGAAAAAAAATTGTAAATAGAAGTTGCAATATATCTGAGAATAATAATTTTGTTTATTATTTTGAGATTTATTAAGATATTAGTAATAAAATGTGAGTTTAATTTGACACTATCGGCTCGAAAAATTTTAAATCATTAAATAATATAAAATTTACTAATTTTTTATTATGTGACAATTTAATTAAATGATAATAAAAAATATAAAATTAATATATTTTAATCAATTTAATTAATATAGTTTTGTACATTTTCAGTTTTAATTAGAGTAAACTAGTAGTATAAAAATTTATGTTATATTGTTATCTAGTCATAAATTATTATATATGATCAGATTATTAATTTTTCAATACATAGGAAATTCATAATACTTGTTTTAAAATTTTCATTTAAGATAATTTTTATTGATTGATGGTACAAAAAAAATTTGTGTTGTAATGATAAACTTAATGCAATGAAATTTTTTCAGTTTTTAAGCATGTGGATTTTTTACTAGAGTAGATGAGATATATAATCATTGGAAATTCTTAAAAAGTTAATTTTATTTTTTATTGTATGAACTCTTATATTTCTTGAATATGCAATCTTCTATAAAAGCATGTTAAAAAATAAAAGCACATAATTGTTGCTTTGATTTTACTCCGGATTCCTGCTGGCAAAATTTATGGCATGAACATGGACAAGAAACTTGTCAATAACTCAGTATACCAAAATAAACGCTACCGTTAACTTTTATTAACTATACAATTATTATGTATTAACTCAATACAGTAACTCCACGATGGATTGTACTTTAGTTATTTATTTCTCGTATTTGAAGCCCAAAAGTTGAAAAAAAAAAAAAAACTAAGGATTGGTTAGACTTACGTTAGGTGTAATATATATTTTAAAAAATCTTGATAAAAAGTCAACAAATTCTCGAGGTTAATTAAATTTACAATGAATTACCCATCCAGGAATATTTTTAGTTTAATTATTCTTTAATTCTTTATTGTGAGTAACGTATTTTATTTTTAATATTTAATGCCCATTTTTATATTATAAACTTAAACTTAAAAGTGTTTCTATAATTATTTTTGTACTCATTAAAATATAAAATATACAATTTCTCTCAAAATTAGGAATTTAATTTTTTTTAAGTTATTTATTAATTCATTTCAAATAGTATTTTTAAAATTTGATATCATTTTTATTTTAATTTTTTAAATTTTAAATCTTATATGTTGTATCAATTTAAATATATATTTACTTTTTTATACTTTAATTTTAAAATTAATATATTTTTAATTAAAATGTAATTTATATCGATAAACAATAACAATAAGAAAATGTAAAACCTCGTATACAATACCTTATAATAATTTTTTAAATTAAAAATAATTATATTAGTAGATATAGATTCTACGTAATTACACTCATAAAATCAAGATATAAAAATTTAAATTTAAAGAATTAAAATACTTAAAGGTATCACTCCTCAAAAATGGACTCAGTATGTATATATAAAAAAAATAAAAATAAAAAGTTGTTTTCTCAAATTTTTACTCCTCTAAAATATTCTTATATTAATTATATAGATACTGATACTATATGTTATTTTTAAAATCAGAAAATCATTCTTGATTTATCTGATTTAAAAAAGGAATTTCTTTAAAGTTTTTAATATAGTTCCTAGAATAGTTTAAATTTTACCTAGAAAAATCCAAGAAATATGTACATACTTTAAGGATAAGGTAACGTTTTTATTAGGATATTAGTTAATTTCATCAATAACATCTAAAGTCAGATTATGGCATGAAAATATATAATTGAAAATGTATCAAAAGAATAGAAGTAAAAAAACCATCGACAAGATACATTAGGAAAAAATTTAATACTACTCTAATTTGCAAAAATCACACCAAAAAATAGCTTAACAATAATATCAGTAGAGATAGAGCTTTTAGACAAAATTTCTTATTCTTATTAGAAAAGAAATAATTATTATCAACTTTACCATTATCATCTAAAAATAAATGAATAAATTACTGCAACAGACAATTTCGTCAGCAAGTTCAGATAAAAATCATTTTAACGCAAAGTCATATCAGTCAAATCCTTATTTCACTAACGAAGATATATTTAATTAAAAGAATCTTTTAATAGTTAAAAAAAATATTATAACATCTTGATATATGTAAAAGTATATAAAAAAAATATGTCAAAGTGTAGGTAAATAGTAGTATGTTTTATTTTGTTAAGGAAGCTCTCGCTAGTATGTAGGGCACTTTTATTTTTGTTTCAACTTTAAGTTCTCTAAATTCTGTCAATACACTGTTACTTATAGGTATTCTGATCAAATCTTTTATTTATTAAATATTCGTATAGTTCATATTTCTTATATATTTTATAAACATGAATAACTTCCACATTTAATAATGTAATTTGTATTAATAAATAATGACAAGAATAAGCTGTAAAACCTTGTATACAATATCTTATAATATTTTTAAAATTAAAAATAATATATGTTGTATCAATTTAAATATATATTTACTTTTTTATACTTTATTTTTAAAATTAATATGTTTTTAATTGAAATGTAATTTGTATTCATAAACAATAAGAATAAGATGTAAAACCTCATATAAAATATCTTATAATAGTTTTTTAAATTAAAAATAATATTTTTATAAAAATAACAATATTGATTAAAAATAATACATTTTATTAAGAAATAGTAATAATTAGAGAAAATTAACAAATTAAATTAAGTTTTATCATTAGAAGAAAGTGATAAAAAAATATATGTCCTACTTAATATTCAAGACTAAATGTACTTTGAACTTAAAATACATGAATGTGTAATTTTTAATGTTATATAAATGTTAAGATGATTATATAATTTATGTTAAGTCAATATGATTTAGCATCTTAGTTTTGATAATTACAGAACAGTCTGTTGTGCCCGTAAATGGAAGAAAGAGTACAGACTGGATCTGAAGAGCCTCAGACTGAAGCATCAGACGGAAGAGCACAGACTGAAGGAACAGACTGAAGAGCCTCAGACTGAAGCATCAGACTGAAAAGCACAGACCGAAGGAACAGACGGAAAGAGACAGACGAATGAATTCAACACACAACTCATTTATTTATTCATTCGTCTACCTCGTTTAATGAAGTTCAGACAGAGTAACTCGCGCCCCAATTCAAATCTAACCGTTACTCGTAGAAGCTTCCAAAGACAGAATAGAGATCTGTGCAAAACCCCTGCAAAACAAAAAGCAACTATGTTTTTTGTTGATGTCTCGATCAAGGTCAGAAAAAGTCTATGCAAACATTAATTATTTTGATTGATCTCTGTCACACGTTTGAAGACCTCAAGACAAAAGACTAACGTTCAAATCTTCAGTCTAACTATAAAAGGACTTCATTACTTCAAGAGAAGGCTGGCGAACTGCATAACAAAGAAATCATATTCAAGCTTCAAGCTCTCAAGCAAAGTTCACTTGCCCTGAACTTAGAATAGATCTCATTGTAAAACCCCTCTCTGCGTAGAGGATAAACTTATTCTATCATCTTCCTAAATCCACTGTTGTGGTGCTCTTAGCCTGAGGAGGCTGTGTTTCAAAGAATACCTCTGTTTTAGCCTGTGGAGGCTAAAGAATACCCTGTTTAACCTGTGGAGGCTAAAGAATACCCTGTTTAGCCTGTGGAGGCTGAGTTCAAAGAATACCTGTTTAGCCTGGGAAGGCTGTGCCCAAATAATATTTGTATTTAGCCAGGAGTGGCTGGGTTCAAAGAATACTCATAGTGGAACCTTAGCAACATGTTGGGGAACTGGATGTAGTCTTGATCAGACGAACCAGTATAAAAATATTGTTGTCTTCTCTATTGTTTTATGTGTTAACTAACAGGGGATAATAACTTGAATAGTTTGATAATAAAATCAATCTTAAAGAAGAAAACAATCTTGCGTCTGATCAAGCTTTGAAAACAACAGACGTAAACGCGTCGTCTTAGAGAAAAAATTTTAAAAACAGTCTACACAATTCAACCCCCCTTCTTGTGTGTTTTTGTACTTTACAATTTATTTATAAATTATAAATTGATAGTATCTCAAAGAAGTTACAAATAATTTTTTATTATAAACCATCTTATTTTAATAATATAATAATATGCACCGATGAAAAATACATGTTCACACATTTAAATTTTTAGTACAGTTAAAATGATATAGATAATAAATTTAATAATTTTAATTTTTTAAATAAATTAAAAAATATAATAATTATAAACTTAAACTTAAAAGTGTTGTGTTTCTATAATTATTTTTGTACTCATTAAAATATAAAATATATAATTTCTCTCAAAATTAGGAATTTATTTTTTTAAGTTCTTTATTAATTCATTCCAAATAGTATTTTTATAATTTGATATCATTTTTTTTAAAATTTTTAAAATTCTAAATCTTATATGTTGTATCAATTTAAATATATATTTAACTTTTTTACACTTTAATTTTAAAATTAATACATTTTTAATTAAAATGTAATTTTTATCGATAACAATAACAAGAAAAAAATGAAAAACCTCGTATACAATACCTTATAATAATTTTTTAAAATTATAAATAATTATATTAGTAAATACAAATTCTATAGAATTACGCATATAATAAAAATGAAGATACAAAATTTCAGTTTTGAAGAATTAAAATTCTTAAAGACATCACTCCCAAAAATGGGCTCAGCATATATATAAAAAGTATTTTTTCAGATTTTCACTCCTTAAAATTATTTTTATGTTAATTATATGGATACTATATATTATTTTTAAAATTAGAAAATCATTCTTAATTTATATGGTTTGATAAAGGAATTTCTTTAAAATTTTCAAGATAATTCATGAAATGATTTATATTATGAACAATAATTTTGTCCAGAGAAATCCAAGAAATATATACATACTTCAAGGATAAGATATATTTTTATTAGGATATCAATTAATGTTAAATGTATTAGAAAAAGTAGAAGTAAAAAGTGTTAAGAACAAAGTAATAAATAAAATAAATAAGGAAATAAAGAAGAGAGAAAAAGACATAAGAATTTAACGTGGTTCAGCAATTTGCCTACGTCCACGACTATACTAGGAACAGTTTATTCTTGGTGTGCATTTCAAGCTTTACAGGGAGTTCTTTATATAGAAACAAAAGACAGTCTCTCTCACTTTTCTAAACAATGTGAGACTAAAGTCTAAATGCATTTTATTTATTTATTTATTTATTTATTTTTTAAAATGATGTGGGACTAATCAAACTACATATACTCCTAACAATTCTCCCACTTGGAGTTTGATTCACATCACAACCTAGTGTAGTGCCTTCGTCATCAATCACTTTCGAAGGCCCGTTGAGGTAACACAAAACCTCAACTTATCAATTGTAACTGTCTTGGTCAACATATCTACTGGATTCTCTGACCCTGGGATCTTCAACAAAGATAGCTCTCCATTACTGATCAAGTCTCTGATAAAATGATACTTTATCTCAATATGCTTGCATCTAGAATGAAGGATTGGATTTTTAGCAAGGTATACTGCACTCTGACTATCACTGAATAATGGAGCATCATCTTGTTCTTTTCCTAGTCCTCTGAGAAGATTCTTCAGCCATATCATCTCCTTGGCTGCTTCTGAAATTGCCACATACTCAACTTCAGTGGTTGAAAGAGAAACTCTACCTTGAACTTTAGACTTCCAACTGATAGCAGTACCGCACAACAAAGATATGTAGCCTGTTGTGCTCTTTCTACCATTTAGATCTCCTCCTAAGTCTGCATCAGAAAAATCCTGTAAAGTGAGATTACTTCTTTTAAAACATAAGTGCATCCTTGAAGTACCCTTCAAATATCTCAATATCCACTTCATGACCTCCCAATGCTCCTTTCCAGGACTGGATAGAAACCTGCTCACAACTCCTACTGCATGTGCTATGTCTGGTCTGGTACACACCATAACATACATCAAGCTCCCTACTGCAGAAGCATATGGTATTTTAGACATGTAATCCTTTTCTTCATCAGTCTGAGGAGATTGCTTTTTTGAAAGTTTTAGGTGTGTTCCCAAAGGGGTATTCCTGGTCTTTGCATCTCCAACATTGAACCTGTCAAGCAATTTTTTAATATAATTCTCCTGAGACAACTTCAAAGTACCTTCTGATATGTCTCTAGAGATTCTCATGCCAAGAATTTGTTTGGCTGGACCAAGATCCTTCATCTCAAAGTTTCCTGCTAACTGTTTCTTCAACTTGTTAATTTCTGTCATACTAGACCCTGCAATTAACATGTCATCAACATATAAAGCAAGAATAATATAACTGCCAACACATTTCTTAACATAACAACAGTAGTCTTCTTCACATTTATGAAACCTGCGCTGCTCATAAATTCATTAAACTTTTTGTACCACTGTCTCGGTGCTTGTTTCAGGCCATACAAACTTTTATGGAGCTTGCATACAAGATTCTCCTTGCCTTGTACTTTAAAACCTTCTGGTTGTTTCATAAAGATGTCCTTCTCTAGATCCCCGTGCAGAAATGCAATTTTAACATCTAACTGCTCAAGATGAAGATTTTCTGCAGCTACAATACTCAAGATAACTCTAATGGTAGTTATCTTTACAACAGGAGAGAAGATCTCTGTGAAGTCGATTCCTTGTTTCTGCTGAAATCCTTTCACTACGAGTCTCGCCTTATGTTGGTCCCTATATGAATCTAGAGGGGGGTGAATAGATTCAAGTTCCCAAAAATGCCCAAATTAATGTCGTTTCTACTTTCTTTTTATTTTAGATTAAAACTAATCTTGTTTAACTAATCAACCTCAAATGAATAAGCGTTAGAACAAGATATATCAAAGATACACAGCGGAAACACTTAAGAAAGATCAGAGAAACATATTAGCAATCAATATACTTAGAGAATCAGTATTTGTATTCAAGTGTTCAAGATATGAATCAATTACGCAGTCAATTACCAAATGTAAACAATGTAATTCAATGTTACAATTAATCGTATTGACAAAATATAAAAGCGTAAGGTAGAAGAAGAGTGTACAAGAGGATTTATAGTGGTTCGGCTTCCGGCCTACGTCCAGTCCCAATTCAACAACCTGTTGCAATTGGTGTTCCACTATAACAATGATCCCTTTTATGTTCTTTACATTCACTCTGCACAAGCAACATAAAAACGAAATCAAAACACCCAACACCTGTTCTTTAATCCAAAGAACAGTTCTCCTTGGTCTTGGCACCTCCAAGAACCAATCCTTTGAGAAGCCTTTCTCAAATCACCTTACTCTTTCCTAGAGAGACCTCTCTCTTAGAGTAATCAACCCAAACCAAAACAAACAATAAAGATCAGTTTAGAGAACACCTGATAGTGTAGAATCTGATCAACATGAAGCACAAGACAAACCAACCATTGAAACTCAACCAAGATTGCTCTTTGAAAACTTTTCTTGAAAACCTTTTCAATTCTTTGAAGGATTTCTTGGAGAAAATATAAACTCAGTTTCAAAGAAGATATGAAAGTGTAAGATCAATCCTTTTCGTATTTTCAAAGTTCTTATGAAATATTTTGAAAGAGGGTTTATATAGAAAACAAGATAAAAACCCATTTTGAGCAATCTAATTGATTTCTGATAGTGGTAATCGATTACAGCTGTTGGTAATCGATTATCCCAGCAAGTAAACATCATCTCAAGTATTTTTAACCTCTGGTAATCGATTAATCCGAGTGGTAATTGATTACCACAGAGAAAATCACAAATTTCCACTCTGTTACCAAACTGTGGTAATCTATTACCGTTTTCTGGTAATCTATTACCTTAGTTGGTAATCTGTTACCAGTTTCTGGTAATCTATTACCTCAGTCAATTACCAAAAACTTTTTCTTAAAAACAAAAAGGGAAATAAATGATTTGAATCTCCAACACAAGTAATGACTTTACTTACCTAAGACTTGTCACACAAGAACAATCACAAGCACAAGCCTATCCTAAATAATCAATACAATGAAAAGCTTATTACAATTTATCTAACGAAAACAAAAGATTACATAAACATCAAAAGCAAAACACTAAAGGTTGAGCAGCTTCAAGCATCATCAAGCTTTAAGTCCAACACCTTATATCTTTTACTTCCATCTGGTTCTTCCTTTATCCTATAGACCCACCTGTTCTGCAGAGCCTTCTTCCCTTTTGGTAGCTTGGTTAGAGACCAAGTTTTGTTCTTTTGGAGGGATTTCATCTCATCTTCCATTGCTTGCTCCCACTTGACAGAATTATCTCCTTGCATAGCTTCAGCAAAATGCTCTGGCTCACCAGCATCAGTCAACAACAGATAATGTAATGAAGGGGAATACCTTTGCGGTGCTACTATCTTTCTGCTTGACCTTCTTACTTGGGTCTCAAAAGGTTCCACCTCTGTTGTTGGTTCTGGTTCTGTTATTGGTTCTGGTTTAGACTCAGACTCAGGATCCTGCCTTCTGTTGACTACGTCCCTTTCTGAGATTTCTTCTAGTGCTACTTTCTCACAGGCCACTGACTGTTTGTTTGCGCTTGCAGATTCTGTAGACCTGTCTTTGTAGAACACACTTTCATTAAAAGTAACATTTCTACTTCTGATGATTTTCTTGTTTTTGTCATCCCAGAATTTGTAGCCATAATGTCAGATCCATAACCAATGAAATAACATAATTTTGCCTTGGGGTCTAATTTATCTCTACTATTAGAGTCTATCAGAATATATGAGACACAACCAAAGACTTTTAAATGTGAAAAATTTACCTCCTTCCCGGACCATACTTCTTCAGGTAACTGATAGTCTAAAGGAACCGATGGACCTCTGTTTATGAGATAGGCAGCTGTGTTTATCGCCTCTACCCAAAACACCTTAGGTAGGCCTGACTGGATTCTCATGCATCTAGCTCTCTCATTTAAGGTTCTGTTCATTCTTTCTGCCACACCGTTTTGCTCTGGTGTCCCCGACACTGTCTTGATCATTCTGATCCCATTCTCTGAACAAAATTCCCTGAATTCTTTGCTATCATACTCTCCACCATTATCAGATTTCAGACTTTTCACTGTTAGACCTGTTTGATTTTCAACCTCCCTTTTCCACCTTTTGAACACAGAAAGCACGTCAGATTTATTTTTGAGGAAATAGACCCATACCTTTCTTGTAGAGTCATCAATGAAGGTTACATAATATTGTGAGCCTCCAAAGGATTTCACTGGAGAGGGCCCCCAGACATCTGTATGCACCAATTCTAGCCTTTCAACTTTAGATCTCATTCTCGGCTTAGAAAAACTGACCTTTTTCTGCTTTCCAAAAATACAGGGTTCACAAGGTCCAATGTCAATATGCTTTATGTTAGATAACTTACCTCTTGACACCATGAGCTTGATCCCTTTTTCACTGATATGCCCAAGTCTCTGATGCCATAAGCTGGAACTATTGGCAGCCTCTACGACGGTTACCATATCCTCATCTGCAAGCATATAAAGAGACCCTCGCTTCTTTCCACGAGCAATAACCAAATTGCCTTTCATTACCTTCCAAGATCCATCCCCAAAAGTAGTGTAGTGCCCCTCGTTGTCCAACTGCCCCACAGATATCAAGTTTCTCTTTAAGGCGGGGATATGTCTGACATTGTGCAGAGTCCATAGGGCACCATTAGAGGTTCTAATGTCAACATCACCTCTTCCCACAATATCAAGGGATTTTCTATCTGCAAGGTAAACCTTCCCAAATTCCCCTGAAACATAGTTATAAAATAGTTCTAAGGAAGGTGTAGTGTGGAATGACGCACCTGAGTCCATTATCCATAAATCAACAGGACTATCTAAACTGCATATTAATGCATCTCCAGTCTCATTTGATGCAGCATTTGCAGATTCATCATCATCTTTCTTCTTTTTGTTCTTCCATTTTGGAGCCTTACATTGATGAGCAAGATGACCCTTTTTCTGGCAGTTCCAACAAGCAAATTTTGCCTGTCTCCCTCTGGATTTTGATCTGCCCCGTCCTTGATTCTGACCTTTCTGGCTACTTCTTCCTTGAGTTTCAATACTCAACGCAGAACTGGAATCAGAATTAGAACACTCACCTGAACCTCTCCTGCGAACGTCTTCGCTTAGGATCAAGTCTCGTATGTCATCAAGTTTCAACTTGTTATTACTGGCAGAATTACTAACTGCAGTAACAGTTGCACTCCAACTTTCCGGAAGGGATGATAATAGAATCAATGCTTTCACCTCATCATCAAAGTTGATCTCAGACTGAAAGCCAACGTGGGCAAGGATTGCGTTAAATTCATTAATGTGATTAGTAACAGAATTACCTTCGCCCATTTTAAGGTTGACTAGCCTCCGTATTAGATACACTTTGTTGGCTGCAGATGGCTTCTCGTACATGTTTGATAATGCATTCATCAGACCTACAGTTGTCTTCTCATTCATAATGTTGACCGCGACGTTTTTGGCTAACGTCAAACGGATCACACCAAACGTCTGCCTATCTAGCAGCTCCCAGTCTAACTGCTCCATGTCTTCTGGCTTCTCACCCGTCAAGGGCTGATACAACTTCTTCTGATACAGGTAGTCTTCTATCTGCATCTTCCAGAATTTGAAGTCTCTGCCATCAAACTTCTCGATCTTCACCTTTCCTTCTTTCAACGCCATGTTCTTGCCGCTTTCCAAGAAAGCTCCCACTGCTTCTCTACCCTGAGGATAAACCAATCTTTTCTGATGTGGAAGATCAGACAAAGCCGCAACCACAGACCATACTAAGAAATTGGCTCTTGATACCAATTGTTAAGAACAAAGCAATAAATAAAATAAATAAGGAAATAAAGAAGAGAAAAAAAGACACAAGAATTTAACGTGGTTCAGTAATTTGCCTACGTCCACGACTACATTAGGAACAGTTTATTTTTTGTGTGCATTTCAAGCTTTACAGAGAGTTCTTTATACAGAGACAAAAGACAGTCTCTCTCACTTTTCTAAACAATGTTGGACTAAAGTCTAAATGCATTTTTTTTTTATTTTTTTTTTATTTATTTTAAATGATATGGGACTAATCAAACTACATATACTCCTAACAAAAAGACCATCAAATAGTACTTTAAAGTAGTGGAAAATTTTCAATATTACTCTAATATGCAAAATTCATATTTAACAATGATTTAACAATAATACAAGTAAAAATAGAGTTATTAGACAAAATTCTTTATTCTTGTTAGAAAAGTATCAAATAAAAATTAAACAAATAAGTTACTATAATAGGCAACCTTATTAAACCTCTTTAACAGGTTCAAATAGGAATTATTCTGACGTGAAGTCATATCAGTCTATCTCTTGTTTTAATAATGAAGATATATTTAATTAAAAGAATCTTTTAACCTGAAGTTCTTTGTAATATTTGTAATATTGTAAAGTTTGTTTAACTCTTTGTGTAGTCTCATAATGTTCTTCACCAACTATTCGAAGTTGTAGCATAGTTGATGTTGAATCTAAAGGATCTACTCATCAAATAACAAAAAAATTTATTTACCTAGTAAATAGAATACAGTAAAAAAATTAATTAATATTGGATTTGTATCCATCGGGACAGGGCGGTGCTCGGACCAATTGAACTACAATTCCAGGGAAAAGAGTGTACATTGTAACGCCCCGCCGTATTTCATTGCTAAAATATTTTCTTTTTATCCATTTATTATTATTATTTGAAAATGTTTCCCTTCATTTAGATTTCTTTAAATAAAATCTTAAAATAATTTTCCTTGCTAACAAAAACGTCACCAAAATAAAACACATCACATAGATCATATCGTAACCATACATCAAAAGTTATTTACAAAACGTCACATAAGTACGTAATATTGTAATAATTATAAAATACACATTATTCACAAAAATCCTCATGTTAGCTATCCTTCCTTCACATCTCCAAATAGAATTATCCTGTTAATCTGCTCCCCCAAATAAAATTTAGGATCATCACAGGTGTCAAACCACAGACACAAACACGCAAGGGTAAGTTCCAATATCTTAAAAATACTTATCATGTAAAAATATCAATATAATACATATCATGTAAAAATGTCAATATAATACATATCATACTCACATAAATAAAGAATGAATTATGACTAAATGAAATTTCTATATGATGCATGCTCCAACCTCAACTCCAAAAATATGCAATGTGGTACCATCTCAGATAATACGACATCATCATCGTAAAACTTACCGACCAGTTGGGATTTCACAGTGGTGCACAGAATCTCATAAACAATCATGTGATCATCATGAATTAAATGAATTCTCACTATAAAAATCCCCCAAGTCTGGCATCCCACCTAGACGCACGGATTAAGTTATTATCTGCACCTCTAACCGAGGCCACCTCTTTTGAGGCATGCATGAATGAATGAAAACTTATCTCCCTTTCTAAAAATCTCATTTATAATCATTCATATTTTGATGTACCATCAAATACCAAGAATACTAATAAACATCATGAAACCAGTAAATCAAGAAAACACCAAGAAAACACCCATCAAAAGTAATGCATACGTGAACAGTTCCGTATACGTGAACAAAGCATCGATACGTGGAAAAAGATGCGTATACGTGAACGAAGAACGTATAAGTGATCGTAGTCCGTGAATAGTACACCAGGTAAGTTCCCAGGAAAGAGAGGTGGGTCACTAATGGACACACTTAAGTACCAAGTCTTTCCTTAGCCAGAACTTTCCTAGACGTGCACTTCCACACTACCACCCTTTTCCTAACAACAAGAATAATTCTGTTCTGATGTGGAAGATCGGACAAAACCGCAACCACAGAGCATACTAAGAATTTTCTTAGCACCTTAGTATCAGATAAAATAAAGATAATAACAACAAAGAATAGTAAGATAAGGATAGCTCCCCTTACCAATTCCTCCTAGCTTCCTATCTTCCTCTACCTATTTACTTCTCTCTTGATTGAAGAGATTTCTTCCTAAGAGATTTTGAGAGAATGAAAGAATGTTCTTGGATTTGTGATTATAATTGAAACTCTAGGCCCTATTTATAGAATTTCAAAAGTTACTATTTGCACAGTAATTTTTACTATTTGCACAGTGATTTGCTTATTATAATGGAACCCGTGTAACCCGTGTTTTTATATTTTATTATTATTATTATTATTATTATTATTTATTTTTTTTTACTATTTGCACAGTAATTTACTATTCGCACAGTATTTTACTATTTATACAGTATTTTACTATTTACACAATAAATTACTATTTGTACAGTATTTTTACTATTTGCACAGTATTTTACTATTTGCACAATAGTTTACTATTTACACAGTAAATTACTATTTGCACATTTTTATAGAATTTTTAGTAAATGTTTTAACTACGAAATTATTTATGAAAATTAATTTTTGAGGGTGTTACATACATCATACATATTCTTAAGGTTTATTTCAAACCAAACCCTTTTTTTTTCTGTTTCATATTATTAGTTGTAAACCAATAAGAATATACGGATAAATGAAGGGAAATGGTGAAAGAAAGAAAGAAAAATATATCTCCAACTCGTGAACTTAGCCGATACAAAACTATATGATAACACCTAATTTTTTCAATTCGTCAGTTTGATATTTATCGAAAAGAATATCATAACGTCTTGATATATGTAAAAGTATGTAAAAAAAAAATGTTGGCAACATTTTATTAGCTGAAATTGTCAGTATATTTTTACTTGTCTAAAATATAGATAGTAATGTATTTTACTTTTCTTTATATGCTCTCATAAAACAAAACAAAATATATCTTTCCTTATCTTTTATTTTTTTTCAACTTTAAATTCTTTAAATTTTGTTAATACAATATTATAAGTATTCATATCAAATCTTTTATTTGTTCGTATAGTTCATATTTCATATATTTTATAAACATGAATAACTTCACATGTAATTTATTTCGATAAATAAAGACAAAAATAAGCTGTAAAACCTCATATATAATATCTTGTAATATTTTTCTAAAATAAAAAATAATATATGTTATATCAATTTAAATATATATTTATTTTTTTATACTTTAATTTTAAAATTAATATGTTTTTGATTGAAATGTAATTTGTATTCATAGACAACAAGAATAAGATGTAAAACCTCATATATATATATATATATATATATATATATACCTTATAATAGTCTTTTAAATTAAAAATAATCATTTTTATAAAAATAACAATAGTGATTAAAAATAATACATTTTATTAAGAAATAGTAATAATTAGAGAAAATTAAGTTTTATCATTAGAAGAAAGTGATAAAAAAATATATGTGCTACTTAATATTCAAGACTAAAACGTATTTTGAACTTAAAATACATGAATGTGTAATTTTTAATGTTATATACATATTAAGATGATTATATAGTTTATTTATAAACTATAAATTGATAGTATCTAAAAGATATTTAAATAGTACAATTTTATTTAGAAGTTATAAATAATTTTTAATTATAAACCATTTTATTTTAATAATATAATAATATGCACCGATGAAAAATACATGTTCCTTGTTGCACATTTAAATTTTTAGTACAGTTAAAATGATATAGATAATAAATTTAATAATTTAAATAAATTAAAAAATATAATAATTTATTATAAATAATAACATGTTTTGTAAAAATACATAAAATTAGATTAATTTATAAATTTAATAAAAATGATATAGAGTTAAAAAATAATAATTCAAATATAAAAAAAAATTATAAATTTAAAAAGATAAATTTATTTAATAAAAGTAAATACTAACCATCGATTACAAAAGAATCTCCTGTATTAATAACTAGAAAATACACAAATAAGGTATTTTTGTAACTAAGTTTTGTAAATATAATATATGTTGATTTTTTTTTATAAATATGCAGAAATAATTTAATTTGGTGACTTTGTAGACAGAAATAACAAATTTTGTAGTTTTAATATTTTAAATAAATTTAAAAAATATAATAAATTAATTTGTGAGAAATAAAATATTTTATAAAAATAAATATAAAATTAAATTAAGTTATAAATTTAACTAAAGATAATATGATAAAATATTAAACCAAAATGAAGAGTTCATGAGTTTGAACGGATAAAAAGAGGAATTCTCTTTACGGTCAATTATAACTTTTCCTGTAGCTGTTTATTTTTTTCACTTTTATTAGAAAATTTACCTTTTTAGTTATTATTTTTTTTATCTCCACAATTCATTTAATAAAGTTTTAAAATTATTTTAATTATATATATATATATATATTTAAAATTTATTTAAAAAATTAAAATTACCAAATTGAATATATTTATCTATTTTTAAAATTAAATGCACACCTATAATTTATTTTCCTTCCACACTGTTTTTTTTTTTATCATATTTATTTTTCTTTCCATAAGTTGTGTCTCTAAACAAAACTCAATTGTATAAAAATACAAATACGTAACAATAGTTCTGCTAATAGATTATAGAACAAATACATGTAAAATTTTATCATTTGAAATATTTAAATATAAGTATGTATTCAAGACTTGGAACAACTTTATGCCATGTAACGTATACACATCCGGTTATTCAAATATTATATTGTACTAAAAAAAATAACTTTATGTAATTTTTTTAATCTATTTTTATTAGTAAACAAGTATATATGCAGAGACATGTTTTTTTTTTTTTTTTTATAATAATGTAGTATTAAGTGTTTATATTGCAATATTTTGTTATTAATACACCCCTTCATTCAAATTATAAAAAGATTAATTGTTTTTTAAAGAGTTAAAAAGTTACACTTATTAATAATGTAAAAAGTTTTATGATAGATTGTAATGAACATTAATAAAATATTATTTATACTATCAATATATTATGTATGTTATATAATATTATTTTAAAATTAATAAATTTGTTATTACTATTCACTTTACTCATTTTCTTTACAACTATTTTTTTCTTTTATAATTCTCTTATTTTTTTTTCTATATCTATTGTTTCATCAAATAAAATCAATCATGAAAAAACATAAATACACAGTTGTCATAATATGAGTGGATTTTTAATAAATTTGTTTTTCATCTTTAAACATTTTAACTAATTATGTTAGGCCAGATATTTTAGAGATTTTCTAATATTTTATATTCACCAGTATATACTATTATATTTTTTGATAGAATATATATATATATATATATTAAATTTAATTTTGTATAAATTTATATTATTTTAAAAAACTCATCAATAATTTATAAAATATTTATATAATAATATAAATTATTATAAAATATTTATAATATAATTTATAAATTTATAAATTATTTATTATAAATTTCAATTAAATAATTATAACATGATTTGGCTTAAGATGTTCTATTTTTTTTCTTAAAAAAAAAAGAAGAGAAATTAAAGTCCTCCCCTTGCATTTAGTCCTCTGCTCTACTATCCCAATCATTCTTAATGCACCAACCTTATTTTTTAAGTATTTAGTATTTACAAATTTAAATGATATAATAAAAAGAATTTTTTACAATGGCAATTTAAAAAAATCATGACAAAATATTAAAGATATTATAAAAGTGCAAATATTTTTTATTTTATATATATTCAACCTTATCTTCTACTCTTATTAATTTTATATATATTCAACCTTGTCTTTTACTTTTACTAATTTTATATACATGATATTACCCTATAGATATGCATGTAAAATTTCCGAAGTTCCACAATTACACGATGCAGGACTAGTATATTGTTTTGATTTGATTTTTGAATAGTAACCAAAGAGAGTGACTAAACAAAAGTTAAAAAGAAAGAGATTAAAAGTTACAGAGTCGTCATTGGTAACACAAATACTAATAGACAGGACAGGGCAGAGGGAACAACTGGAGTGCACGAAAGCGATACCAACCAATGATTGATTCTTGAATTGGGAATTTGGGATAGTTTCGTTTGCCACTGCCCTAATTATATAAACTAAACTCTAACCCTAACGCTTCCATTCCCCTCCTTAAAAACGACATCGCACAACCCAATCCTAGGAATCGTGTTTGGGACCAATTAATGGAGACGAATCGACAGGTTTCTTTATTTGTCTCTCTGTGTTAATTGATTGATTGATGCTAATGGATCCGAAAGTGTCGGTGGAGCCGGTTGTTGACCCGGACCCGCTTCGGGTGAAGAGGAAAACCCTTGAGGCTGTGTTGATGCAGTGCCAGCGAGCTCTTGAAATGATTAACGCCACTTCCACTTCGGATTCTCCTCCTTCTGCTGACGTGGATGATGAAGATTGCCAGGGTGAAGGTGAATCCACTGCTTCAGTTGACCCTGATGCGGATGAGGTAATTCCTCTTTGAATTTTTAGGGTTTTGATTGCGACTCAATTTTGAATTTTCTTGTCCATGGAATTGACAGGTTGTTACTCTTCTTCTTGTCGGTGATGTTGAATTTATCTGTATTTAGTTGGACTGTTTCTGTAATATAAGCACTTGAATTGAACATATTTGAATTGAACATCTATTCTATGTTGCTAGGGAATCTTCATTTGATCTTGGATGCTTAGGTAGTAGTGTTTGTTATATGGTTTCAAAGGGGCAAATTTAGGTAAAGTACCTTAAGTCTTTTTTGAAGTACAAACTTAGGTAAAGTTCCTTAAATTGTTTGTGCTGTACTTTAATTAGAAATTCAGAATTAGAGTTTTACCTTAGAAATCTGCGAATTCATTTAATACAATTCTGGCTGAGGTGAAATTACAAGTCTGATTAGAAAACAGCACAGACAATGTTTAAATAACTTCACGTGTTATTAGTTCTATCGGAATTGGAGTTTTACCTTAACCTAAATAATAAAGGTTTTCATTACTAGGGTGAACCTCTAATTTTGATTGGAGAACAATAGCAGAAGCAAACTATGTTATTTCCTTTCAAATAAGAAAATTAAATTATTCATCAGGTTAAAGGTGCGGCATGTTTTGGTTTCAGGGGTGGTATCACTGTAAAATTGGCTTAATATTGATAAAATTTATCTGATTATCCTCCCTAACATCAGAGCTCATGTGCTCCAATGCAGTTATGTGATCTGCTCAAATCTAGAGTTGAATGCCCTGCCTTTCTTCAAAAGTTGGAGTGTGCCCAGGCGTCAGTTTCACAGAATATAGATGGTATCTTCTGCATTTCAAAATCGCTTTCTGCATTCTGATGATTTTAAGTAATCAATGTTTTCTCTTTATTGTTTCAAGTGGCTGAAGAAGGTAATTCCTGGGATGTGATAAATGAAAATGATCTCTGGGAAGCGGAAGAATGTTTTGGTGTAGACCAAGAAGATTATGTCCTTGTTAGACAAGAAGATATAGTGGAGGGCATTGCATGTTTCATGGCTGCATATTTGCTATCGCTCAAACAGACTAAGGTGTGTGATGTGTGTCCACTTATTTAGTTGGCTCTGTGCTGTATTTACATGTTATCGATGCTTCTTTTACACATACCTCCTTGCTGTATTTATATGTTTTATCTTTGGAATTACTGTTAGTATCACATGTTTTCCCTTCCTTTGTGCATTTATGGGCATTATGTTTGGTCCCTTGCTTCTTTGATATGGGTAAAGATTCTTCTTGCAACTCAATGTTCAAGAAGTCTTAACCGTTTAATTTACACACCTTTTCCACATTCTGCTTCTCTGTGGCCCATCTCATTCATCTGGAGAATAGCAATCACTTGCATTGTGTAATGAATCATGTCCTTCTCTTTTTTACCAGCCATGAAGAATGTTGTTTTATGAATTCCATCAACTATCTGTAACAGCAAACATTCTACCTAATGTTTCTGAAATTTCTGCTCTCTAATTGATTTCTTTGCTCTTTGTAGGATTTAACCCCTATGCAACTCCAGGATGGTGAGTTTGTTTGCATTCTTTCTAGTATGATGCGTTACTTGTGTTATTCTTGCATATATTTGTGTGAAAAACAAGAAATAACTCTATCATCTACCTTCTCATTCCCTAAATATTTTTATGATCTTATTGAAACAGCTTCATTGTAAGTTAGCTTAAGCGATAGGAACGAATTTCTGACGAATTTGATTTGTCCTAACAGCGCTCAGCAAGACATTTTCGGTGAAAAAGAAAAAGGGAAAGCTTCGAAAGGCTTGGGATGGGAGCAAAGTTATCTATAATGTTGCATCATGGGGGGCTACTGCCATAGGGTACATGATCATTCCAACCCGTGTGTCATTTTATAATTAAGGAACTTATTGTTTTATTTACCCTTTGCTTAACTTGTTTTAATTATTTGGAGCTTTGGTACAATAAAAGAAAGACATTACCTGTTAATTTCACCCTCTTTTTGGCTTGGCAGGATATATCAAAATCCTGTTGTTCTCAGGGTTGCAACTAAAGCATTCTGGACTTCTTGTCATGTTATATCAAAGCTTCTCTGATTTGCTAATGCAGCTTGTAAGTTGTGATGTAGTGAATTTAATTATTGTACCCTTGCTTGTGCTGCAGTTTTAGCTTGGCGTCCCAACGCCCTGATCGTCTTTGATTTAAAATTCAATTCCTTTGCACCATAGATCAATTGATTTTAACAGTTTGATATTGTAAATATCACTACTCAAATGTTTCCGAGTGCAATTCAAGTTTCGGTTACCTTGGTGTTCTGGTTCATTTTTTTTTTTGTTTTTGCTTGGCAATATTTTATTTTTTCTCGTGTTTTATTTAACCCGAGATGGAGTTATCTGATGCTGTTTTATTTTTTTTTCTGCAGTTTAATGTTTTTATTCTGAATAAATAAACTTTATTGTATTTCCGCTTTAGCGATGCTAAATTTGTTGAAGGTATTTAATAATTGACTCTGTTCAGTATTTAAAAAGAAAGCTATAAGGGATCTATTTGTGAGATTACCTATACTATTCCTATTTGTTTATTTCTTAACAGACAATAACAATAAAACTTTATTTTATTACTGAGATCAGTCAAGTGGATCTGTAATGTATTAAGTTATTTCCACACTTTATAAACAATTTCAATTTAAGAGTTTTATCACAACTAAAATTACAATTATTTATTGGCAACGGTACGTCTTAAGCACACTTTCTAAGAAAAGTGGTTACAATATTGGTGCCTTCTGCCTCGGGTCATTTCTGTAATCAATGAAGAATAATTTACATTTGTCACCCGTAAGAGTTCGTAAATTTGTATTCTTTAAATTTTTTAACGTATATAACAATCTCGTAAAAACACGCATCATAATGTGGATGCAATTATATTAACAATACAATAAGGCAAATTCATTGGTGAAAAAATTCATTTAATTGCAAGTATTGTGATTAAATATAGCCATCATTTAAATTATTTAATTTTATGAATACTTATAAAATAAAATTTAAATTTATAATATCATAATTAAAATTAAATTATTAACAACAAATTTTGCAATGTTGGCAACAAAAATAATAATTTATTTATTTATATTTTTAAACACTGGGTTCGCCATTTGGAGACATGTATGTAGTTCAGTTCAGAAGATCGAATCAAAATTTCAAGTTTTAAGAATTTGTCCCAAACAAAAATCTCCACTTTTGTTAATGATGGAGATTCAACAGTGAAACCAAATTATTACAGGCAAATTTTCTTCTTTTGATCTGTTTTCAAACAGAACCGTAAGATTGCGAAACTTGATTCGTTAGTCTAACTCAAGCATAGGGTTCATCAATGTTACATTCCCCAAGAAAAACTTTGATGCTCCGTGGGGAACCACAGCTCCCTTCCGCAATTATTGCTCTGTCATTGGCAGCCATGTGTGCAATAATCTTGTAAATCATTTCAATCTGCATATAGTGAAAACTGTTATTAAACTTTGAAGATTCTTAACAAACACTGAACAGGGTAGCACACATAATTGAGAAAGTAATGAGGAGGGATAATATATGTACATCTTCAGGAGCATGGCAACGGTCAGCTACTTCTTCAAGTGTCAATGGCTCAACAGGCTCTTTGCAGCTGAAAAAGTCAATATTGGAAAACTATTTAGTGATAGCCTAATACAAGAATGCAAAAACACAAAAAAGAAACCGGATTCTAGACAGACAATGACCATCTGACTAACAAATACCACCATTTTAGTCCTTTAAACTATGTATAGAGCAATTTAGTCCCTAAAAAATGAAAATAGCAAAATAATCTCTGAAAGTGTGATATATTTATCATTTTAGACTCTCAAAGATATCTGCTAACATTTTAGTCTCTAAATTATATCATTTATTGTCATTTTAGTATTTTATTCAGAAGACCAAAATAAGAGCAAGTGGTTAAATTCAAGAATCAAAATAACAATAACTGATTGAATTTATGGACAAAAATGACAAACAGATTACACTTTCAGAGACTACTTTGCTATTTTTTATCTTTCAGGAACTAAATTACCCGACTCACAATTTCAGGAACTAAAGTGCTGGTTTACTCAATTAATTGCAAATATTTTCAGTGGGATGCACTTGCATCACAGAATCATCTAAATGACTACTAGTTTGGATAGTCATTTCGCGCTCATGATAACAACATGGGCTAGGCCAACACATGTTCTGAACTCACTTAAACAAAGTCTCTGAAAGTAAACCCGAAATAACCCCAGCTAAGACAGAGAACCTTGGTACTTTAAAACATCATACCTTGCCTCATTTAGCACTGCCAACACTCGCTTCTGAAGTGCTAGCACTTCACCAGCTGCTTTTTTACCAGCTTCCACACCTAAACAATTATCACAGTTATCACAGTTCAGGCTTCAGATGCAGTTGAATGATTAAAGAAGAAACTAACATCACAAAGTTGCATATGCAATTCAGTACGTTTGACCCATATCTTCAAAACAACAATAACCATTGAATCTCAATAGAGGACGGGGTAAAAATTCTAAATCAGATATTGTCAACATAATTACTTATCAGAAATAAAGAAAAATCTAAGATGGGCTAAATAAAATATATTTTACCAGGTTGATGATAAGCATTTATGTTGACAAGGGAGGCATAAATTCCTACTGCTCGTTCATAGAGTGCAATAAGAGCACCAACTGTTCTTGGTGTCACTTCCTGCACAGTGACTGTGATGGACTCTCTGTTATTAGAATACAGAGCTGATCTTGTTCCCTGTAGTAACTCCAATTTTAGCTCCAAGGGGGAAACCCGCTAACAGTATCCAACAAAACCACATAAATACGATATTCTCGGTTAGAAGATCAGACCTGTAGCATACCAAACAAGTAGTCACCACATGTGACACCAGGTTCAAGTTCCCAATCATGACCAGGGGGTCTATCACGTAGTACCTCAATGAATGTCACAAAGAAATTGTGTACGCCTTCCCTCAATTGTTGAATATAGCTGTAAGGGGAGCAAAGGTTTAATAGACAGTAATCAATAAACTATACTTAAAATCTAGTATGAAAACTCACGCATGTTGATCTGTGCTTCCTTTATTTCCATAGACACTAATTCCTTGATTAACCTGTAAAATCCAAAAGTCAGATTCAGATATATCATTAACTCGCAAGGGACTGAGCATTTAAGACTAAAAATAGTTAGTATAAATGTGAAATAACAGCAAGAACTACCCTTACATAAAAAATAGGATCCCCAGTTAACATTGTCTGGTCAAGTTATTTATATGTCAGATGCGACGCAAGTGGGCTCCACTTAAAACACCATATATACATGGAACTAATACAAAATTCATGAATTAAAAACTGAGACTATGCAGTTAATGAGGCAACTTCCTGTTGCAGGCCTAGCTGTAAACTTAATTACAAGATATCTACAAATTCCAAGAAAAATGAAGGACAGAGTACAAAAACGTTACAGTATTTAGATTTGATGCACATAGGATTAAGACATACCCGATTACCATCCAAATCAAACTCCTTTCCTAGAGATTCCATGACCAGCTGCTGCAAGTATCTACTAAATAATAACAGGCTGTCCTTGTATGGAAGAATAACCATATCCTACAGAATACATACAGAGATAAAGAAAACACAGAGAAATGGTCAAATAAAACAGAAGAAAGGTGCTAAGTGTAATAAAGTAAATTGTTATATAATTCTCACCTTGGATCCTATACCATCTGTAGCCCAATACCAACATAAAGCCAGTAGAGCAGCAGGGTTATTCCTTAACTGCAAAAATGCATATATTAACCAGAGATGTAATCAGTTCCATGCCTATTTACATACACTTCACACCTAGCCACTATGCGTGTATTTGTCCCATGAAGCATCAGCAGTACTTAATATGGGTATGGCAAATCATTAAGTATGAACAAGCTAAGGTATGGTACAGCTCATGCATTGTCATATATGAAAATCCTTCAATTACATGTGCATAACTCCGAGAGTAATACTCAGATTCAACAAAACACACACAAAAAAAGATGATTCAGAAACTGATCTTTACCACGGTACTTCTATTCGCCTCATCCATCAATGATGCACCAGCAAGCATTTCTCTAATATCAATGCCCTAAATAAAAAATAAATTATAAGAGAGCAGAAAACATCAATGTATAATAAACAATGAACAATGAATTTGTGAACACTTACCTGAAGGGCTGCTGGAAGCAGGCCAACTGCAGACATCTCTGATGTTCTACCTCCCACCCAATCAAACATAGGAAATCTAGCCAACCAACCCTCAATTCTGGCAGTGTTATCCAACAAAGAATTTTCTTGTGTTATAGCAACACCCTGCATTAAAGCATTATTAGTGACTTGTAACAAGTTCCACAAACTGACCTGACAGCAGATGTGCAAGTGATCATAACAATCAAAACAAATAAGAAATTGATTAACTATTAATATAGAAAGTAATTCGCCACAACTCCAGAAGTACAACCTGTTGCTGGACAGTTAACCAAATCTATGACGATTATAAAAGGTATAGGTTTATAACAGACAGAAAAACTGGATTTTTCAGAATCTTCGTAGTGGTAAATGCAATTCAAACCAGTGTCAAGTAGTTTTTTCGCCCTCATAAAACTATCATTCATGAATCTATCACCATGATACTACCTAGTATCAAGAACTTCAGATTCAAACATAGTAGTGTACTATAATACGGGAAACAAAAAAACATAAAATAGTGAAAACCTGAGATTAAACCTGTTTCGGAAAATCCAAGCCTGCTTCACGGAAGGCCTTCTGTACTTCCAATAAACCATTTCTAGTCTCCGGTGTACCTCCACTCTGAAGATGATCAATATCCTCAAGTCAAAAACATTTCCCATGCACCAATTATAACATCAGAATCAAACACAAAAGACACAATCTAAACACAGACCTTTGAAATCACAATCACAAGTGTTGAAGCTAGCTCAGGCCCAAGTTGGGCAATCTGATGATCAATTCCAGCAGGATCCGTGTTGTCCACGAATCTTATCTGTGGTAGAGAAGCAAAAAAGGCAACTCCATCATTAAATAGTCAAATCCACAAAAATGAGGAGCTAATTCCCACCATTACTCGTTCTTGCGATTTTGCACTAACAATTTCTCAAGCCAGAAATAATATATAGTACTGTTCTACCACTTGTTTATGGTCCCAACCAATCCATCTCTTCCTCATACATACTTGAGTTTTTTCAATTAATAAAAAAGAAGAGTGAACGACCATTTTAATCCTTCAAAGTACAATGGTCGATTGAGTTTTTCCAATTTATGAAAAAGAAGAGTAAACTACCATTTTTGTTCTTCAAAGTACAATAATCGAGCAATTTAACCCTTGAAAAATGAAAAATAACAAAATAGTCCTTAAGAGATATTTATTGCCATTTTAGTCCTCAAATTTGATCATTTATTATCATTTTGGTCCCTAAATTTTATTATTTCTAGTCGTTGTAATCCCTGAAAGATACTTATTGTCATGGATGAAAATGACAGTAAATCCTTTGAGGGACTAAAATGGTAAACATCTTAGAGACTATTTTGTTATATTTTATCTTCCAAAGACTAAATTGCCTGAAACTCACACTTTCAAAGACTCAAGTGAAAATTTACTCGAAGAATAATTAATAACTCTTGAATACTTACTGTCATATACAGATTAGTTAAAACTACCAGCATACAACAATTTCTCAGAAACAGAGCTAAACAAAAACCTTGAGTGGAGGATTATCAGGAGCCAATGCCTCTGCAACAAACTGTGGTCCAAGAGCCGAACCACCAATTCCAATAGACAGTATTTGAGTAAATCTTCCCTCTGGAGAAGAAGGAGGCTTAATCTGCCAAAAATCACATTCCAATCCATAATTTTCATTCTCACATACAACTCATCAAAACCTTAATTCAGATACAAAAAGACAAACAAACAACAAAGACAAGTTACTGAACTAACCTTACCACTAACGACGTCGTTAGCGAAGTTCAAAACAGCATCAAGAGTGTTCTCAATCTGCGTTTTGAGGAACGAGTTGGGGGCACGCTTAGGGTCCCTCAACCAATAGTGTCCCACCATGCGACCTTCATCGGGATTCGCGATCGCACCCTTCTCCAACTCCTCCATCGCTTTAAACGCGGTTTCAAAACGGGGCTCCATTTTCTTAACGAACTCGTCGGTGAACCCGACCCGACTCACGTCCAAGTAAACTCCAAGTTCCTTATGCTGGTAAAGCCAATCCACGTATCGCAGCCACAGCGCGTGTGGATCTTTATCCAATGCGTGCTTGACCGCCACAGCTCCATCGGAGACCTCACGAGCCACCGCGCGAGGCGGCGGAGCGAGGGTGAGGGTCCGATCGGCGCGGCGGGTGGGGAAGGACACGTGGTCTTTGCGGAGAGGGTCGGTGAACAGTGGTGGGGATTTTTTGAGGGTGGGGGAAGAAGTGGAAATGCGTGAGAGTGATGATGATGCCATGGCGTTGAAACCGATGTTATGGTTGGTCTGTTAGGAGCATTGATATTTAACGTTGTTGTTTGTTTTATTTTAAGGTGGTGACGGACACTGTTGGAGAAGAGAGTGGTTTTTGTCTTTTTTTTTTTTCAGAGTTGTTTTCTGCTTCTGTGTGCTTTCTTTGTGATATTCACCACACTCGCGTCACGCGGCGATTGGTAGGTAGATTAACATTGTATCAGGTAGCGAACTTAAATTTGTCCAGCTTGCTGATTATTTTGAAGTTGACTTCAAGAAATTGATGTGTATTTCTTAAAAAAGAAAATTAAGTAAAAATAAAAGCATTGTTGTGCTGGTGGAGAAATGTAACATTTTTGGATAAATTGACTTTCGTTAATTAGTGTTTTTGTTTTTGTTTCTTAAACTGTTCAGCAATAAAATGACGCTGAATTGGAAATTCAAGGCTTTTTTTTGACAGGCGTGTCTCTGTCACGGGTGAGAGTGATAGAGCTTCCCCTAACATGGATCATGTTTCAAAAGATACCTTTCTGTTTGCAATTATTTTTTATTTTTTTCATTTGTTTTGGGAAATTAAATTTTCTATTTATCTGGATAGTCCAAACCTAACATGCTAACGGAGGCTTTCTGATTGTCACTTTTGTATGATTAGTTTGTCAATAATATAATTCATGGTGGCGATTGGCAACTCCTAACATAAAAAGAAAAGTACAGTAGTTGTATACCATTCAGGTTATTGACTTATTGTTGTCCTAATATATGTCTTGTATCATCTATTTCAGTAAATTGATATTTTAAGGGAAAATAACGAGATTAGAGGTTAAACGATAATTTTGATACGTAAAATGAATTTAGTGTTACACTTTTACTTTTATAGATTCATTCTATGTTTACTTTTATTATAAATTTAATCTTTCTTATTTTTATTCTCCAAAAAAGAATCACATTGAAATTGTGATAAATATGAAATTATAAATCGTAAAAGCTGGCACTTTTTTATTTATTATTTAATATTACTTCTTTCAAAATAAGAAGAAGACTGAGATTATTTACATTATAAATTTGATTTAGTTAAAAATAGATTAAGTAGTTTTAAATCTAAATTAGATCTAATTGTATACTTTTATGTGAAAAAGAATCCGTAATGTTAATTATTAGAATTCATAAATATAATTTATCTTTAAATAATTTTGATATAATAGAGGTATGGTAAGAATCCTTAATGGAGGGCTGACAATATTGTCATGTCCCCTGATAATGAGTAATTGACCTTTATTAGCGAAATTGTTGGGGGTGTTGCCTCTGGAATAGTTGCGCCAACACCCTTGGCCCTATGGACGGGGGCTGTGTATCATCTAACCTCCAGCACCCTAAGCTGAGCATGTGATGCAGCGTATGGGTATGGGAAAATGGACGAGTCGTGTGGGACGATATGGTCCTAATGGTAAGAGCTTGATGCACCCTACTAAACTCCTATCCATGGCTCAACAACTTATCAAAAGTCAGGTATCTCCTTTAGGCTTATGGTCTCCCAATAATAACTTTCCTCTCACCAGTTGAATCTTGATAATTGAAGGATTACTCTCGAGTTTCTCAAGTCTGATATCTTATGTGAATTTGAATTGTCTTCTATAATTCTAGGTACAAAGACATTTGATGAATATAAATGACTGGAAAAAGATCTTTTGACACACTTTTTTAGTGTTATAGACATATGTACTTGAAGTTATTGGTTTGAAGAGAAATTTTTTATATTGAAACAATGTTATTATTTGTTTATTTTTATTTTAGAAATACTCTGCCTTCCAACTTAGGATGTTTAATATTATTCCCAGAAATAACTATTTCGTTTACGGCTCGGATACATTTATTCTAGAATCGTCATTTTGTTTCCAAATAATTAATTCGGAACAGAATAATAATTTCGTAAAAATTACTTCAGAACTATTATTTATTCCAGTGCAAGTTAAAGCAAGGATAGTGTGGGGTTTCAATAGAAAGAAAGGTGAAAGAAGAAATCCAGATCACGAGGCCCAAACGAATGGGTTGGAGGGTCCACTTCAGGCCAGGCCCAATAACGGCGCCATATTATAATAAATAAAATAGAAAAAAGGCTAACGAAATCCAAGTGAGGAACGGTGGGCGAGACAGGTCAATCCTACGCACACATTAATTTAATTTAATTAAATTAATAATACATAAATAAAAAATCCATTGGATTTGGTTCAATCGAGTTACAGTGTGTAGTTTGTATTGAGTGTTTCGAATTGGAATAGCAAATCAGAAAGCCATGGCAGAGAAGCTAAGCAGAGAACAGTACGTGTACTTAGCAAAGCTATCAGAACAAGCAGAACGCTACGAGGAGATGGTCGATTTCATGCACAAGGTCGTCGTCGGTTGGACGCCGGCGTCGGAGCTCACCGTCGAAGAGAGGAACCTCATCTCCGTCGCTTACAAGAACGTCATAGGGTCCCTGCGTGCCGCGTGGCGCATCGTCTCATCCATCGAACAGAAAGAAGAAGGTCGCAAGAACGACGAACACGTCGGACTCGTCAAGGTTTACAGATCCAAGGTCGAGACCGAGTTGTCGCAGGTCTGCGCCAGCATCCTTAACATCCTCGACTCCCACCTCGTACCCTCTGCCACCGCCAGCGAGTCCAAAGTGTTTTATTTGAAGATGAAAGGCGATTATCATCGCTATTTAGCAGAGTTTAAGGTTGGGGATGAAAGAAAAACCGCTGCTGAAGATACCATGTTGTCTTACAAGGCTGCCCAGGTAACAAAGTTTTCTTTTTTAAAAAAAAAAAATGTTTTTTTTTTTTTTTTTTTTTTGCTTTTGTTGTTTTGATAATTGTTGGTTGATATTGTTAGGACATTGCTTATGCGGATCTTCCTCCTACTCACCCCATAAGATTGGGTCTTGCTCTTAATTTCTCGGTTTTCTATTATGAAATCCTTAACCAGTCTGATAAAGCGTGCGGGATGGCTAAACAGGTTAGGGTTTAACTGTGGATTTGTTATGTTACATTGAAATTTTGTTGGTCAACTTTATTTCAATGTTTTTGACTTGCTTGTTTGCCCCTTTTGCTTTACTCCTAGATTCCTCTTCCACTCTTCCATTCAACATGTTTAGAAAAATAAGGATTTTTTTCTTTTTCATTTGCTGACATGTTTGGGAAGGATTTTGACTAGCCGAGAATTTTGTTTGACTTGTGTTGTGTAGACGAATCTTATCAGAATATGGGTGAATTTCACTTGTTTGACTTGGTGTTTATCAATCTGTTTTCTGTGAATATGTTCAAGTTATTTAGGGTTCACCTGAAAACAGGTTACTAACACAGATCATGGTTCTTACCTATATATTTACTTATGATAATTGAGGTGGATGAGCAATAAATTATGTACATTTGGCTACCTACCAATGAATTGCAATGCTTTTACCCATGAAGCTGGGTGGGTTTTTCACATGAATTGACCTGTTAAGAGAAAGGGGGGAAGTACTCCCAGAAGCAACTCAACAAAAATACTTTCACCTTGGGTTATCAGAATTTTTAATTTTTCAGAAACATAATGTTATTGTTCTCCTTGCAATATCTGGTCCTAAAGCAAACTAGTAATGTTCCTGTTCAATTGTTCCAACTAAATGGGATTTTCTCCCAAAATAAGAATGATGTTGGTGTTTTCTTGAAAAGATTTAATTATTTATCTGCAACTAATATATAGCTTTTTTTTTTTTGAATTGTAAAATTTTGTTCATTGGCAGTGTAGCAAACTTGATGGCTTGGAAGTGTTATTAATTCTAACCCGAAATTGGATTTTCCTCCCCTGGAAAATTACACTTCAATTTGTCTATTAGCAATCCAGGCTTATCCATATTGGCTTACGTGATTCCTTGTTTTCTGATACTCTCTCTCTCCATTAATGCTTTGGCTTTTGTTGTTTTGAGTACTGCAACAGGAGAACTTCCTTATTGATTCTATTATCTACTTAACCATATTGGTTGTCATGTTTGAAAGGCTTTCGAGGAAGCAATTGCTGAGCTGGACACCTTGGGAGAAGAATCCTACAAAGACAGCACACTCATAATGCAACTTCTTAGAGACAACCTCACCCTTTGGACTTCTGATGTCCAGGTAAATATCACTATGGAACCAACCCTTTACAGAATATTTCTCTTTTGCCCCTAAAGGATCAAAATCTGAGATGTGCTATACATAACTTTCTGCAGGACCAGCTTGATGAGCCCTGATTATTGGTTGATGGGTGCTATTCTTCCTCTCATGGAGGTGGGCTTTGAATGTCATTTCTTTCTGCTAATTAAGAATCGCCCTAGTTTAAATGATTGTCAATCTGTGATATAATGTTTCTATGAACAGAAGACAAGACTTCTTTTTTATGTGTCATATGATATGGAAAGGATACTGTATAATGGGATATCCAATTAATTATATCTGTTGCAATCCTCCCTTTACCTATAGAAGCTTTTTTGTGGGTACTTCCACAGTCCCACACAACATAGGGCCATAACTCATAAGTGGACCCTACTTTAAAATTTTTTGGGTCAGCCGTCATTCAAGCATGTGGTCCTCCAGGAACAAGTAGTGTCATTGTAGCACCATTATTCTGTCGGGAAGCAAAACATTTTTCTTTACAGCCATAATGGCGCACATACCATCCCTTCAAGCATGATGCTGACAGATATATATTGGTTGCCAACATAAAATATCAAATTTATTTACTATAGCAAATGACATTATTTTTTGAAGATGCCAAAAGTATGCATGATTTGAGGATTGGCTATCCACGCCATTGAGCGCAATGCCTGCTTTACCAATCATTTTTGCTTACTAATTTCAAGATATTTTTCCTTCACGAGGCATGAAAAAGTTGCAAGATATTTGCCTTTCGCATTTATGTTGGTGCTGGTTAGTGCCTTTTATTCTCTCTGCAAGTATCAGCAGTAATTGATTTAAGCCACTGCTAGTTTCGCCTATTTACAAAGAAAAATTTACCAACAAGATGTTTGTTGTTTGTTAGAGTGAGACTAAATTTGAGTCTCTTCAATATATCAGTCACAAGTGAATTGCATGTGTATTTTTTTAAGAAGGAAAAAAATTATGTGATCTATGAACAGTAAATTAATATTCAAATTATTATGTTGATGGGTTTAACTGACTTTGTAGGTTCAACTCTTAACCTAATACACAATTCACAGATAGTGATTTTGATCACCCGAACATTTTAAAACTCAATTCAAAATATTTTGATTGGATTGAGTTAGTTTGGATTCAATGACAAGTCAACCAATATATTTCACTAAAGTAACTAATTATAGGTACTTTAGTTTCAAAGATACCAAACTCATGAACTCTTCTTTTTCTTTTAACCCGAGGTTCTTGAAGTGCATGAACACTCCTTTCTCCTTTGGCCCGGGGATCTTGAAGTGCAAAAAACTTCATGATCAAGGTGTTGTCTGACAATTTGTCCAGTCGTGGTCCTAGATTATCTTTAACTGTATTTTGTGGGTGTAAGGCAGCAAGAACTTACAACAAGGTGTCATTGTCCATGTTATATCAATTCTTTGTGGCATTGCTAAATTTCCTGACCTCATTGCTAAATCTTTGGTTCTTACTTTCTGACTTGATGAATGAAATTTCCTATTTTATAATATAATAATAACATAGTTTAAAGATTATATTTTACACAATCACTTGAAGTTTTGTAAGATTTTTAAGTATATTAATGAAGTTAACAAATCTATCATAAATGATGAATTATAAATGGTTAATTGTAATTAATTAATCGTAAAATATTTCATATTCAGAATGCATCACTCTTCTTCTCATTATACTAACTTGGAAATATATAATCAGTTTTTTTTACCCATGATAATTGTTAGATATGATCCCACTAATTAGGATATCTTTATTTATTAGGATAATTGTTGGATATAATCCTACGTCTAAGAGATCACATTTTTTTTATTGTCAATTAGGATAATTGTTAAATATAAACCAACTAATTAAGAACCTCTTTATTTTTTTTATCCATTAAAATAATTAATTGTAATGATCTTATTAATTAGGAACATCTTTGTAAAAGTATTTTAAAGGACAGACATAATTAGAATATTATTAAAGAGAAATATTTTTTTTTATAAAAAAAAGCGTTAGTTTGAAAAGAATCTTCTCAAGGATGTGGTTGGTCCTTGCTTTTACCACAAATCACAAGAATGATAATTTCATATCTAATACTTGTGACTTAATCTCATACGAAAGTTCATGACAAACTACTACCTCTACTAAATATGGGGTACACGTGATTAGCTTCCCTTGTTGACAGGTGAACTTAAGTCAACGGATATTTCTTGAGAAACATAAATCTGAGATTTTTCAGGTTTTTTTTCCAGCAATTTATTCCCGCACCCTCTAAATGTCCTTCGGATTGGGCTTTCCAGAGCACATTTTGTAGGATGAATACAGAAAATTACAGGGTGCAGGACGCAACACCTTTTTCCCGTGTTGTTCAAAAAATTCAGTTTGAAAAGTCTATTAAGCAAATTACAGTTTAACAATGACCGGATGTGAATAAAATGTTTACCAAAAATCTAAAAAAAAAAAGTGGCAAAGTTCATGAACTAACTTGTATAATTCATACCCTCAATAAAATATCATTGCGGAGAGGAAAAAATCATCATTTCTTTAAGTCACGAGCTTTACTCTTCAAAATGTCTGTTTCACAAACTTAATTGAGGAAAAACCGTCTTAATTGCCACGTATCTGAAAAACTGGTTCACTATTTGTGTCTTGAATGTTACTAGTTCAGTATAGCACATGTTCTCATTTTTCCATTCCACTTTTATTATGTTAATTCTTCCAACTCATTATTTTTTAACCCCCAAAAGCAAATAGATGGATGGTACATGAAACAAATGAATCAGAAAAAATTATAAACAAAATGCCAAACGTGCATCAAATCAAAAGCAAAAGGTCTATTTACATAGTAACAGGCTGTCCTTGTACGGAAGAATAACCATATCCTACAGAATAAGGAGGAAGAAAACAATGAGAAACAATCAAATAAAACAAAAGGCAAATGCTAATTGTTAATAAACCATATAATTCTCACCTAGGATCCTACACCATCTGTAGCCTAATACCAACATAAAGCCAGCAGAGCGGCAGGGTTATTCCTTAACTGCAAAAATGCATATATTAACCAGAGTTGTAATTAGTTTCATGCCTATCCGTAAACTTCATACCCAACCACCACACAAGGATTTGTCACATGAAGAATTGGTAGTACTTAATATGGGTATGGCAGGTCATTAAGTAAGAACAAGCTAATGTACGATTCAGCTCATGCATTATCAAACATGAAAATCCTTTACCCTAAGTTTGGATGAGTCAATTTTACGGAACATATTCTGTGAATTTGAATTACCATTTTTTAGTTGACTTGATTGAATAAAGCATCTAGGAGAATTTGAAATCAGGAATTTCAATTGTGTAAAATTGAAGAATTTAAAATTCTATCTAAAATATAAGAATTTTAAATTTTCCGTTCCTCCTAACAACTCCTCCCAGCTCCTGCACGATCACATTTTCCATCTCAATAATTAATATTTAATTTGAATTTCTTGAAAATTGGATTATTTCAGCGGGAAAAAAAAATACAAAAAATTGAATTATTTCATCCAAACAAGATGTTTACGAAATAAAAAGAATTTAAATCAAGACAATTAAAATACTACAAATTTAAATTTCTTAAAAATTTTCAAATTCTCCGGTCCAAACACATGGCTAACTACATTTGCACAACTCTGAAAATAATAATTAGATTCAACAACAAAAATAAAAAAGAAGAAAGAAAGGAAGATGATTTAGAAACAGATGTGTACCACAGTACTTATATTCGTCTCATCCATCAACGATGCATCGGCAAGCATTTCTCCAATATCAATGCCCTTAATTAAGAACGGCTGTAAGAAAACATGAAATATCAATGCATAAACAATAAATTCACATTTATGTCCGCTAACCTGAAGGGCTGCTGGGAGCAGGTCAACTGGTGACATCTCCAATGTTGGTCCTCTTGAATTTGTTGATAGACAGTGCCTCTCCACTTAAATGTTAATAAATCACATTGTTGTTTTAACCGAATACAAAACTTGTACATCATCTTGGGAACCAATTGCTTCTTAAACTCATTACTTAGTTACACAATGCAAATCGATATTAAGCATTTGTGATCACTAATTCATCAAGAAGCTCAAATACATACAACAACTTCCTCTCTCTACAGATTAACCCAATTAAAACTTCCCAAGACTCAAGTCCTGGCCGGAACCCCATTTCCACCAAGTCAAACAGTGCCGTAGCAGCATCATCAGCCATTCCCGTCTCACAAAGACAAACCAACAATTCATTTGAGGTAGCATAATGGGGCAGAAACCCCCTACATAGCATCAACCTCAAAAACTCCTTTGCCTTTTTCAACTCACATTTTTGGGTCAAGGAGTTCAGAACAATCCTGTAACTACCTTTGTTCAAATACACACCCTGCTGTGGGAGTTTCTCAACCATATCAAGAGCCTCCGCAAACCTACCCTCTCTGCACAAACCCCCAAGTATCACATTAAACATAACAGTATCAGCCTTAATCTCATTCTCCTTCATTTCTTCAAGCAACTCCATAGCTTCACCAATTTTCCCATTCCTACACAAGAAATTGACCAAACTAGTGTAAGTAACCGCATCCGGCTTCAAACCAGATGCCTTCATCTCAGCCAAAACCCCTTTTGCATATTGGAGTTTCCCAGCTTTACAAAAACCATTCACCAAAGCTGAGTAATTATACACATTAGGACAACACCCATTACTCTTCATAAACTCAATCACATTTCTAGCCTGGTCCGGCTTCCCTCCGCGGCAAAAACCATTGATCAAAACATTGTAAGTAAGAGCATCAGGCACAATGTGATCCCTTGAAAGCATTTCCTCAAACAATTCAAATGCATCTTTAAGCCTCCCAATTCTACAGAGTCCATCCATAAGAGTAGAGTAAGTAACTAAATTAGGGTAAGAAAATTTCGAGTTTCTCATTTCCTTCACAACTTCAAAAGCAGAATCAAGATCCCCATTCTTACAGTGATACTTAACTAAAATATTAAACACGCAAACATTTGGTTTATGTGTTAGATTCCGTTTCACATGTAAGAGCAATTTTCGCGCCAAATCGACGCGATTCGAATCGAGTAATAGATTAAGACAAGTGGCGAGGGCTTTGGGAGAGGGTTTTACCCTGACGATTGGTTGAATGGAGAAAAACGCGTGGAGCACGTTTTTGTGAAGGGAGGATTTGGAAAAATGCTTCATGAGGTTGACGAAAATGCCCTCGTGAAACTTGCAGGTTTCGTAGGTCATTTGATGGAGCACGCGATCGACGGCTTGGAATTTTTTGCAGCGAGCGAGTTTTTCGAGAATGGTGGCGTAGGTGGCGTTGTTGTGTTGAAAACCCTTTTGTTCCGAAACCATGTTGAATATTCGCAATGCGTGTTGCGGATCCTTTTCGCGTTTTATCAAATCGATTGCGGAATCGTGCGAGATGAACTTGCGGTTCTTCGGAGGTTCGGGAATGGGTTCGGGTGGCGGGTCCGGTTTGGCTTCTGTGGGTTTTTTCAATTTGAGAGGTGATATCCATGGTACTGAACATGCTTCAATGGAGTTGAGCTTCCTACGCTGAATTGATGAAAGTTTCATCACATTTGATGCTTCTACGCACCTCCCTCAATTTTCCAAGCACCACCGCTACCCAATATCTATCAATATTTATATTTTATACTGTAAAGAAATTTATCATTGTTTTCATTATACCTATTATAATTTGTTACTACTAAAATTATCTATGTTATATAAGTTTTCAAAATAATTACCAAACCTATTAAACAAATAATAAAACTTTGCAAAAAATTTTGACTCTTAAAAATTGCTTTTATTTTTTTAGATTATTATTGGATTTTTTATTTTTTTTTAATTTGTAACAATCTGGTAGAGAATTTTCCATTGTCAAAGTTGCTTTTTACTTCATATGAACCCTGAATGAATCAATATGCTAGTCATTATATTGATACCAATAATTTGTTGATAATTAAAATAAGTTAAGATAAACTGTTTTTTAGAATTTGAAATAAAATAAAAATTCAGATTGCAATAGCGTAATATTACTTTATATGTTAATATTATTTTTTGAAGAATTTTTAAAATGTTGCAACAATAAGTAATAAATTATTTAATATGAATGTTGCATCTCACAAATTAATTCAAAATAAATGAGAGAATTTTCCTTAATAAATGTTCTTTTTACTATAACACATGTTATAATTTTTAAATATCTGTTAACAGAGATCACATAATAAACAAATGCCAAACGTGCATAATCACAAAGAAAAGGTCTATTCACATAAAATCATATTCAACCCATTACAACCATTAGCAGTAATGCAAGACCGATCGTCATCTTCTACATAATAACATTCTCATTGCCTAGGTACATCGATGACCAGCTTTATTGAACACACAAGAGCAGAACAACTCTGGAAACCAAACCTCTGGCTATAAACTTGATAGTCACTCCCTTGTGCTCTCTTTAATCCATTCTAAATATTTGAGATTGCCCCCAGTGATGGGTAAGGAGATCACCTCTGGCACACTGCAAAAAGACGAGGTAAGAAGCATGTGAATGCACTATCGTTTTCCATGATTACACCTCCGTTCATTTACACGGATTTAATGCTTAAGTTCTTGAATTTTAGCAGATATATGGTTTAAGAATTCCTTTTACCAAGCTTTCTTCTAGGATCAAATGGAAAATGCATCTCGAACTTCACATCATATGAAGTAAAGTTAAATTTTATTGCCAGGTTATTTACTAGATGCATTGGCCTTACTCATATTCATGGTTTGCATTGACATGCTCTGTCAGTGCCTCCAGAAGGGATTGCCTAGTCTTGATTATAAGAAGTTCCTCAGAATCAGTTTGGATCTGTCAATTTGCAACACAAAGCTGGCAAAATTAAGCTACGACAACACTTCCAAATAAAACACGAGCCTTAATGTATGCTAGCAAATAAGAACTTTTAATGCTATGATGAAACATTTTTAAACATTTGGATCAGTCAATTTGCAACTAGTGAAGCACAAACACATCCCTCATGTCAATTGTTGCTGGTGTTGGGGGTGTCAAACAAGTTTTTGACACTAACACTTAATCGACACTTGTTGAACATACTTCATTTAAGTGTCCAATAAAAACGATGATCTTTTGTCAAGTCAACAGTGGAACTGATCCTTCCATACAGCTTGGACACGAGTCAACACCGTATGAATAGGCGCATATTAACATTAATATTCAGTTCTTAACTTTCCGAAAAATCAGTTTTTAACACAAATTTGGCAAACTCAAACTACAGCGGTCCTTTCAAATAAACTGTCTTAAACTAGTTCATAAGAGCCATCATGCATGCTAGAAAATAAAAACTTCTGATACTATGATGAAAACATTTTAGAAGAAAAGTTTGTTATTACTAGTAATTTAGTATTCGAACAGCATTCTTTGTCAATGGAGATATTGTAGGTTATACCTTTCCTTCCCACTGATACACTGATTCGATACCTGCAGAAGACATAATCCATTGGGCTTTAAAATTCAGACTTAGGATGCAACCTACATAGAACTAATTTGGATAAAGTTCTCAATAAGCACTTATAGAAGAAGGAGATAAAAAGAATCGAGGAGGTAAAATGAATCGAACTTCTCTTGTAAGTTAAAATGAATTTATGTATCCTTATGAAGAAATTAAATGAAGGAGCTTCAGAAAAAGTAGATTACGGGTCTGTTTGAATAAGTTTCTTCAAAAGGCTTTTAGGAGAAGAAAAAAATTGAAATTTAGAAGCTTTCTACTTTAACTTTTTCAAAAGAAGCAAGACATTCTATAAATTAACTAATGAAAAACTTATTTTAACTTATGCAGAAATACATTTCATTTTTCTCTTCTTATTTTTTCTCCTAAAGTCCTTCTGGAAAATTTTAACCAAAAAGACCCGTATTAGTTTAATTTTAACTTGTGAGATAAATTTGATTCATTTACCTCCTTAGTTCAATTTATTTTCTTCTTCTATAAGGTATTGACTGACAAGATTATCCAAATTAACGCATAATCAACTACGTGAGAAAGCAAATTGATATATCAAACTCAATCTTTCCCCCTTACAAGAACAACGGCACTGGTGGACATGGTCACACACCATAAATGAAACAAGTGTATAAGCTCAGAGTGAAAATGCAGGTCAAGTAGTGGAATTCATCAAAATCTTAGTTACATTGAGCATATAGGTGTGACAATAAATAAATAAAAAACAGTTCTGAACACGCATCTAGGTAAATATATCAATAGGTTACAATATATCAATCACGTTTCAAAATAAATTGAAAAAATTCCAAGAGATTTTCAATTTGAGAAACTAGTTTCAATCATAGAATCATATTCACTTTAAGTGATTCATGTTAACATAAAATCAACAAAAGAAAAGGGTTTATGAAAGCTGCGAGGTGGGAAATTCTGACCCGGTACCCTGTTGACACAAGCTGCGAGCTTCTCTTTGACGATGCTTTCAGCCAACTTCTTACCTGCATTACCGCCAACAAATGTCAAAATTAAACAAAGAAAGAACAATTAAAAACAAAATAACCGAAAATGTTCGTAGTGAATCGTAGGACCTGCTTCTTTGTTGGGAACAGTGACGTAGACAACAATGCTTGGGACAGTGGTGTTACTGTTATTCCCTTCCATTCTAATGCTGGAGTGGCTGCGAATACCTAATTTGGATCTGAAACAAACGCAATCGAATTGAATTCAATAGAGAGAGAAATTAACTAAGAGAAAGTAGGTTATGTGATGAAAACCGAGCATAGAGTACCGTAATAGAGATTGAACGCACCCCGTTTTGAGGGCAGAGGAATACAAGGGAGTGTAGAGATTGGAGAGTCCCAAACTAAGCATGCAAAACGCACCGACAAGAGGAAGACGACGTCGTAGCGTCGCGGAGGACAAAAGGGACGATGGTCTACAAGTAGAGAAGCACACTGTGGAAGCCATTTTGGAAAGTGGGGATTGATATGATCTTATATGCTACTGCGCGTCTCTATCAAGCTCCCTGCTCCTTTGCGTGATGCCTCTTCCTTACCTTCACTATCATGTCTCCTGCTTCTGACACCTGTATACTTGATTAACTATTAATCTATTATTATTTTAAAATACCCCAAACAGGAAAATTCTCAATTCTAATGCCCCCAAACAAACATAAACACATAAGGCCCAAAGATTCGGCCCATCTTTTGCAGAGCAATGTCTGGCCCAAATACAAGAGGTCCAATATAATTAAGCAATTGTCGACCCATTGGAAGAGGTCCAATATAAGCAGTGGAGAAACCCCAACCGTTTGAACACACTCCTTCATTTTTTAAGCCATTTTTAACTAATTTATGAAAATATTACAATTTTGAAAAATCGTCTTAATCTTATAAAATTTCTTACTTTTTAAAATTTTATTGATTCTATATGTTTCTCTCTTCATCTTATTTATCTTTCTATTGTCTTATTAATGTTACTGTACTAATAACTATTAAAACACATGTTATCGAAAAAGTAAAGAAAATTACAAAACAGTATAAAATAATTGAACATGTTATAATTTGAGGTGAAAGATAACCTTAAAATGATATTTAATGTTTTATAGATTTTATAAAATCATTTATAAGAAAAAAATTATGATAAAAACGTCTACAATATGATTTTAGAGAGAAATGTGAGAAATAATTGCGAACTCCTAAATCTTATCACATGACATCGGAATCAATAAAAAAAAAATCTTTTTTGGTGATCATGAGTATTCTTTTAATTGGAGGTAATTATTTTAAATTGAGTATGATCATTTTTTTAATATTTAATACAATTATGTGTGTAGGACACAAACTTGATATCACTAGTCAAATCATAATAACCTACATAAGTTGATCTACACGTTTGATGTTAGGTAAAGTTTTTATTTTTATTATGTTTTTGATATTCTTTATTCAGAATTTAATTCTCATTTTAATAATTTGCATAACATTTAACATAATTTTGATTATATAAATGATCACAGTAAAACTATAATTTTAATTAAAAATAACACAAATAATAAAAATATATATATATATATATACCTAATTTGTCTCAAATGATTTATTCAAGTAATTACAATTTACAACCCTAATATTGAAGGTGGGGGCTAAAGATTAAAGAATAAGATGAAAATGATGAAAGACAAATTACATAGAGATCCGTTGTGACATTCAGATTAATGACAAGTAGCGTGCGTGCGCACAAGTGAAGCAATGTTAATGTTAATTGATTGGTGAGTGGCAGAGGATCTTCACGCTTGGTTGCCAATGCCACATGACACTTTCTTTCACATTCTTATAATTTACTCTCTTCATTGCAATTCTTATATAAGTATGTGCCACAGAGTTAGGGGCCACTGTCCCTTTGATTTGACTAATACATATATAGTACAAAATAGTAGTGATTAGTTACTTGTTTATATAATTAACAACAAAGGAGAGGGGACAAAAAAATTGTGTAGCCAGAGTGTGAACCAAGCTACACTCATCCCTTTTCCCCAGCCATATTGGGCCCTTCTGTCGTCAATAACCAAATGCCTTTCCTTCTTTGGATTTTCCTTTGGATTTTGGTTTTAGAAGACAAGACAAAATCGCTTTGCCAGCTCCATTACTTTTTCTCCTCCAACTATTCCTTTTAATTCTGTTTATAATTTCGATTTTCAGGATTCATATTTAATGGTATTTTTCAAGAAAAGTGATCATTATGTATTTATTTGTAAATATTTAACGACGAATAAAAGGTGTGATGGGTCATATGATAATAAAACAGTGGCTTTTGTTTTTATTGTTTCATCCTTTTCTGTTAAAAATTTAATTAATTTTTAGTTTTTAGGTTTGAATTAATTTTTTTTAATTGATTTTAATCACCCCTAGATGACGATGCGGCTAATAGCTTTGCCAGTTGAAGTTTACTAGAAAGGATGTACATTGATCGCATCAACCAGTGTTATGTTAATGAATTTTCTTATTATTCTAATTGAATACATGTTACATGAAATAATTTAACAAAATTTATATATTTTTAAACATTATAAAAGAATATGAGTTATAAAAAAACTTAATTGTTTATCATAAAATTTTAATAACTTTTTAAAATACTATGGTTATTTTAAAACTTTAATAATTTTTTTTAAAAAAATAATGTTTACCTTAATTAAACAACATAAAAAAAATTATCACTTAAAAATTTTAATCGAATATCATATTTTTTTAAAAAAATTATAATTAAATACAATTTCCTTAATTTCATGATATAAAAATATCATATATTAAAAAATTATATATATATATATATATATATATATATATAAAGAGAATGTTTACGTTTGTTTATGTTAAGTGTTTAACCATTCTTCACGTTTAAAAATGTTATATTTTATTTTTAAATTTTTAATAAAATAAGTCAATAACATAATTTTTAAATTATTTTTAGTAATAAATTTAAATTCATCATCACATACTAGATTATTATTATGTAACAGAAATTTTTCTATAAATAGTCTCACATTTTATCATTAGAATAAACATTATTAATGAAATTTTTTTTCGCTCAATCTTTAATTCTTCCACAAAATCATATATAACTTTGGTCATCTCACGTACCGAGTGTGGTGAAAAAAAATGAAAAAAATTAAGAATTTGACTATTTAACTTTAAATTTGCATCAACATAATGTGTAATTAATAATGAAACATAACTCTCACAAATACAAGATGTCCACACATCATATGTCAAGTTTATTCAACATGTATTTCAATTTTTTCTTTTCAGAATCATACAAGTTGTTCATATTAATAGTAGAAACATGCTTAGAGGGTACCTTAATATAAGGATGTGAATACCGTAATAATTTTTTAAACCTCCTATATTCAACAATAGAGAATGGAAGATCATGTTCAATAAACATCATATATATCATCTCACACAACACACTATGATAAAGTTTTTTAGTTTTTAATCTCCCACAATAATAAAAAAATCATTTTTCTATTATTAGAATTAAGAGACAGGAAGGGTGCGACGTGCACAAAGATTGAGAAGCAAGAAGCGAAACTAGAGTTTATTTTTTCTAACCCTTTAAATAATGCGAGTTTACGGATCACCTCACAAGTTTGACATGCAAAATCCATAAATTACGCAGGACGAACTTTTATAAACTATACCCCTAAATTTTTTTGAAAAAGTTAATCAAAATTTGCTTGTGTCTCAAAACCGCGTGTCAACCCATGTACTCCCAGTAATCACGTACCATTAAATTTCATTTCATTTGTACATGTCCTACGTAACTTAGATCCAATTATTTGAATTGAACCCATCTTAAATATTACTTTCCTCATATGCAATTTTTTTTAAAAGTTAGATCTTACAATAGAAATTTAAAAAGATAAATACTGTATGGCACTTTTATTTTTAATTAAGAATGTTGCCGATTATTACTTAAATACGACTTGCAACTAAAACGACACAAGTGTTTGGAAAGAATCAAGATGCAAACCAGAGATGGAGAGAACCATGGACCCAATCTCAGTCCACGTGGGAGCCTATTTCTTAAGTATTTAAAACAATTCTTTGTGCTATAATAATAATAACATTAATAATTTTTTAATAACTTGCATAGTAATTTATATTTTATTATATAGTGACAACCATGGGTACAACGCAATCTTATACTTAATTTAAAAAGATAAAAAATGAAGATTTAGGTTAGTGGTGGAGACACAGAAGATACGGCAGATGTTCTGGACGCTTGTAGCTGAGAACGAGGCATTACGCGGCGTTGGATTGGTTGCATGTCATTTTCTTCTTTTTGTTTAAATAAAAGTGTGATGGAATAAGTTAATCTCTCACACCACATAACTAATTAATTAAAATTTTAATCTTTATCAAAATAGATTTCCCTATTAAATATTTAATTATGTATAAAAAAAATTGTCCAAAAATATTTACACCTTATCGTTTTTGTATAAACTAGTTATTCAATTCAATAAGTATATGTAATTTTTTATATTTTAAATTATAAGTAAAAAAGACTGAATAGCATGGTGTTATTGAGTAACGGACCACACCATAGTTAACATTATTTTTTTTCTATAATAAAGATTTTTTAACTACAGCATGTGTATATAAATATATAATAAAATTAATATATAAATAATATTTTTTTAAAAACATAGAATAAATGTACACAACTACATTCATTTCATTGATATTTAAATTTGATTCAATGAGAGTTGAAAAAAATCAATAAAGAATAGAGTTTAAATAGAAAACAAGAGAAAAAAAATTTATCTCCTAATATATAACCATAAAAAATAATACCAACTTATAAAATAATGATATCATTAATAATATTTTGATTTCAGAATGTTTTTAAAATAGTAAATAAAAATCATATTTCACTCATTCTTTCTTTTCTTTTTACATGTAAAATGGATGGATAAATCTCAATTAAATTTAAGTGTGAGAAAATTGTGTATATATACGATGATAAAAGAGATATATAATGATTAAAAAATAGAAACAAAATATCAAATTTCAATTAAATTTAAGAGTAAAAGAAATTTTAATAAATCCAACCATTAAAAAAGTAAAATGAACTATAATGGCCTATCCTATTAATTTTATAATATTAATTACATCAAAACATTTCAAAATAGTTTTCTATACTTGATCAATGTAGAAGACAAAAGAAAGTATATAACAATTACATAGCTATATGTGATGAATTACACAATTAAATTTATGAATATTAGTATACCATAAAAGAAGTATATGTATTTCACATTTTCGTAACAAATTACAGGAGAAACAATTATGCAATTTTACAAAAAGGTGTAAGAAATTAGAATATAGTCCATTTAAAATTTTTTCAAAAAAAACTACATTATTAATTTTTTTAATGTGGTACTGGTACTGAATCTCATTGTCTTAAGTACTTACTTGAATAGCTGGAAACCATTTGTTTAAGAAATTTGTCTCACCCAGTTGACATGTTTATTTCCGGTTTTAATTCCACGTTCAAGAATTTTGTTATTGTGGAATTAAATTCTGTGAAACCCCAGTAGCAAATATTTCAAACAAAAAAGGGACAAAATTAGGTTGATCTGAGTGGTTATTTACGTTGACTTAATAATAAATGTATAAAAAATATATTTTTCTCAATCGTACATTTGTTTTGACAAAGCAATTCGTGCAATAAACACATTGACAAGAACAAAAATTGAAAACAACTTAGGATAAATTTCAATTTAATCTTCGTTTCTACTGTTTGAAAAAAGAAAAGCAAGAATCAATATGGTTTATAATAAGCTTTATAATACTATAAAATTAATAGACCATATATCTCATGAGCATCAATAATATACTTAAAAGAGTACTATTTCGTTTATGGGAAGCGTACATGCTTGTATCTGAAAATAGATTCACTCTATATTCATATATTTATGAAATTGAAAATGTTAGATGAAGATCTATACATGGTTCACATCTAATATTGAAACTGAAGGATCTTGTAAATGGAAAAAATATATATGACCTTATTAATAGATTAGTCCAGATAATCTACAAATGAGATCATGTTGCGTTCTTGAATTTCAGGCTAAAAAGAAATAGAACTGATTTAGCCCAATTTAAAAAGCCAAACCTAATATGAAAAAACGTAGGTTCCTAAATTATTTAGTCAATTAATTAGGCTTAGTATTTAACTTGATGCCATTTGAGTTGACTTTTCACTCCTTAACTCATCAGGTTGAGCAGCTCAAATTCCAGTGCTAATAGTAATACCAGTTTTTATTAATTACACTATTTAGTTATTTCGTCCTACACAATTATTCAACACACTGCCAATTAGGCAATAATCCAATAAAAATCAATAGTGTAACATTGATCCATATTTTGAAACTGTAAAATTAGGTTGTGTTTGGACAGGGAATAAGAAGATTTTTAAGAAATTTAAATACTTATAATTTTAATTATTTTGATTTAAATTTTTTTCATTTTTTTTGGATGAATCAATTCAATTTTTATATTTCAAATTCCTTATTTGGATAAAATAATTTAATTTTTAAGAAATTCAAATTTTCATTTTTAAATATTTATTTAAAAATTAAATTTTTAATATTGAATAAAAATAAATATTAATCATTTTTAAATACTTAAATATTCAAAAATAATTTTAGTGCTACAAGATGAATTCTAATACTACAAAATATTTAATAATTAATTTTGTAATATTGAATAATTAAAAATATAACAAATAATTAATTGTAATTTAATTAAAATTTTAAATTGTAAATTTGTAGAATGGATGAGGTTGTGAAAAGTTAAGAGAGAACATATAAGGTTGTGATGAGTTGAGAGAACAAGTGACAATGATTCAAAATTAATTAAAATGCCTCAGAATTTGAAATTTCTTAAATTTACTCATTTCAAATTCCTTCTCAAAATGACATTATTTTAAATTTATGAGAATACTTGACAGCAGAAAAAATAAATTATTCCAAAAAAATACTCCATTTAAACACATTGTTACTATATATAAGTTACTGAAGTTTGAGTATAATTTATTCTTAATATATATTATTATTAACCGAGATTGTACTTTTGCATAATTAATTTTCTGTTATTGATCAGCTGGCTATAAGGAAGGAATAAACTCAAAATGTGTCGTATCGTATCCTATGTCTGATAAGGAATTTATATATAAAAGCTTGATGGTAACGTTTCTAAGCTTGTTTGTTATGTGCAATTAATATTTTCATTAATTGGTGACACAACTTGGATCCAATGTCACAAATTGTATATGTACCAAGGCCAAGTTTAGATGCAAAGGTTTCTTTCCGAATGTGACAGCTTATTAATAGCCACGTGATGTTTGAACGTGACCACGTATGTGAGTAAAGCCAAAAGCGTAAAAATGGTATCCTTTGGCAGAACCCACAATAAGATGTGCAAGTGCAACAAATTTAAGCATATAATCATGTGTCCATCAACTTGAATGAATTGCTAATTAACTCGATATTGGATCGATTCTTTGTAAATTTATATATCAAGATTGAAGACAATTTGATCATATGCTACAAGCATTAGACTAGACCTCGGGCATGTAGCAAAAAATAACGGAAACCAAGAGAAAGGAAGGTAACTACCCTAATGGATGAGTTAAAAAAAACAAAGGGTGTGTGTGAATGACACCCTGTTAAGCTCGGATCTCAAACAGTGAACAAGACCCTCTTTTGAATTTGAACCATTTGGAAAAGTCTTTGAGGGCATTGTCTAACATTTTGCTTAAAAAAACCAACAACAAAAAAAAGTGGGAATATAGGCTTTGAAATTTGCACAAACACTGACTTGAACCAGAGAAGGAATAAGTGTAAGGGTATGTGTTTTGCTAGTGCACGACCATGAGAGGGAAACTGCAAAAGCAGAAAAAAAGTTGAATTTCAGATAGTATATAGAAAAAGGAGAATTTCAAAGATTAGATTAGAAAAAGGGTTAGAAATTTGTGTCCTAAAGTCTCTTTTAAGAAACCCATGTTTAAGCACGTCCGTTGTTATGTGTTGAATCCAAGAAACCGGTATCCTAAGTAAAGCTGATTAAACTGAGCTTGCTTTGGACTATGGTTTTGTGGTCCAATTCAATTTCAAAATTTTACCATTCATTTTGTTAATTATTAGTCATCCAAAATGATGATCTATGGTCAAACGGCTACAAAACAGGGAAGGAGGATCTTATGTAAATTTTGCAAGACTTACACTAAAGGGAGGATCTTGAGTAACTATTGGTCGAAGTTTTCAACCTTGTCACCTTGTGTTTTAATTGGATGCATAGTGCGTTTGTTTTATGTTAAATGAAATTCTATTGAAATATCAGATAACAACATACTAGGTGAATTAATGTTCACATTTTTTGTTTCATGCCCTGAAATTGATCAAGAGTTTATAATTGATTTTTGAATAGAAGTAATTTTAAGTATCATTTGTGTTGAATAAAAATTTTACACTACTTTTTATCATTAAATTATTTTTAGAAAAAAAAATTATCTAAACATAAATCACATTAAAATCAATTTTGTTAAAAATAACCTAAACATACACTTACACCACTTAATTAAATTGTTCTTATAGTGGTTAATAATAGTTAATACTATTGATTTATGAAAAATAATTAGGAAAAACTAAGAACATAGTGAAGATTTTACTTCATTTTGCAAAAACAATAGTGAAATTAAGGGACGGTTCCAGAAAAAGTTTAAAAGTCATCAGAAATACTTTGATCTCTTGGTTAAAAAATAAATAAATATTTTGACCTAAGTAAAATTAACGCTTGAGACTAATGTTATAACAAAACAATAAAAAAAAAAAAACAAGGCACCTCGTGGTCTAATTAAAAATTGGCTTGATTTAGCAATGCAATTTTTTGAAGTGTGATTCAAGGAAAGTGACTATCCATAATACTCACTCTACCTACTTCAATTTGGAACACTTGAATATATAATATACTGTCGTCTTAGATCCACAGAAAGAAAGCTTTCATGTTCTCTTATGGTCATGTACTCACCCTACAAATGTCATTATTGGTATAAGTTTTATTTAATTTATTTCTGAAGAAACAATGATGTTATTTTAATTTTTTGAGATAAATTCACAACAAAAAAATGAATTAATCAGTCCCAAACACATAATAATTAAGTCCAGTCAGATTTTTATTAATCATATAGGAAGCTATATTGAATCAACACATGATGATGACTTTAACTATTGTGTTCCTAAAAAAATAATTATAACAACTCACAAGCCAAGGTCAAGTTGGATTCATTATAACGAACAAAAATAGTGGCAAATTTTTTTTCATGATCTGGCGCGCTTGGTAGCATTGCTCGCGCGCTAACTCTATAAATTTCTTTTCAGAATTTCATTGAAATTTGTTAGTTTTTAGCATTCAATCATTGGAGCTTTGCATTGAAACATAAATTGACAACTATTATTGATCAAACGTATTTAGAGATCAATTGGCCAAACATTTATATATTATATTTCAAATCTCTCTGTTGGTACTTTGTCGTAGAAACACCAACGCAAGATATCGTTTTGCCTGCAAAAAGAAAAAAAAAATATTACTTTGGCCACTAACAATAATCAAAGAGCATATATGAAAATGAAAAAACTATTGGGAGGGGCAACAGCAGCATTGCCTAGTCGAGGGCATCTGAGTGAATCATACAAAACCAAAAACACGTTGGATTGGACCAACTTTATCTTCAAAATCCGTTTGATCGCAATACTCAAAACGTTCTACCTTTGCAAATTTCAAAAACACGTTCTAGCCCCACCTCTCTTTCAATTAATAAAAATATTAAACACCTTATTAATATTTATTATTTGTTTAATATCCCTTTTCTTGTTAAATTATATTACCCATTATAACTTCTTTTTTTTTTTTATCATTTTACATTATTTATCTAAATAGATATTTGTTATAGATCTCACATCACTTATAAACAAAATCTGTTGTATATACAGAAGTAAGGAATAATTCTTATTTTATATATAAGATTTACTCCATTCTTAAAAGTTTACATATTATTTTTCTATAAAATAAAATACATACACATAATATAATATTACTGTGAAAAACATGCAATATCTAATCTAAGAATGCATCCGAATGGGTTTAACTCTTCTGCTAGATTAGGTAAATTGGGTTACGAAGGTTTACCATGATCAAATCAAAACAGGTCTCAAGATTTAAAAGGATATATATATATCAACATTCAACAAGGTCTTTATATGTGCATGAATCAATTTCACATTCTTTTTGAATTTTTAGGACATGAGTATGCTCCTTACTAACCTCAACATTGAACCTAATAAACTTAGCTAATGATAACAAAACTGAAATTAACAACTTTCCTGCCTCTAAGTGATAATGAGTCTTAGACTACAATAAACTCAAATTACATTTTAGAAAAATATTGACAACACCTTTTCAATGCACTTTTATTATTAGTAGTAAATTATTAAAAATTACACAACTATATGCATTTATGTAATTTTTAATACGTTTTAACCAATAAAAAAAATTGTTACAATTTACAAAGATTGTGTTACTAACCTTCTTGCACGTAATTAGAGAAGGGATCAAAGTTTACGTGTGACTGTGTATTACCGACCAATTATTACTTTTGTCGTGTCAGTATCCTTGGGTAATTGGTCGCTTGGAGGTTGAGGACCTACACTCCTAGTCAAGGTGGTCAATTCTTAGTGTTAAGAACATGTTCGTACTTGCGAACCAATATTGTTAGATCCTAAAAGGAGACACACATAAAAGTGAGAAAAGAGCAAAAGTACTTTTCTTTTTCTTTTTTATTTTTTGATTTGTATATATGAATCGGCCCCTGCTCAAACATAAAAGACAACACTTTCATTTTTCTCCAACACTGCCAACAGTAACTTGGCTGATTTATCATAGGAGGTTTTAGATTTCATCATTATTAGTCCTGTTATTATTAGCCGTAAAGTACTCTTTCGTTTAATGTTTGTGTTCAGCATACAATTTTGTAATTATAAATTTAAAATCTAAACAAGGCTTATTTGATTTCATTAAAAATAAATAAATTATAATATAACTCAGCTGAAAAAAGGGAATGGTTGTATCCCATCTTGTTTCTGTTAGTATAAATTTCATCCCACAAAATTTGATTTATTAATTAATAGTTTGGGTTGATGATATAATAATCAATAATATTCATTTTTTTTATATGTGAAAAATATCTTATGCTCCCATTCAACTTATTTTGATTGAGTTAATTAAGATTATTATGAATAAATATTACACAAATTTTAAAATTACTAGTTAAATTAAAACAGTTTCGTACCAATTGATCCATAATAAAATTAAAAAAAATTACAAACAAGTAAAATATTTTCCACACGATAATCACCATAAGTCTGTTGACTTTTACAACAATAAATTTATTAATTTTGATAATAAAAATCATAACAATAATATTGATAATTATTTTCTAATAATTTGATAAGTAAATACATAATATTAAATTCTTACTAAATTACTTATTTTTTACTAGCTTAATAAATTAATATATATATCATTAATTAATGCAATCCTACAATAATGTGTCTTAGCATAATAATTATATCAAATAAAATTATAACAATCACATGTGTTTAATTTTTCGTTGAAATAAAACTGAACGAATATTCGATCTAACAAAAAAATAAATAAATAAATTCTCCCGGTAATGCATTTCTAATGACTAAACACACATTACATGCGTGGTTTTGTTTGAGAAAGTTCCAACCATGATTTGGATTAAAAAAAAATTAACTTATTTTTTTTCTAAACCATGGTTTTTGAGTGTTTTTTCAACATAAAAAGATATATTATAGTCACTCTCTATTTTACTTTTTTTTTAGTAAAAAGAATTAGAAATGTTACATGGTCCACACACACATAAATAAGGTTTGTCTTCTTCTATACCAAATATCAAAAAGAAATTAAGATTAACAATATTGAAAGGGAAATTTTCCAATTTTTTTTTACCAGATTTTTTTTTCCCTTCTTTAATTATGACAGAAAAAAAAATATAGTAGCACATGTGAAGACTGCTTGAGATGCAAGTGCAATGTATTCAATGCCTGTTTAATATAGCACTGTCATGTTGGTTGCTTAGAAGGAAAAAAATTCCACCGCCATGCTCTGTAATAAGTACACAACAAGAGTAATAATTATTATAAAGTTAATATATTATTATTGTAAGAAGATAAGATAAGTTTAAATCTATAGATAAATAGATAAAAACAAATGAACAAGAGACACTAGCTTACTCAACCATAGAATAAATCTATTCATACACTACTCAATAGTTTATTACTAGATATATTTATTTTAAAACTAATTATATATTTAGAAACTTTTATTATATAGATTAATTTCTTATTTTTTTTTCACTCACATGTTATAATTATCACTAACCTTTTAACTTAAGCTTTATAACTTAAAAAGATATGATTGAAATAATAAATTTGACTAAAGTAACTAATCAGATTTTTCAATTTGATTATTTTACAATAAAACTGATAATTAAATACTTTATTCTTGTAATATAGTTATATTAGAAAAATACACTTTGACAATGTGTGTAAAATTTTGCATAATTTCACAAATATACTCGTGGCTAATATGATAAAGTCTAAAAATGTTAGTTAAAAAATTAAAGTATAGAAATATTTTTATCTATAACATAATCACAAAAGAAATTATATTAATCACATCAGTAAATATTTACATAAATTGTAAATAATTTTGCAAAAATTGAATACTTGATTCTTATAATACAACTACATTAGAAAAATACACTTTGTTAATGATCACGCGTTTAAATTTTTGCATAATTCACATGTGATTTGAGAAAATTGGATATATGGTCTAGAAAATTTTAAATATTTACATTTTTATATTTAAATTAATTTTAATTACCAATAAAATATTTTGTAATTAAAGTAATTTAATATTACATTGAATAATAGTCGTTAAAATTCACCGTAAGAACTTAAGATAGTATGATCCTAAGTTTTTTCTCCTTTGCCGCGTATTGAAATAGATGAAAGATCACAATATAAACAAGATTATATAAATATTTGATATTATATTTTTATTGCATTTGTACTCCCATTTTTATTTCATATATTTAAATAAGTGAAATGAAAAAATAAAAAAAAGACAAAATGTATATAACTATTTTGTAAATATTCTTCGTTTTATTTTTTAAAAGATTTCATGTATAAAACAGTAACAACAATTACAAAAAGTTAAAACGAGAAAATAAATAAAAACTAGATAATACTTTTAAAACTTTATAAAAATAAAAATTATTTTAATACATAATTTAAAAATAACAAAATCTTAAGATATATATTGCAATTATTCGGTTACAATTTGTATTCTTCTTCCTTATGATTTTATATATGAAAAAAAATGATGATATGAGATTTGGAAAGAGCATGGGGAGATAATAGTTTAGAAAGAAAAATGTTGATATTTATAATATAGAATGGAATAAATGTTGATATTTGGCGGGTAAGATTGGAGGGAAATGACAGGTTGTAGTACGTAAAAGTGACTTGAGAACGAAACAGACGCTTCGGGTCATCACCCAATGTCAGCGAAGCACACGCGTCGACACGGGACAAAACAACAAACACACTATGCACTTAACATTTCTCTTGTTCCCTCTCTCTCTCTTCTCCACTTTTATGCTTTTATTACCTTCTAATCCATTCATGCCTCTTCCCATTAATTTCCTTCCTGCTATAACATTTCTCACATTTTCCAATTTTGTCTTTTCTATTCAAGAAAATTCACTAATAAATGAACCATGTGTAGGAAAAGTTTTTAGAGTAGGATGTATTTGGAAATCACATTATAGTAGAAATGAGTTTAATGTAAATTCTGGGTTGAATGAGTAAGACATAAATGGCCCTTTTGCTTTGTTACTTTCAGATTTTGAAGGAATATTTTCTTGGTAAAAAATTATTGTTCTATATTAAAATTTATAGGACAATACTAGGTGGAAGTAATTTGGATAAAATTAAATAGCTCCTTTAATAAGATCTCTTCTCTTAATTATTCATATTTTTAATTCACACTATTTAATTTTGAACTTTATTTAAGTGATGTTATTGAAGTGTAATTTCACGATAATCATTCGGTACTATTGTCTTCAACGTTAAGATACGCCTCTTTTTAAGAAACATTAAGGTACGCCTCCCAACGTCTCTCTCTAATAAATATTCACAGAAGAAACATGTACAGATAAAAATAATTATAAAAAAGAATGGAAGATTATCATCACGCATTCCTTTTAAATTTTCACTAATAAATATGCTTGTTTTTATTTTCATAAACCAAGTGAAAGAGAAAAAATCATATGAATTTAATTTTCTGATGAAATAATTGTTTGAAACTAAGTTGTTTAATTTGATAAAATAATTTTAATATTTTAAAAGTTTTTTTTTCTTAAATAACAGATTAATATTTTAGATTTGAATATTTGGAATTATGATTATTTTTAATAACTACTTTTATACTGTTTTGCAATGTAAGAATTAATTTTTTTATTACATTCAAACAAAATTAATAATCTTTAAACCATTTTTTAACAAATTTATACAAATAAAAGTTAATTTTAATGATAACCCATTATATATATATATATATATATATATAATTATTAAAATAATTTAATGTGGAATTTAAGAATTAGAGATATAAGAAGAATTGACAAACACATTGAGACACCCCACAGGACCCTGTGTTGCGAACCCCACACTCTCTGCCTTTTTACCCTAAAAAGGGGTGTTCGTTTCCTTCATAAGGCCCTCTCTTGCGGCACTCTTTTCAGACCACCATTCAAACACAGACACAGACGCAGAGAGAAACGATTGATTGCGTGGCTCTATAGTGGTTTTGTTCTTATTTTCAAAGATTGTCATTTCTTCATTAAATAACAAAATCACTCACTCACTCACTTACCTACTACACACATACACACCACCCCATCAATAATTTGAACATAAAGTTTCGTTTTTTGTGAATTTGGACCAAGAGGGTGTTTCGTGTTTTGCGTTTCGTGGTTGAGTTTAATTTGAGGTTTTGCAATGGCACCCAGTTTTGACTGTGTTTCGAGCCTCCTTTGCACTGAGGACAGCACCGTTTTCGACGAGAGTCATACTGGGGGTACCATGATGGGGGTGTACGAGGACACTTGGAGTCCTAGGAAGCACCACTTTGATAAACCAGATGAGTTGCCATTGTTGAGTGATGAGAGTTTGGTGTTCATGGTGGAAAAAGAGTGCCAACAATGGCCTGGTGTTCCTTACATCAATAGGCTTAAGACTGGGGATTTGGACTTTGGGGCTAGAATGGAAGCCATTGATTGGATTCACAAGGTGGGTTCAAGAGTTTTTCTTTTTTCTCTTTCTTAATGAGTCAAAGCTCTAATCTTTTTCAACCATGCGAGTTTTGGCGTTTTTCCTTTGTGGAAACTCAGAAATAGGATGTTTTGTTGGTCTCAGATGAAATCTGCAATCTTTTGAGTTTTGAGTGTTTGATGATGATTCACTTGGTATCTGTTGGGGGTTCAACTTGCATGTTCTGAAGCCGATTCAATGGAAATCTTTTGTTAATATGTTTAAAGATGTTCAAAACTAGGCTCACAACATGGATTTAGCTCGAGATTAGGATTATTTCGTGTTTATCTAATTGCTTTTTCCCATGATCTAACTAATGAACCTATGTGCATGTTTTATAGGTCCGTTCGTACTTTGGATTTGGTCCTCTCTGTGGATATCTATCTATAAATTACTTGGACCGATTCCTTTCTACATATGAATTACCAGTAAGTCGATGATTAAAGAGAAAAAATGTTTTTTTCTTGTATTCTTTTTGGTCATTTATGTTGTTCTCTGATTCTGATCTAGTGTTTTCACTCACAGAAGGGAAGAGCTTGGACAATGCAATTGTTGGCGGTGGCATGTTTATCTCTGGCAGCCAAAGTAGATGAGACAGAAGTTCCACTGTGTCTTGATTTACAGGTAGGAAATTTCTTTTTCTTTCAATATTTGGTACTTATTAAGTCAATGTATTAGTCTTGCATGTGTTAAATCGTTGTCTTCGATGTAGGTGGGTGAATCGAAGTTTTTATTTGAGGCTAAAACCATACAGAGAATGGAGCTACTGGTACTAAGCACATTGAAGTGGAGAATGCAAGCAATTACTCCTTTCACCTTCCTTGATTACTTCCTTTGCAAGATCAATGATGATCAAAGTCCATTAAGGTCTTCCATTGTGCGATCTATCCAACTAATATCAAGCACTCCAAGAGGTACCTAACTGTTTTTTCATTGCTTAAAAATGACTTATTTTCTTAATGTGGCCCATCTCAGCAGTGATAATAATTATTGTGAATGTGTGGAATTAGTGATGATAATTTGGATGGTGTGGATACAATGCAGTGATTGACTTCTTGGAATTCAAACCATCAGAGATTGCAGCATCAGTGGCTATGTATGTCATGGGGGAAACCCAAACAGTTGACACTGAGAAAGCAATTTCTGTTCTGATTCAGCACGTAGAAAAGGTACATATATAGTGGACCAATAACACAATGCATTATGATGATGGGTTTTACTTTGTCACTCTATGATCATTTCTACTTGAATATTACTTGTAATTTAATGATAAATGTTGATGATTGTGGTTTTTGCTTAGCAGATATTGACACTGTTATTTGGTTTTTGGCAGGAGAGACTATTGAAGTGTGTTAAAATGATTCATGAGTTGTCATCCAACTGTGGCTCTGTCAAGGATTCAAGTGCTTCTGTCACTTGCTTACCCCAAAGTCCAATTGGTGTGTTAGATGCTTTGTGTTTCAGCTACAAAAGTGATGACAGAAATGCTGGTTCATGTACAAACTCATCACACAATAGTCCTGATGCTAAAAGGAGGAAGTTAAACAAAACCTGTGGAGCTGAGCTATTGTAGTGATTTGAATTGGGAATTTAACATCCATAGGATGCTTTTCTAGAAAGTGGACATTATGTGTGTTTTATGGAAGGTGTCCCCCTCAAAGCAATACCAAAAGGAGGCAGGAAGAAATAGCTAGAAATAATTATTTTTTATTTTCTCAAAAAAAAAAAAAAAATAGAAAAGAAAAGAGACCCTAGTATAAAAAAACTACTAAAACTATATAATGTGAGGTGGGTCATGAGTGGAAGATGGGTGATCAGTCCAATGCATTGCATGCTATTGGCATGAAGTGAGTAACTACCGGCTGTTAAAAATTTTATATCTCTTAGCAGCTAGAGAACGAAGGAACTTGAGGATAAGGATTAGAGTATTGTATGTGTAAGTATAGTTGGGGGAGTTTTTCATTTTTCAATTATTTTTATTTTAAAATGGGAGAGAAAAAATAGACCAAAAAATGAGACAGAATTACTAGCATAAGGTATATTTGCGGGAAATATTTGATTCATGTCATTATCTTTATTCCAACAGCTATTTAATCAGTTTTGTGTTTCTTATTTTATTTTATTTTTTTATATAAAAGAAAACTGTTGTTGCTCTGTCATCAAACAGATTCTCCTTTACTTTCAAAAAAGCTTTGTTAGCAATTCAATGTGACGATTTCACTGTTAGACCATTGCTTTTTGTTGATAAGGTCATTGCAAAGCTCCATTCCGCATGCACTAACGCGCAGTACAAAAAGAAAAACTATTTTCTTCTTGCCGAACATAAATGGACAAAACATGTATTGTTACAACATGAGTCACTATTCAAGTGATAATATCTCATATCTCTCTATGTTCCATATAGTTAAGTTATAATATTTTACAGACTTTTTAAAGGCAAGGTTTGTTCTTGTTCTCACCTAAGAGCGGTTCAAAAATGGTGGGCCGAGTTGCTAATGAGGTGATCAATTCGATTTGTTACAAATGTCGAGTGGATAAACATGGAAATGTCTCTATAAAGACATTCCAATGTTTAAGTTAATAATGTTTTTAATAGACAGTGTCTAGAGAAAGGGAAGAAAGGACTTGTATTTTTCGTGCATGTTACTTTCTTGTCAAGTAAGTATATCATTATATTGGTCTTAGGTACGCTGATGTAATTAGGACTTGACTTTTGATTTTGTGAGTAAGGGTGTGTGGAAAAAATCACGCGTAACGTTTTTTAGTGGGTGACTAGGAATTAATTTTTCTATGATGTGACATGTTGTTTGACGTGTAATGATGAGTTTATTACCATGATAAGACACTAGTCTCCCAAGCTTAGATATCTGGGCATAAGATATATCAAACTTTTATTAGTCTAGCTTATCTTGGTCGATTGTTGTTTTATGTGATCCTTTCATATTCTGAATAAGGTATGATCGATCTTATTCACTCAGCTAATGTGTGTACTATAACCATCTTTCTATGTCAATTTTTTCTTTAATCTAAAGGGTTTCAAATTTGTAATGGTCTAGTTGTACTAGTTTTGTTGGTGATTTCAAATTTGTAATTGGTCTTCCGGCTCACGATAAGAAAAATCAAAATTAAGACTCAGTCCATGATGTGAATAGACCCATGACTAGATAAGGTAACCCATGTGTTGGAGGCTCAACAAACACAGAGGCATAGACATAGACTGATAACATGTATAACTTGCTTAGAGAGGACTAAGAGGTCCAAGAGGATTTGAAGCTACAATCATAAGCTTAAATGTCTCACTTAACCATCCAGACAATTTAACATTTCTTGTGAAATAGACATTTGTTTTTATTTACTTCTAGATGTAAACCTAATTTGTATTAAACCTTTTGGAATTGAGAAAAGAAACAAGTATCATTCAATCTAATTTTCTGTGAATGTAAGCTCCGTTAAGGTTCTTCCTTGCATCCTTGATTTTATCAAGAATTTTTCAATTTTTGTGTGGCGATCATCCTATGTTTATCAAACAAATTTTTATTTGTGGTACATTCCTTTTCATATCTATTTTCTTTTTATCGTTATGCATTTTATTATATCTAAATCCCTAATTCTTATACGACTCTGAATCCTAATTCCCAGATCTTAAATCTTCTCTTAGTTCTGGTTTAGATTCATATTAAGTTTAGTGATAATTTAATTTAATACATTATGTTTGTTTTATCTTGTTATACAATAATGTCTTTGTTTATGCATAAAGGATTCAAATAATTTATCAAATATGGGATTGATGTGTTCAATAAATGTCACCATAATCAATCACATCTATACACGAGATTAACCACGTCATTCTCTTTAAGACAATGAAATAAAAACAACAATTATAAAAAGATGATAGTTTGTAATTAAGGATAATTTCTTTTACATGTAATTCAATTTCAGATTATACTGAGGTTAGATGTCACTTTCAACTATTTTTTAAGTTTTGATATATATTTTTTTATTCTTAAATTTTTTATTTTAATATTTTGTATTTTTAAAATATATTATTTTAATATTTTAAATACTTTTCTGTTAAATAAAGTTAATTTTACATTAGTTAGGATGAGAAAACTATGTCATGAGAATAAAAATTTAGGCCAATGAAACTTCATTATAATTTTTTAGATACCTATAATGATTTCTAAATATTATAATTATTTTAAATGAATTATTTTTAAATTTAATTTAACAATAATATTAATGTTAAATTATATTTTTTAACAGTTTAAAATACAAAGAAGCAAAATAACACTTCTAAACTTAAAAAATCATAATAATAAAATATTTAAACTTTAAGAATTAAAGTCACATTCAATCTAACAATATAACTTATAGATATAATAATGTACAACGATACTTAAGATAAAACAAAATATTTCACTAATAATAAGTTATCATATATGTTATTTATAGATCATTCATAACTAATGATCGAAATATTCATTATCTAAACCATTGCATAATTCACAGTATTAATATTTATTGATCATGGATGCCTAATGATCGAAATATTCATTATCTAAATCATTAGATAATTCACGATATTAGTGCTTGATTTCTGGTTAAAATATATTCCAATAAATTTTTATTAGTAAAGAGTAATAAGCTGAATATAAACAAAAAATAGCTAAGCTATTTATGGAATGGAATGATTAAGAAAAAATCGTGTATGAATAGAGATCAAAGCATGATTAAAAGTACCGTTACGAAGACAAGATTTAAAGTATAGAAAATTTTCTTGAGTAAGATTTGAAAGTATAAAAATCGAAAATAAAGTATGTAAACAATAGAATGATGATAGAACCCTCTCCTCTTCTAACTATCATGGAACATAATTTTTGGCTTTATTAAGAGTTCAAGATAAGTCAGCTTGTCCTTAACAAAGACATTGTTGAGTACAGTGTATTTCATGGTTCTTGAATTTGTTGAAGGGAGGTAAATTTTTTATTCTCTAAGGTAATAGGTAGCTGATGAAGAATGTATATTTATAATTAATATCATGAGATGATGAAAAAAGAAATAAGAACAGACAAATGACACTGATCAAGGAATTATATAAGTGGAAATCTTTTATGAAAAATTGTATCAATATACTTTCACCATAATTTTTATTGCATCTCCTATGTGATTTCTGAAATTTTATTTAGTTATTTATTGATTTCTTATTCAGGACCCTTGGAACACTGGATAACAGAACCCTTACAAGATAATAAAATAACAATACTCAATTACTTACAAGTACTATCCAATTCAAGATCAAGCATCTTAAATCTTGATTGTGTTACGGATTATGAACTGCAAGACTGAGAGTCCTACTCTTTTTTCTTGAAAATGTGCTTTAGCTATGCCATTTTGACCTTGTTGTAATAATTTTTCATCCAAGTCGACCCCAGTCTCCCACTTATGCTCCTCAATTCATTCTGTTTTCCTTTTATATTATATAAGCATTTTATTTCTATAATTGTACATAACTCATCATATATTGACAGATTCCCAGGTCAATAAGGTTGGCATAAAGAGTTTTGCCAGTATTCCATGTAATGAACCAGAGAAAATGGATACAAGAGGCGAAGTGTCTTCACCTGAAACAAGCCAGATTGACCCTTCAGGATCTTCATGCAGTGTACCATAACTTCTGTTTTTAGGATTACAGCCTAAGGATTTGATTCAAGTGCGAGACTTATATCTATGTTCACCTTTTTTACAGAATGAATCAATTAATGTCAATTCAGAGGCTGATGAGAGCATGAATGAGAGTGCTCCAACAAGTCCTGCCTCTGATATTCCAGAGAATGGTGGTGTGTTCTTCGCTATTCTGGATTCCTGATACTAGATAACTCTACCATGTTTGATTTGTAAACATTATGCTGCATTTTACTAAGCTTATTCATTGTTTCAGTTTCACTAATTGGCTGTGGATTGAATGGCACAGACAATTATGACATGGTAAACTTTTTTGAGTGGCACAGACAATTATGATGTCAAATAATTTTTCATCTTCTGTGATTTTTAAGATTTGTTGTTGCTTTAATTGTTCTTGTATGTACTGTTGTCATTTATTATTGTTTACTTTTTCATTACTGACAGTAGTTATTTTTTTGTATTGGTTTGTCTTCCCTTCGCCAAAGTTTACCTACTTTTTATTGATATTATAAACTGAAGTAATACCTGTTTGATCTAGAAACTTTGTACTTTCATATCTCTAAATTTTTACATCAATATAAAATTTTTTCTATAGCATTTCATTCACTATTTTTTGTGGTATATAGTTTTGGTTCATTTTGTTTTGAATTCACTATATTTTTTTTCTCATGTAATTTCAGGATGACACAAACAGGGAAGTTGTTCTTCAGCCTGATTATATCATATACCAGGATAATTATTATATGGGGCCAAAGTTAATCTTTTCACCTTGTTGTGTCAAGATCAATGTTTCAACTGTATTAAGCAAGAATCCTTTGACCTTGAATGGGCAGTTGATAGTCTCATTGACATTACGTGGTTTCAAAGTGTGAGTTTCATAGACCTATTACTTGTTCTCTCTGTGTGTGTATACAGTGTATAATTCCTAATATGAACTTTCTTCTGAGTGGAACCATCATTATAAAGCTTCGAGTAATATCAAGTAATGCAAACCAATCAAATCATGTAAGCAATGCTTCAGGTGAGTGCATTTATTATAGTTGATAGATGGGGACATGGGGTATGGTTTCCTTCTTCATCATAGCTTGGCATACTAGACATAACTTGTATTTTTTATTCAAACTGTAGCTATAAATTTATTTGGGTCATTTCTGGCATTAGGAGTTTGTAGATTGTAACTTCTCTCTTCATTACTGATTGTAAGTACATTCCCATATATATGCTAGGCATTGAGGAATTGGAAATTGCGGTTTTTGATTCCAATTGGTCCCCGAGACATAAACAAATCACATCTCTTAATATGAAATACTTGGCTGTTTGGAACATTGTGCTTCAGTAAGTCATTAAATTTGTGCTTTCTATTATGTTTTTCCATGGTCATTTGATTATCTGTAATTCTAAAAATGTTGCACAGATTGCATGTTTCGAACTGTAGGCTACTGACTTCCATCAATTCCTATTGTTTTCTACTATCATTTTCTTGTCTTCTTGTTTTGTGCATGTTGGGTGAGTGGTGTGGCTTCTAATACCAAACAAGTTTAATCCTGAGAACTTACGTTTTCCACCACTTCATTCATGTTTTCCTTACTCTCTCAGCATTGCAGAATTTCTTCCCCAATGCCACTTGTAAAACATGTTCCACTCTCCCTACATCACTTTCTCTTTACTAGCATTTCTCACCTTGCTTTCATATACCAGCTCATTTTTTATTTTTTTTATTTGATTTTCTTCTGGTATATATATGTTAAAGGACCATCAAAGTTATAGGGTTCTTCATTTATATTATGATTCTTGAAGATGGTTTGACATTTTGAAAATCTCAATTTTGGCAGGTATCTCAAGAATCAAATACCAGAGGAGGAAAAGCCTAGATTTCATTTTTTCAATTTTCTTTAGAAAGCTGGCTGATATGGACAAAAATCCATCTAGTGCTTCTGATGGAAAACAACATTTTTACTTGTTCGTAAAGAAAAGTAAATTTATTTGCAAAGGACTATATCTTCATTGCTATCGTAGTTTTGCTTTTCCAATTGTTTCAATCTGTATTCAAGTGCTGATCAGCAGTCTTTTCAATGTGATGCTAGTCTTCATTGGAGTTTAATAGTCATGTGCCACCCCGGTGAAATAGTTAGTTTTAATGGTGAGGTCTCAACTTATGATCTTTCTTGTGACACTATTTTCAGAGATTTATGTTATTGTTCATATTCCAGATAAGGAGCTGGACAATTCACTTAAGGTACCCTGCATATTGCATATGGATTCTATAAAAGGAAGTCACAGTGGTCTGAAAAACCTGGTACAGAGGTATTAAAACTTCTCATTTTCTTTTATTCCTGTCTCAACCCCTCCCCTGGCCCAAAAAAATGTATGCTGGGATTTATGTTCTTTATTAAAACTTAATTTGATGTTATACATGCAAGATTGCAATTGCAAGTTGGCTTTGAGTTCATGTTTTGCTATTATTGATTTGGCAATAGCTTTATTAATTGAGTTTATTAGCCAGTTGATAATAAAGTTCCTAGTGGTTAAGTTGCTTCCTTTAATTATGTATGTAGCCATGAAGTCTTACTAACTGTGAAAATATATAACCAAATTTCGTAAACTTATCTATTAGTCCTAGAACAATTGAAGGGAGCTTTTCTAGCCTTAGACCAGAAAATTATATCCTTAATCAATATTTGTGTATTATAATTCATTTAAACATAGTACACTTTATACTCAACTTTTTGCGCAACATTATACATATTTTATGATGCCTTTGAATTAATCTTGAACCGTGAAAATGAAAATATCAAACTTGGTTTATATTTGATTATGAATGATAATATAAAATAAACAAGAAAACCAAAGTTGATGTGCACATGGATTCTACTTATTCGTGCTGGCATTTTTTGCTTCATCAGTAGCTCCCTGTCTCTGTTCCCTTTAATTTCAACATTAATTGCAATCGTATTATACATGCTTATATTTTTATTCTCCTTTTAAAAAGTGAACCCAAGTAAGTTATACTTTGGTCTCTCTAATCTGATATTAAGAGTGGAAAGAGAAACATAAGGATAATTTGGAAGAGGTGCTTTCATCAAGATTCTTCAATACGCGCTTTCTTCCACTTCAGTATTTCCCACTAATATTTTGATGACTTTCGTAGGCACAATCATTCTTTCTTAAAAAATCTATTAGAGTTTTATGGAACAAATTTCTGTTTAATTTCCTGAGGAGTATATTTCAATTCTACGTTTGTTTCCGAAACTACTATAGTTTTTGTCTTTTTATAAAAAATGTCTTATATGCTGGTTTAAAAAGTGAGGCCCAATTGTCATGAGCACAGGTTTAAAAAGTGAGGCCTATGCTTGATTTTTGCTGTAGATACGTGGTTCAACTAACATATGTCAGTTTAGTTTTAAGTAATGTTTTGTTGAGTAATTTCAGTTTGCAGTTTTACATAATGTTTTGTTAACTAATTGCATTTTGCAGCTTAACAAGTGCATGAAACTAATAAAATATGCTAAGAAATCGTCGTGTTTTTGTCAGTAACTATAAATTTTGGTATGAGTTCAAATGATCTATTGAAAATATGATAGAATGTCTAATTTATTGATAGTTAAAAATTCTTTGTGAACTTAAATGACCCATTAAAAATATGATAAAATGTCTTTTTTATTGGTACTTAAAAATTATTTGTAAATTTCGTTGACCCATCAAAATTAGAATTATGATAGAATATTTTTTTCATTGGTAATTATAAATTCTGTGTGAATTGAAATGATCCATCATAATTTTGATTGAACGTTCATTTAATATATATTTAAAAATTCTTTATGAATTTATTGACTCATGAGAGTTATGACAAAATCTTTTTATTAGTAATGATAAATATCTCGTGAATTCGATTGAGCAATCCAAAATATGATTTAATGACCTTTTTATCAATATTTAAGAATTCATTGTAAATTTTATTGACTTATTGACATTGGTATTGATAAGGTATGAATTATCTGTAAATTCAAATGTCACATTGAATTATGACCGAATGTAATTCTCATTGGTAGTTAATAATTGTAAATTCTATTTACTCATCGGAGTTGTGACGATGGAATGTCCTGTCCACTGATAATTATGAATTTTTGTGAATTTATATGACTCGTCAGAAACATCACAAATTTTTTTTTTTTTTGTCGATAATTAAGAATTTTTGTGAATTCTATTAACTCATTCAAGTTATAATAAAATATTTCATTTTAATAATTATGATTTTTTTAATTTAAATAAACTATTAAAAATATGATGGAATGTTTCCCTTTGTCATTAATGGGAGGAAAGCGTAAAAGAAACAAAAACCAAATACAATACCCGTTATTGTCCATTTTATTGGTCCATAATTGGTCAGCCCGTTTCGATAAAATTATAGTACAACAGAACTAACTACACAAATGTTTAATTTTATTTTATTTTACTCTCTTTAACAAATCAAAATTCCAGCGTATATTTGTTTTAATTGTATGAATTAATGTATTCATTTTTTCACAGTTTCATATTACTGTTAATTAAACAATGATGATTGTTTGTTAATCACATTCATTGTCTTGCCAGTTTTTTGCTAAATTAACAATGGCATACCCCATTCCTCTTCTTCTTTCCCTATACTCGTAATGGAACAAACAGCCAATGTCAGTAGAATAAATGTTTAGCAGCATAACAAACAAAGCGAAGTTATTATACTTTTATTTTTAGTTTTGCTTTACAAGAGTAGTAGTTGGTAATTAGGCTACTAACTAGTAAATTAACTAAAACTTCATGCATACGATCTAAATCTCCTACCACCACGTAAATCCAGTGATTTTTCTAATTTCAATATTATATTATATATTTTTCTTTGATTAGAATTGCTTTGTTTGATTTATTGGGAATTGATTAATCTAAATATTACCATAGTTGATAGCCTGAGCGTCAATCATAATACATTCACTGAATTGATCTATGGGATAAAATCGAGTTTGGGGTTTTAATGGATCAAACTCATTTTTTATTTTTTAATCAATTATAAAATTAACAATTTTGTAGAACCTGGTGCTTTTTTATAATGATTATTAGGGGTCATAATCTTGTGTTTGTAGTTAACAAATAAAATGAAAAATATTCTTCCTAAGAAATATGGCGAGAACATTACTAGGTGGTGTAGGTTTGATGATAGATGTCTTGATATAAAAATTCTTATAAGAGAAGTATAAGGTCAATGTCCCTTTAGAACATGAGATATTTGTAAAATGTATTATGATGTGATTGAATAAAATAATATATGAGAAATTGAGATAATTCTTATATGTGATAGAGATACTAATGTATATATATATATATGGATGATACATTTATGACATTATATTCTTGTGATTGAAGCTGGATAGATATAATGCGTAGTCAGTTTTAAGTTGATGATTAGATTCGACCCTGACTCTAGCTAATAAGGTGTGTTGATAAAGGAGCATGAGTTCAGTCACGAGTTTCAGTCACAAGTTTCACTCTTGATAGTTAGCTCAGAGGTGTGATGACGAATAAGTATAAGTTCAGCTACGCGTCTCACTCTTAATAGTCAACTCATATGTGTAATGTAATTAAATGAGATGTTTTGTTTAGATGCATGTAACGAGTCTAAATAGTGCAGAAACAAATTATAAAAATGTTGATCTTATTTTGATAACAAGAATTAATTTAAGATAAAATAACTAAAACTTAAATTTTAGGTCCATTAATACATATTTTTTACTACTAATTTTTATAAAGTAAAATATCTTACTTGTTGATAAAAATATACAACATCTTCATATTTTATATTAAGTAATTTTCTTTTAAAAAAAATTGTTTTAAACCCACTTATTAATGATCGGTCCCCTAAGCGAAATCTAAGGCACAAAGTTTTCCAACTTAAATATTCACTTATGACCCTTGACTTTTACTTATTTATTTATTTCTCATTTAATTCATACGTTAATCAACCACCCTGATTTTTGATTGCCTTAATGAGTACTATTCAACAATCTTTGTGATACCATATGAGATTTGTTGTACTGTGCATTTGTCCAACGGTAGTTGAGAGAGACAGCTTATGTCAATAACTTCAAAGCTCAAACGGAATTAGTCATTTAATTACGAATTATAAAATATATTTTGTAAGAACTAAAAATTTCATAAACATGGATTAATAAAATGATATAAATAAGACATCTATTTGAACTTTAAATATAACTATGAGATGTTATTATGTCTAAACGTTCAAGGCACAGATGAAATCACGAGTCATGATATTTTGCTAGTTCTCATGCTTCTACTTTTTGTAAACCATTTGACCAGTGTTTCAATTAGGTAAGAGAATTTGGTATCCATAAATACTGCTCATTTAGAAGTGACTCACAGATTTTTTAAATATATAAATTCTTATGTACTATTTGAATAGCATTGAAAACATAGCTCTCTATCCCTGTAGACAGAAGCACTAGAAGATTGTCTGAATCGTATTTTTTACGTGTGAAAAAATATGGTATCGAAACGGGGAAAATAATGATAAGGATTTTGTCTAATACTTTATCAATTTTATTTCGTAATCAATTTTAATAAATAATTTAATTAATATGTCGATTCACTTTATATATATATATAATTTTTTATTTTATTTTTATATATTTTATAATTAATTATCTAATTGATTGTATAGTATAATTATTTATTAAATATTTTTCGTAATTGAAACGACTTTAAAGATGTAAATACACACATCATTATTAATGTAAATAGACACACTAAATATACAACTATTAGTTCGATAACGACTTAATTTAACAATACAATATTTTGATTCAGTAATTTTTTTCTAACAAAAAAATTTTATGTAAATTTTATTTCATCGACAACTTGTGACAGATCTTAAAACTCAATAAACATTTACCAATACATTTAGAGATTACTCATCAATACCAATAAGATTTTCATATTAGATGAAAATCAAACTCATCGTATAAAATAAGAGTTTGTTTGTTCTTTATTAATTAAACCAACATTTATTTATATTCAGTCAAATTTAATAACATTGTTCATCTTAATAATTTTCCCTTATATGATTTTTATAAATTAATATAATTATAAAAATAGTATATTATGATGATACAAACAAAAATTGTCCCTGTTCATAGTATTCACATTCTTAACACAAAGTATGTGCATACTGTTAATATCACTTTACCTATTTTAGTTTTTTCTATAAATAAAAAAAATTAATATTCTTGAAATGCAAGAATATCCAACTCATCACACAACTAACAAACCTCTACGTAGGGCATGTTATACATGTTTCATATAGATACGTAAAATGAAATTTTTAAGGAAGCAGAGACAAATCACTTGCATAATTAATACATGTTTTGATAGAACAACAAATTATATTTTCTACTATGTTATCAAGCACGTGCATTCTTGGCATTGGCTCTCTCATACCCCCTATTATTATTATTATTATTTTTTTGTCTACATTCGTTTTCCTAAAATTGAAGGGGACATGTTTGAAATGACTATTAATATTTAGTGGAATGGCTTAGTAGGATATACACATGCAAATACTATTTTGGGTTGACTTGCTAAAAATAGTGGATGGATTCTTAATGTGCATCAATCAATTGAATGGAATTGGGAATGATATGATTATAACCACCCTCGTATCAAACATTTCAAAAACCGTATGATTCTTTGTCAAAGGGAAACTCTCCCACCACTTCAATACCTCACTCATGGTGGAAGAGATGTGAAGTTATTGCCTTGAGGCTTTAGCATCGAATGTTTGCCTTGTCAAGGATCATTTCTTTTCTTGCCATCTAAGGGATATATATACATGCATTCCCACTACTCAATTATGTTCAACCACTACTTCTATGCTCATATCCATTTTAAGCAAAGATACATTCAAAACCTATATAAGTTTAAATTTCATGTATAAGAAATTACATAGACAGCTGTATAAACATATTGGATTATAAAATCTAAGATTTGTTGACCGTTAAAACAATTTTATATTATTCAATGTATGACCTTTTTTAACTAATTTTAAAATACTGTTTGTGGCACTTTTTTATACTGATTGAAAATTTAATTTCTTTTTTTCTCTTTAGAATTCTTTACGATGCATGAAAGAGTGAGAAAATTAACTCCTGAATTATTTTAAATTTAATTGAAGGGTGCCTAATTGAAATGTGAAATTGTGAAAATCACAAGCACACCCATAAAACCGCATATATTGATGATCAAAATATTACATCTTACCAAACCTAAAGATATAATTGTTTAATCGACCACCCATTTTTAATTAACCAGCTTACGTACTCGTTAAAAGAAAAAGCGACATAATAGTGTCTTTTTTTCTAAAATATATTAGGAGAGGATTAAAAGTTCTAATGAACTTTTTTCATTGAAAGGAAAGAAATTGTTTTGCAAATTAAAAAAGTTTAGGTGGGATAATAAAAGTCTAAGAAGTGAATGGTATTTAGTATATAAAATAATAGAAGAAGGGGACACGAATTCCTCCTTGCCTTTTGGTCTAACTTTGCCTTGGTTTGTGGTATTTTAAAAAAGGAATAACACACTAAACTTTTTAGTGCGTGGAGGTGTAAGAGGGTGTTTGGTTTTAGCTTTCCAAGCGTGGATGTTTTTGTTGGAGAATCCACAACCAAATTGGCTCCATAGTCTCATGTCCCACCAAACTTGAATACATCTAACTGTGTGCAATGGCTCTTGTAAAAGCAAAGCAAAATACTCACACACTCTTTCATTTTCGTGTGTTTGAGTGGGAAAAGTGGGAAAAGGAGGCTTAAAGGTAAGGAAAGAAAGAAACATTTTCTATCTTGAGTCAATGCTAGTCTAATATGCGTCACATTCTCGTGCATCCAATGCTCTTTGATCACGCGAGTTATATATCAAAGTAATTTGGTTTAATAAATTAATCATGGACCCGTGTATTGGGTAAGGTTGTAAATCTTTTTAAGAGAAAGCATTGTAATCCTTCTTGTAAAGTTAACATTCATATAGAACAAAATTATGTGAAATGAAAATGGGTTTGTTCTCTTGTTTGTGCTTTAACTTTTATATATTATATGTATTTAATTTTGACCCACACACGGTAGTGCGATCATGCGATACCCAATACACGTGATAGATACAAACATTAGACGCCGAAAACATGGAACACACCATGTTTATCCGCGCCATAAACAAACCACTTTCTTTCTTAATCCTTGTTTACCACGTCTTTACTTTTCTTCTTTTCTATCTCATTTTCCCTTTTCTCACAGTGTTTTTTTATTTAAATAATTATTTAGTAGCATTATTTATTTATTTTATTCAATTTTATTGTTATTATTTTATGTTTTAGTTAAATCCTAAATTTATAAAATTAGGTTCCAATTAAAAGAGATTTCGTTAAGCAAAATTAGACTCTTTTAAATAAAATATCAGTTAAAAAATTTCATAAAGTATAAAATCTTATAAAACACAAATTTCAACCCATCTCATCTTTAAAATTAACATTAGAATTACATAATATATTAATAGTAGAATAAAATTGAATAAAAATAAATAAAATATCGGACCAAATAAGTAATTAGACATTATTTTTATGAACCGTGTGATTCAAGATGTGTTCAACGATGGAAAATAATAAAGTAATCTTTTTAATATATTTATTATTATTTTTATTCATATATTTAATTATGTATTATTATTTAATTTCTAAATTTAATTATTTATTTTTATTTTTATCTCTAAATTTAATTATCTCCTCTCAATTTTAATCTTTAAATTACAAATTAAAATAATAATATATAATAAATTTAGGAAGTAAAACAAAAATAATTAATTTTCAGAAATTATTGAACTATATTATTATTTTTTAAAGATTAAATTATTCAAATACCAAAATATAATTTACAATTTTTTTCTATTTACGCGTACGATCATTCTCTAAACACCTGTTCAGAATACTTTCTTTGTGATATACTAAAATTTATTAAACATTACACATTTTAATGAGTCTTATTCCTTTGTTTATTAGCTTTCTCTCTTCATCTAAATGAAAGAACCACGAGAATTTAGAATATAGAATTAAATATTTGACATTAATTATATAAACCGTTTTTCTCATGTATTATTAGAGTGGACTGTGGAGTATATATATATATATATTGCAGTTGACTCTTGTAAGTAGTCTGTTCCTGAAAGTTATGAGAAACTCGAGACTCGATCGAGAGAAAAAAGGGATGATAGCAAATAAATAAAAGATTTGGTGCTATTCTTCCCATGCCTACCTCTTAGTTTCTGATGTAATATTCATTTAATAAATAGTAATAACACTTTAATGTTGTAGTTTATTTATTCTGAAAACTAATTATACTATATTTATAAAAAAGAAATTCTAAGAAACTACAACTCCGGGATTTGCTACTGTTAGTTGGGGTCCACATCAAGCATGCTCGTCACATTACAAATGTGTTAGTGGCTCAATTCACATATTTAAAAAGAGAAATAGATTTTAAAAAAATAAAAATAAAGTGAGCAATGATGATAAAATAAGAGTGAGACGTGCTTAGGAATTCTTTTAGTTTAGTTTTATTGATTAACTTATCTATAACAAAATAATTTTTAAATAATAGGTAAAGAAATCTAATGATTTAAATATGAAACGTGATTATAATACGAGAAATTAATAAAAATGTACATATACATATATTTCTTTTATTAATTATTATTTTTTCTTTATATTTTGTTAAGGAAGTGTTGGTTAGTATTGTCAAGCAAAGCTTATAGGATAGCTGTTTTAACATATAAAAAAAAGAAAAAAAAAGAAAAAAAAAAGAGAGGAGTTGATTGGGCAGGTTTATTGCTCCCTCCACTCCAAACAAAAGGGCATGAAAATATGAATATTATTATCATTTTAATATGCCTACTGCTTATTGCTTAAGATTTCTTTGGGGTGACCAAATCATGGGTCGCACCATTTTCATGTTCTCTTATTGGCCACAACCATAGCCACATCTGTTATTAGTATATGTGGTGTTTTGTTGGTTCCTTTTATTTAGTTTCTATTTGGTCTTGTTTCTCAAGAAAAGTGCTAGCAAGGAGAGTATTTAGCTCTGTTAGAACTTGGAAGCTTGAGTTCTTCAAACATTATTGTCCATATGCTGTGAGCATGTTTGGTTTAATTCATTTTGAAAAGAAAAAAAAAAAATCAGTTTGTCTTTTGTTATTTGATCAAGAAAAGTTTTTAAAGATAAGCAATTATTTTCTAGAATTTAATGGGATTGTACAAACAGTAGACAGCTTGATTCTTTGATTACGAGAAAGGATTGTCTATTTCAATAATCTATCTATCAAAAAATAACAGTTACTCTAATAGTCAATTAGAGATGCCTCATTAGATAGATAGATAATTAGGTGTAAAATATGTAAAAAAATGAAGAAATTTATTTTATTAAATATATTTTGTAAATAAGATAGTTGATTGGCTGTGTAATGAAGTTAGCTATAAATTAAAATTGTTAAAATAACTTTAAAATTTTATTCAGGAAAGATATGTTGCGTTAGAAAATAATAATTTTATTTATAATTTATTTATTAAAAAGTAAAATAAATTTAAAAAAGTCATATGTTATTAATGAATTAATTTATCTTTACTATAATACATATTAATAGACCATTAAATGGTAAATTTTAGAAATATAAAATGTTGATGGTATAATTCACTTAAACGACACAAAATGCAGTTGAGTTGATTAGGAAAGTAAATGAAAAAGATTAATCAAAAATAAATAATCAGTCAATAATATAATAATATGAATATATTTTTATATCATATTAAGCATATAATTATATTAAATATCTTAAATAGATCTAATAAAATTTCAATATTTTTTATGATTATACATATTAATATAAATTATTAAATAATTTTCTATGTATAAAGACTTAACTAAATAGGAAAAAACTAAAACGAAAAGAGAAAGAGAAATTTGGAAGAAAAATATTATGAAAGGTTGATTAGATAATAGTTTTTATTAAAATGATATATATACTAATTCTAAACACATACTTAAATTTACATAAAACTTATATTGTATAAAATAATAAAAGAAGAGAACATGATTTTTTTAGAAAATAAATAATGAGTAATTATATAATTTATCATTGAATTAATATAATAATAAGAATATTTTTATTTAAAAAAAATAAAATTTAACATTGAATCTTTAATTTATCATTTATATATAATAATAAAATATATTCATTTAATATTTAACTTATCATTGAACTAAAATAATAATAATAATAATAATAGAATTTTTTTATAAAATAATTAAAAATAGATTTTAATGTTGAAAAAGTAGAATAGAGAAATGGACAAAAATACCCGTATATTCAATATATGTAAAAAATACTGTTTATAGGAATAATATTCCTAAAAATGAAAAATAAATCCGTGCAACAAACACGCGCATAGGATATGTTTGCTCTCAAAACTCGAAGTACAAAAGGAGATATGTAGACTTATATAACATGGTTAATTGGAGAACATATTTTGATGCTAATTAACCTAAATCAAAGTATTGCTGAGCCAGGTATGGGCCAACCAAACATGAATCAAAACTATAATTGTACTCCGTGGCGGGACCAACGGCTACAGAACTTTTTAGTTTTTATCCCGAATCCTAAAGTTAGCATCCATGGTTAATAACAAGTGATATACCATCAGGTTGGAATGTGAGTTTGAGGCATGAATCATGCATCTACCATTTTCTCAAAGGTGGGTCCCCAATTTAATTTTGTATAATTCCTCGTTTGAATGGTCAAGCTAAAAATGATTGATTCTTCATTTTAAGCCTAGGATACCATCTCTTCTTTTGCATCTTTTCATCCCTCCTTTCATATCCATGCTCTTGCCAAAAAAAAAAATTAATTCTTTCCACTATTGTTCTTCCCATATTATGTGAATTATATGTTATTATAAAAACCTGAAATAGAAGCACCTGGAGTAGATATTGGGCATTTTAAAGAAGAGTGAGTAAAATGGGGTATTAGAAAAAACAAAGTCAATGCGTGATGCAGAGAATGCCCCCATCACCATGCATTGATAAAACTAGCCTTTAAACAATGCCAATAAACTGTTGCGCACTTAAGATATTTTAAGCCAGAGTCTCTATTTTTTCAAGGTCAACAAGCCAGTGTATGTGGGAATACCAAAGCACCATGTAGTATATTCCTCCTATCAACAATTTTTAAACATGTCACGTTAATTACTAATTTTTTTAATCGGAAGCCACGGATGAATGACAAAAACTCTCTAAATATTTAATGTTGTCGCATAATTAAAATTTGTTGTTTAGTTAACCATAAAGTTGTTGAAATATCGTTACTAATACGAATTTGAGGGGGGGAAAAATGTGAACATGAGTGTGATTGAATACCTCAACCAAACGAAAGCTTTAAAAATTCACAAAGTGGCATCATGATAGAACCATGAGCTCAAGCTTGAATTGAAGCTAGTGTGATTGATTATTCATCATTGTAAACTTAAATACCTTGCGCACGTATGAATTAAAACCAATCCACACAAACCCGCAATTCTTGTTTCTTTTCGCTTTCCATTATTATTAATTTAATGGTTTATTATTATTGGATTATATGCACTTGAATGAAGGGTATATATGTCAATGCACGCTCTATATAATTCAACTCTGTGCTGTCGTGTGAGTTGGAGTTTCCACTTTGACTGTACCCATTCACGCTTGTTCCTCTCTTCTCCATCTCTCTCTCTCTCTCTCTCTCTCTCTCTCTCTCTAACTTCTGAGTTTAAAGATTCATCTCAGATTTTGATCTATTTTCTCTTTCTATTCTAGGTAAGTTTTTTATTCTCCGCATATCTTCTGTTTTTGTTTCCCATAATTTTTTGCCAATTCTGGAAATAGTAGATGTTTTCTCATGTGGAAAAATTTGGATTTGTAAGTTTGGTGTTCTGGAATTTTAAGGTTTTCTTTAAAAAATAAAAACTTTGGTTCAAAATTGGAAACTTTTGTGTGGATTGAGCTGAGTCCCACTTGGGGATTGGTGAAAAGTTTTAATTTTTTCTTTTATTATGTTGATGGGGGAATTGGTGGATGTTTTCTGATGTGAAAATTATGTTGCAGGTTGAAGGGGTGGCTTTAACTTTTTGTGGGTAAGGATACAGCAGTATGCGGTGGTTGCTTAGTCTTTCTGTTGATGTATTTCGCAAAGGGATTTCGTTGAATCTGTATTGCAAAGTGATTCTGTAATTTGTGTGGGTTGATCTAAATCTTTTCCTTGTATTCTCTTTAAGCCGTTTCCATGGGATCCAATTTCTTTGTTGTTCTTCCTTGCTACGTCCGTCAGATCAGCTGAAGGGTAGCATTAGCAAACTCTTCCAAACACAAATTCATCTTAGTATTCCATTAATCAGCCTTTTTTTTTTTTTTTCCCTTTTTAGGAGTGTTTAGTTTCAGTAGGAGATTGTTAAGTAATTTGGGCATAGTTTATTTGTTTGATCAAAACCTTTTGCACTGGTTTGGAGGTGATCAGATTAATTATCCTCAGTAAAAGTGTGGTTGTTGAATTCTGAATTGAAGAGGGTTGGGAAGTAATTATGGTGTGCCAAGCAGCGAGTCAAACGAGATTTCGGGCATTGAAACATGAAAATGGAATAGCCGGAAGTTCACCTATTGTAGTTAGAATTATAGCATGCTTTCAACCTCTCAGAGAATGTCAGGTATGTGATCCACCTTTGAATGACCAACATTTTCATTTTACATGTTATGATCTGCAAAGCAACATATAAACTTATGATTTTGTGTTTGGTTATTGTCCAGGCTGAATATTTTCGTCATTTGCTGAAACCTGTGACGTAATTGTTTTGCCTTGCTCCGTTTGGGTTGGTTAAGCTGGTCATTTTAGTTGTTTTTCCTTGTTTGCCAAAGAAACCTTTTGTAACAAATAGTTCTCGAGTTGAAATCGTTTTTTCATAAGGTATATTTTACATTATTGTTATTATTGTAATTGTAATATTATTCACTCATTAAAGAATGTCTTTTTGGTGCTTAATTGATGATTTTATGGTACATGTTTCTGTAATTTTTAGGTGATTGTTCTGGTTGAATCAAATGAGAGAAGATTGTGGAACTTGGGTACCACATTTGCAATTTGGATGGCAATCACCAAATTTGAATCCCCTTGATGTGGGGAAGTCAGATGGTAATTCTGCAAATATGAACCCTGACTTTAATATGATCTCTACCAATGAGACAATGCCAGCTTTTGCATCCTCTGCGCTACCTCATTCACAGTGTGGACATTCCAATGAACCTGGTAGCTGGTTTTATTGTTCGCCTCACTTTCGACATGGATTTACTCCAGCTCCAAAGGTTGCTGCCGTGGGACAACCCTTTGCTGACTGTGTGAAAGATTTGAGGGACAAAATTTCTCCCTATGGTGAATTGAACTCCCCTCAGAAACAATTTCTTGTTATTGACCAGATGGGTGGTCAAACAACCATTGTTTATGGTTCTAAGTTTGGGAATCCCAGTGAGTGCCCTGCTCCTTGGAAGCCAAAATTGAATGGTAGTAACTATTTGAGGGGGAATGAACCTTCTTTCAGAGCAGATTTGAATTTGAATCATATGACTGGGCCAACGTTGGCTGATAAGGTCTATGAGAATCAAGAAACCGGCATTGAAAGTGAGATGCATGAAGACACAGAAGAAATTAATGCATTGCTCTATTCAGACACTGATGACGATGACGATGAAGTTACTAGCACAGGGCACTCTCCCAGTACAATGACCATTCATGATAACAATGAAACCTTTAGGGGGGTAACTGCTGAAGTAGTTGCGAGCTCTGCTGGGAAAACCAAGAAGAGGAAACTATTGGATGGTTATTATGATGACAAACAACAATTCATGGATACTGCCAGTTCTCAGAATCTAAACAAATCTTCCACCACGGAAGAAGATGCTGAATCACGATGTTCTAATAACAACAACAAGAAAGGATCATTGTTGGCCAATAAGAAGATGAAAAAGGAGAAGATAGGAGATGTTCTGAGCATTCTGCAGAGCATAATTCCTGGTGGGAAGGATAAGGACCCGGTCATGCTTCTCAATGATGCCATACATTGTTTGAAATCCTTGAAACACAAGGCGCAAGCGCACGGACTTGATGCCGTGTAAGTTTGAGAATTATTATCCAGACATGTCATTATTTGTTACGTAAGTAGTAGTTTATAGTGTAAGTTCTGGTATGTTGCTTTGCTAGTTGTTCATACTTCATGGAGTCTGCAGAATAAACAAGGTAATTATTGTTATCTTATGCTCAGCAACATAGGTGTTACATGTGAAATATTGAGTATAGTTGTCTCCCGAGTTGGAGCTTGCATTGTGTAAGGAAAGACGAAGTTGTGAACGTGGATTTGGGAATTCCCGTGCACATTCTTGAACTCCATGTCCCAAAATGAAGAAGGAAGAATTTTGTGGCTTTGGGGGTAAAAATACCTTTTGAGTTCTCTTAACTGTCGTCCAAACATACACCAAAGTGTTCAGTGTATTAAGTGCAATGAATCTTTAGTTCATGCCTTAGACCAAGAGAAAGTAACAGTCGATAACTAATTCTCACGTGATGGTTACAGTATAGTAGCTGGCATGTGGCCATGGAAACAGATATATTTGTGTTTGAATTGTGCCCAACTTACTGCAACCTTTATGGATTTGCTATGTGTGTACCATATTTGGTGTATAGACAAGTACTTGAAAGAGGACTGGATGGTACTATCTTTTTGGTTGAATGTTATTAATATGAGTGATGTTACTGTTGTCTTTTTGCTAATATATTTATGATATGTGCTGTTATATTTTGGGTCTTGCCAAGCAAATACTTGGAATGAATTGGTAAAAATATTTTATTAAAAAATTGTTCTGAAAATGCATTGAAATTTGAAATTTTTAAGACGTCAGTTAAAACTTTATATAAGCGTGTTATAAATTATATATACTGTTATTTTGAATGTATTCTTACTAAAATATTTACTACATTTCTTTTACTTGTTTGATTTTTCAACTAATTTCTTTACGTCAATATCAATGTTATTGTGATTATTGTTCTTATTTGGATGAGTAATTCCTATGATGAAAAGTTATGTCTTGATCCATGGAGATAGTGGGGTAGGGGACCACAGCGTTGAATTATTAGGAAGAAAAGGTGCATTTATGTGTGTGTGAGAGAGAGTGAGGCACGGGCACGTTGTGGTGAATGAATAGTCATCAGTCACGGGTTAGTATCCAACAAACAAAAGAAAGAATCTTGTACAGTGTTTTATTGAACTTCATTGATCTTTGAAGCTTCTTTTTAGTACAGTTTTTTGGGTTACCTGTGCAACTAATTTATAAGCTCATCATACATGTTCTCTAGAAATTCGAATTTGTTAGTCTTATTATTATTACTATTTAGGGATGTATATACGCAACTATAATAATGGGCTGATTGCGAGGTGATCCAAGCATGCTAATTTAATTAACTTTAGTAAACTAATTTAGTACATATATTTGAAATAAATTGAGGATTGTGGTGTCATATAGTTAAGCTAGGATAACAAGAATATTCTGAAAAAAGTTCAAGAGTGGGGCATGCATAATATATTACTCAAAGGGACAGTCTTATACGAAATCGTAGGTGTGAAAGATGCATGCCTTTCCCTTCGTGGACAGAAAAACAAGTTACTTTTGTTAAAGATATATGGTTGGTCTGAATACTTTGAATTTGAACAATCACAATTGGGAGAACAAGGCGTGCTTCACATTACAGGTAACGTCTCCATTAACTAGTATAGTGGTAAGGGAATCGAATAAAACTCTAAAAAAAGGATAACGAAAGCGAATGCACAATGAGACTGTTGAATAACTTATCTAACGTTGTATTATGGTTTCTCTGTCTCTTCTTTACATTTATATTAGTCTTGAAGTGTGGTGTATAATGGTGTTGTGGGCCTTATTGGATTTTCTGATGATGCTACTCTGCTACTAGCCCGTGTCCTGAGTCTGCACCCTATACAGCTTGATGTTGGGTTAGGCCCGTACTAATAGTTTAAGCTTAGATCACTCATTTTGTCTATTTTCCTCAAATTTAAAGTGACTTGATAGTTCACAATTAAGAATCTTATGAATTTCGATTTTACAAGATGGTGGATGATAATTAGAGAAGAAGCAGTCTCGGGCTTTCGTTATTATTCTTTCGTGTTGTATGTGATTTGACTGAGATTTTTATGTTTTATTTTTTTTATTTGTTTATGATTTTAACAATAATTTGTAGATACATTCCTCCTAGTTGATTTGTATGTTTTCTTAAGTTAAGAACGTTTGTAGCATATCTAAAGTAACTACTCTATCATGTTATGGAGCTGTGTTAGAGAATAGCATGCCTAGTTGCTAACTTCTTTTCTTGTAGAATTTATTGCATTGTGGAAACTAATAAACTTGGAATTGATTTGAATACTTGTTCACATGCTTGTTGAGGTAAAATAAAAGTGTATCGATGTTTTTTTTTTTAAATAATATTTATTGGAATTGTTGAAAGACAAAACAGGATGTGTTATTATATATATATATATATATATATATATATATATATATATTATAGCTTAGTTTTATAAATTAACTGAAAGCGTACAAGTAAACAAAAGGAGTTAGGAACTAAAAAATTGAAAATTTATAAATAAAATAATTGATTTCAAAGAGTTTTGTTAATTTATATGTGATGAATGATTGGTGTGTGTGTGACTTCAAAACTGGTCCAAAGAATTTATTAGTGTCATCAAGAATGTTTGACGCCTCTCTAAGAGGACGTGAGGACACAAGACATGAAAAGTAAAATATAATACTGTTAATAAACAAATTTAAGATGGTTTTGGGCTAATTGACCTATTTGGGTTAGTTATAAATTTATGAATTATTTTATAAAGTCACAGACTAGATTGCAATTATGAAGTCACAACAAAAACGGATTGGCGATAGTGTGACATATAACGTGATTTGCTGATTATACAAGCAGTGATACGTGGTTGGCCAGTTTGACTTTGGTTTAAGGTATTGACACGTGATATTTTCTCGTTAGTGCACCTGCTGACGTGAAATTTCAAAATTATTTCCACTAGTAGGAATTGAACTCAGGATCTTCTCCTCCCAAGTCAAACAGTTAAACCACTACACTCTTGGGAGGAGAAGATTATGATTTGATTCTTACCGATGAAAATAATTTTAAAATTCCACGTCAACAAGCGCACCAATGAGGATATGGTCAACCAATACGTGACACACAACATGGAAGCCACGTCACGTGTCACTACTTGCATAATAAACAAGTCACATCTAGGATACAACGTGTCGTCAGATAACATTTGTCACGTATTAGTACTTCATAGGGTCACAATTTCTGTTGCGACTTTGTGATCTTTCACACCATTTCAAACCTCTATTTTCATACCACCATATAATAGAGACTATATAAAAAAAAATTGTGAAAAATTAATACAATATCCTACCATAATAATCTCGAATAATAAATTTTTTATTAAACAACAATCACTTAAAAACACGAAACTATTACTTATCTCCGAACGTGTATAAAGAATTTTTAAAAAAGTAATAACCTTTAACAATCTTTAATGTAAAGCAATTTTGATTTCTAAGATACAATTATATCAATTAAATTCCTCAAATTTCATTCCATTTATATTTAGGCCTTTCTATCTTTATATTATTTTATACTATATAGAATTAACTAATGTGAATAATAATGAGTAAATATAATGTATCAATTAAAAAGTACATAATATTTTAACCATAAAAAGATATCTTCACTCTATTGGTTTAATTTGAGTGTTGATGAATCTTATAATATAGCAGTGAACAATAAAATGAATGAATTTCCAGTATAAGCTAATAAATGTCTTAAATAGGGTGAAATTAGGATAAAAGAACTCGTAAATGAGTGAATATTTGGGGATCTAATGATGCAATTATAATACGAGGGAACCAAAATCACATTTTGCTATACCGAAAATATTAAAAAGATAATTAAACAAAAAAATACGAGAACACGCGTAAAAAAAGTGTAAAAATAAGAATAAATAATACATGTATCAAAATTTAATCACAAATTGATATATGTATGTTAAATGATTAACTTATAAGGTATGTTAATGTTAAGTTTTAGTTGATGCGAGTGTAATAACTTTTATTTATTTTATTTGAAAAAAGTTTGTAGTACCTAGATAATGTTGTAACTCGATGGCTGTATTTCAGCATGTAAGTAATAATTTATAATTAAACAATACATAAATAAATAGACTATTTTATTTATTTTTTTAAAAAATATTTAAATATCATAAATTTTTACACTTTTTATATGGAAATACCTTCATTTTTTTTAATTAATCCTTAAAAAAAGTTATTGCAATTTTTCCTTAGATTTTACTAGGACTTAAATTTTAATTTCTGTTCAATTGACAGTTATATTGGGTTATTAAAAAATAATCTCAATCGTTTATTAATTTTATTTTTATAAGTATTTCTCAAATAATAAAATATAATATAATTCGGAATTAAAAATTAAATAGTTTTTTAGTTATTTTTATTACTTCTAAATTCATATTTTTATTACAATTTGATATATGAAAAGATTAATTATAATAAATGAATTATGATAAAAGAAGGAGAAAAATAAACTATTATAATTATTTAAAATAAAATAATTCAATTTTAATTTGATGAAAAGTTACATATAAAATAAAGTATAAAAAAATATAAAATAATTAAAGTTCATGTGCTAGTAATAAAAATATAAAATTTAAGGATTAACTCAAATAAAATTAAAGTTAATGATATTTATTTTAATTAGATAAAATTTGAGAATTAATTTGATAAAATTAAAATTAAAAATACATATTTACAAAAATGATAAATTTAGGATTTAGTTTTTTTTCTTTAAAAAAATCACAAATACATATGTCACGTGTGAAGGGGGTGCACGTTATGGTATGTAATAATAGTAGTATAATAATACTGTCCCAATAAAACCAAAGCCTAATCGAAGCCAATCATCCACCGTTGGTAAGACGATGAAGGGTGCTTAATATCACGCAACATCATACTTGTGCACTGCGCAATTACCCAAACAAAACCCACCTATTATAATTATAATTCTTAAATAATTAAAACCCCTTAAACGCTTTATTTATATTACAATATACTGTGACACTTGCTTTGATTTAAGAGTTATAAAAAGAAATCAAGAAGAGAGAAAAGAAGTGTTTGGAAGAATTGCGAGTGTAACCGCCTCAGCTGCAATTGATGACATTCACGCAACAACAACAACGATGACGGAGTGATTAATTCCTTTCTTTAACTTTCTCTCAACAGAGTCTCACACCGCTTTCTACAATGGACTCCGTTCCGTTTCACGACGGCAACATACACTCCATTCTTCACTCTCGATATCTCCACTCTCCTCTAGTACTCTTCTTCCTTTCTTTTTTTCTTTTTTTTTTTTTTTTTTTTTTTTTTTTTCGTTTTTTTTTTCTGTTTCTTAAAATTTGATATTCGAGATTTAGAATTTTGTGAATTCCGATCATCAATCTGATGCATGATTATTTGATAAAAGGATTTTCGTTGATGATTGTTTCCTGTGTCTTGTGATTTTGACTAGATAATGTTCCTATTGTTTTCTACAGGATTTTAATCATACTTTGCAGACTCATTCGTCGTTGATTCGGAGGCTTTCTCTAGAAAGAGAGTTAGAGGTTGGTGACGTGTCCTAATTTACTGCTGCGAAATAGTATTGTCATATGTTAGTAGGAAAAATAGGATTACTTCTTCAAAATGTATTTCGTCATTTACATGTTTCTTTGTGTTTTTGTAGGCATTTGAAATTAAGACTGCAAAATTGCATTGTTCTTCGTTCGTGTTGATTTATTGTATTATATTGTAATGTGTGTATGATTTAGGTGATTTTAGTTCTTGATAATAAGCATGTTGAAAGAGAATTGATTGAATTAAAGAATGTATGTATATTTTTTGAATTGCCTGAAGTGTCACAGGCTGCAGTTTTTGAAGAAGGTAACAGCATGATGATGTTTTGGTTCTGTGTTCTGACTACCCTGGCATATGATCCTTTTATGCATATTATGTCTTCCATAAATGTTTGTATATTATATTTGAGGTTTTAAGAGAATGGCCTGTGACCGAGATTTTGGTTGCAACATCAACATTTTTGGGGTTACCTCGGGCACAGCAATCAGATGCATTTGTTTGCAATTTCTCGCAATATCAAGGATTGTGATGAACTGCAACCATGAGCACAATTAAAACCTTGATTATTTTATACGTATATTTGTTTGACTTATCTTCTTGAAAAAGGTATGCCGTAGTGACAAGTTTCTTAAAAATGCTAGTATTACCCAATACCCATACATTTCAATAAAAATTGTCATCAAATTTTGACAGCTGTTTGTCTCCATACACCCTCATTTGTTTGTACTTTTGCTTGTGATTTGAATAGGGGCACCTTGGCTGTGTCAATGCAGTGGCTTGGAATTCCCAAGGTTCGTTGTTGATATCTGGATCAGATGATACAAGGGTATAGCACATTTTTTTATGTCAGCTTTACTGTTGTCTCATATACTAGATTGTCACTAAGATGTAACACCGAAAAAAGATGTCGAACAATGGAGATTCTTTTTTTGAAATATTGCAAGAGAAATATAAGAGAAATAAAGTTAGACATTTTTGGGTTTACGAAATTATTGGATATTGTTTTTAGTATAGAATTTTCAGTTGTAAAAATCTCCTCTCTTCTTGGAACTAAAATGGATCTTCGTTGTCCATGATTGAATGGAACTATGGCATTCCTTTTGCATTCTACAAGAACTTTGACATCTCTTCTACATGTTGTGCTTTTTTCTTGTTCTTGCACAGTTATGGTTTATTTTTAAACCATGTAGAGAGGATGATCAAGAACTACTGAGAATAATTCTTTGTTTGTTTTAGGTTTTATTTTGCCTTCATTTACTATTTTATAATTATTGAGTCGTGACTGCTTGGAAAAGTTCTGTCTTAACTCTCATGGAGCAAATGATTCCAGCCTTTCTGTGTTTGGTTTTATAACTTTGTCTTGGTCTGCTTTAGCAGTAGAAGGCACTGAATTGCTTGCTTTCTGTTTTTGCAGATCAATATTTGGAGCTATTCTGGCCGAAAACTTTTACATTCAATTGACACAGGACATACTGCAAATATATTCTGTACTAAGTTTATACCAGAAACCTCTGATGAGCTTGTAGCCTCTGGAGCTGGTGACGCTGAAGTAATACTATGATCTTTTGAATATTTTTAGTGGGTAATGTAGTTTTGATTCTCTAATTTCATTTATTTTTCATTTTGGCAGGTCCGATTATTTAATCTGTCTCGCTCAAGTGGGAGTGGATTTAGTGACAATTCCATCATTGCTCCATCTGCACATTACCAATGCCATACTCGAAGAGTTAAGAAATTGGCTGTAAGTAATGTAGTCTAAGAATATAATAATGTAGCACAGTTTTAATAACATTACACCAATGGGGTTAAAGAAAATAAAACAAAATATGTGCGGGAATGTCTAATTTAATTTGCATTGTATGAGTTTTTATGTCTTCCCTGTTTTCCGTTTTTGCAGGTTGAAAATGGAAACCCCAATGTAATATGGAGTGCTAGTGAAGATGGGACCCTAAGACAACACGATTTTCGGGAAGGTACCTCTTGTCCTCCAGCTGGATCATTGCACCAAGAGTGTCGAAATATTCTTGTAAGTGGTGTAATTCAGTTGTAGTCATTCCTTATTGGTTTTGAATGCAGTTAAACCTAGTTTGGAATATAGACTTATGGATTTGAACTGGAAATTCAAAATTTCCAGAATTTAAAATTTCCAGCTTTTGTACGGGTACAAATTTAAAATCTCTGCAAATCATATATCCTCTGTAAATCACGTATCTACTTGTATCTAAACCATATCAGATATTTGATTTTTAAACAAGAAGATAAGGGATACTGGTGGGAGACGTATCCATCTGTATCCGGATGTATCCATATCAGATGCGTATCCAATACCGATACGACCCTAAAAACAATGTATTGGTGCATCACGGGATATCATTAATGATGAACAATTCTATGCTCGAGATCTTGGTTGCATCTTTGATCTCATGATGCTATCATTATTTCTTTTCTTAATCCTCTGGAAATTAAATGGCTTTGGTATGGAAGATAGTTAGGATGTCAACAGTCTTTCTGCAATATTGGGTTTCTTCCTTTAATTGATATTCATGTGCAAATGCTTAATGTCAGCTTGACTTACGAACTGGAGCTAAAAGGTCACTTGCTGATCCTCCTAAACAAGTTCTTGCTTTAAAATCTTGTGATATTAGTTCAACTAGGCCACATTTGCTCGTTGTTGGAGGGAGGTAAATATTTCTTGTGATTAATTATGTTGGTTCATCTTTTTATTTCAACTTGATGTTGAACTTTCCATATGTTGCAGTGATGCCTTTGCACGCTTATATGATAGAAGGATGCTGCCACCTCTTAGCTCATGTCGGAAAAGAATGTCTCCACCTCCTTGTGTTAATTATTTCTGCCCGATGCATCTTTCTGATCGTGTGAGTCCTTTGCTTTACTGATCTATGATTATCAACTTTTGAAGTGTTGATATTGCATGATTTGTTTAATCTGTCAAATGTTGAGGATGTTACAACTTACAAGTCCTTTTTTGGGGTTAAAAGGAAAAATTCTTTTAGAGAAGGTATACAATGCAGTGAGATGAGAAAACCTAAAACAAAAGAAAAATGACAAGGTATCATTAGTAATTCCTATGTCTAGAATTCCAAAAGCAAAATGAAATAGTTTGTGATGTGAATCTCTCATTCTTTATACCTATGCTCCACTTATTCTAGGTTTAAGTTATCATATTTGCCCACCCACCTTCCTCCTTGGTATATGGCATGTCATTGCGTGTTAAGTCCTTTTGGCACTTTAAGCCAAATGTTGTTGCTCTCAAATTGTATCTTGTTCTTTTTCCAGGGACATCAAAGCTTGCACTTAACTCATGTAACATTCAGTCCTGATGGACATGAGGTTCTCCTCAGCTATAGTGGAGAGCATGTTTACTTGATGAATGTAAATCAGGGTAAAGCATATCACATTAAACCTTGTTTCTTGTTTTATTTATTTATCACTAGTCATATAATGTTACATACTTCTATTTGTTCAAATTATTTGGGAGTATTGGGTAAATTGTAGAAGTTCTTTACAGTTTAATTACGAATGGCTAGAGGGGGAATACATTTTTTTTGCATGGTGTCATGTTATGCAGTTATGCTATGCTATGCTTGTTATTATTGTAATCTTTAAGTGACATTGTTAGAGACATAAGGAGAGAGATGCTTAGTGTGTTGTTTTATGACATGTTGGTTAGAAGATATTGAAACTCTATAAATGGAGAGAGAGTACATTGAATACTGATTTTTTTCTCTATATGTTATTTATATGGACTTGGGTATTACAGGGGGCCTAAGTCCCACATCAAGTAGTATGGGATGTTTGATGGAGTATTTAAGTGGCTTGGTTCTCCTCCTTTAGCAGGTAGCTTGTAAGGGTAGGTTTGCCAAGTATTTTGGCACTTATTAGTTTTGAACTGGTTTCTGAAGAGGCCAATTCATGCTGTGTTTAACTTTGATGTCTTCGATGATGTTCATGTACATGTTTATCCTGCCTATATTGGGACACTTCCTTTAGATTTCTCAACTGTGGTTCACCATGCATAAGTGGTAGCCCCTAATTCTTATCATATAATTTTGATTCCTATATATCCTAATGGGGATCCAATTCTTAAAATAAACCTTTTACAAGCAGTATTTGTTTTATTTTTGGACAGGTTTTCTTTGATGATCTGTCAAGTTATTTTCTAGCTGAGTATGGTGTGGATTTGGATTTCCTCAAAGATCTATTTATAACTCTGTAACTGTAGTAACATCCATGCTGTTAGTTTCTGGTACTGTGTTTATGTAGACTGTAAAAGTTGTTGAGACTGTACATAATTTTTGCATTATGCAGGTGGAGTGAATGAGATGCAATATACTTCAGGAGACGTATCAAAGCTGATGACTTACTCTCCGACAATTAATGGGACAGAGTTGCTGCCTAGTGTGTCTAATGGCTTCCCAAATGGATTTCCTATTAAAAAGAACATCACTGCAAAGGTATGCATTCTTTTTTTGGAGTGTTGGTGGGTGGGATTTGTGCCTATGCTTATTTTTACTGTAGATATATGGTGTAACTAACATATGTCAATTTAGTTTTACATAATGTTTTGTTGACTAATTGCATTTTGCAGCTTGACAAGTGCAGGAAACTAATAAAATATGCTAAGAAATCATTGGAAAACGGAACACCCTATTATGGAATTGAGGCATGTAATGAGGTTTTGAATGGCTATAGCCATATTATTGGGCCTGCATTAAAACATGAATGCTTATGTACTCGTGCTGCACTATTGGTCAAGGTTCTTATTACTACTAAACCGGGTCTAAGCATTTCGTTTTCCTTTTAATTTTTTTCAATCTCTTTTTTTTCTGGATGGGACATGTTTTGAAATTTTCCACCCTTTGTCCAGAGGAAGTGGAAAAACGATGCTCATATGGCTATAAGAGACTGCTATGCTGCCAGGAAAATTGATAATTCCTCCTATAAAGCACTTTACTATATGTCAGAAGCATTGTCACAGGTAACTTTGTTGTATGAACTGCATCTTTAAAATGTTTTTACTTTGAAATAATGTGGTTATGCTGGCTTTTGAGACTCATTAAACCTCATTCAAAATAGGATACAGTATTACTCATAATTTTTTGTTTGTTAGAAGAAACAAAAGCTTCTTAAAAAATGAAAAAGGGAGTGTACTGACATGGATGAAGTTGATAATGGAAGGATTTCTGAGCTTGTGTATTTTGTTTTTTATGTTTTGTATAATAATGTGTTTGTCTATGTATTTGGGTTTTGGGTTGCAGAGGTGCTGTAGTAGTGAGAATGGGAGGGAGAATTGAAGCAGAAGCACCTGTGACTGATATTGGTTCTTGTTACTGTCTTGTATATGCAAGTTTTTTATGGTGGTTGGGGTGGGAAGGGGATATGAAACTTGAATATTGAAAGAGGGCTATTCAAGTTGGAAACATCTTAAATCCATAAAATTCCCATGCCAGCTAGGATTAGATCTGAGGAACATGATAGTTCAATGTACACATTACAAAAAATTTGCTGTAGATTAGAAAATGCCAAGTAAAGCTTCAAGAAAAGGAGCAACTTAAGAGTTGATTAAAACTTGTTTATCGGTGAAATTTTTAATTTAATAGTCAGAATATGTTGTATTAAACCCAGGTTTGATAAAATTGAGGGTGAAAGAGCTTTGAGATTTAAGGCATTTTTTGACATATCAGTTATCATCAGTACCTGTGAATGTATGTTTTTGATTTTTGGTTTGTCAGACTTGTATTGATCTTTTTGACTTGATTTTCATGCCATTTGTTACTGCATACCTTTTATCACAGAATCTGCCTATTTAGTTTCAGAACCCATTATAGTTAATTCTGAATGTTATTTCATTGCAGTTGGGTAGATACAAAGATGCTTTAGTTTTTTCTATTGCTACCCATTCATTATACTTAATTCTGAATGTTATTTCATTGCAGTTGGGTAGACATGAAAATGCTTTGGATTTTGCTATAGCCTCCCATTCATTGGCCCCATCCAAATCTGAAGTTTCAGAGAGGGTGGAGAAAGTGAAGAAGGATATTGCTTTAGGTATGGATAGGATGACTTTCATGGATGGGTTTAGTCCTAAGGTTGTCTATCAAATTGCTGCCTTTCTGTTTTGTGTTTATGTGAATTCTTCAATGGTTATTTTTCTACTTGTGTTGATGAAGTTTGTGAATGGCTCTTGTCACCTAAAGTAGTTGTGCCCCGTTGGGGTTCACTGAAACATGCTTTACCTTTCATTTATATGGACCAATGATAATAGAGTGTTTAATTAGTTACTGTATTGTCATAACTGCTAAAATTGTTTCAGAAAAATCAATTTAAATTCCAAATATTGCTCTTTTGTACGATTTTATGTGGATCTAACTGGCTTTTTTAGCAGCTGAAGCTGAAAAGAACAGTAAGACCAATGATGGGGCATCGAGGTTTGACAGTCGGGGTGGAAGAATATTGTCATTAAGTGACATACTCTATCGTCATGAGGCTAACAGTGATGGTCCGCAAGATGGTCCGAGATCGGAGAGGGATGATTCTGATTATGATGACGAGTTGGAGTTGGACTTTGAAACATCAATATCTGGTGATGAGGAACATGATCTTGAATCAAATATTCTTCATGGAAGCTTAAATCTTAGAATTCATCGAAGAGGTGATTCTAGAGACAACACCGGTGCAAGTGGCTCATGCGGATCACCTTCATCGTCATCACAGAACAGTAGAATATCTTATCAGGTACATATTACTATCCTCAAATTTTATTATTGTCAACACTTTCTTATCAATGTTATCCTTCCACAAAAATGTTCCTGTTTTCAAAATTTATTTCATTGGATTTTGTAATGGCTTCATTGATGTTTATTATTCTTTCTCTATTGGTTTCGATGCATAATCCTAAAATGTCACAATCAATATTATGTGGGAAGGGTGCAACAACCTTCATACTTGAAGTGCTTTAGAAGAATTTTTTCATTGTTTTTCAGAATTTTAGATATAGATTTTATTCGTAAGCCCATTTGATTGCTTGAAATTGGTACCTTCATTCTTCAGTAATGCAACTTTTTGTGAATGTGAAATTACGTAAACGTTTTGGTTATTTTTGCTCTATTGTTAATTTTGCAGCCAGAACCAGCTGTTGATATGAAACAGAGATTTGTTGGCCACTGCAATATTGGGACCGACATTAAACAAGCCAATTTTCTTGGTCATAGAGGTATGCTATTTCACGTGGTTTCTAAATCAGAATACTAAACAAATATAATAAAAGCAAGATGTTTTTTCTCCCTCTTTCTCTGTCCCGGTTGCTTTATTCACATGGTATTCTTGCCTTGTTTGCTGAGGAGAACTGTATAAAATATTTACCAAAAACAAGTGGCTTTAATCATTTGAATACCAATTGTTGAGTTGAGGGGGAATAAAACTATGCATGGACGCAGTGAATGCTCTCGAGAAGAATGTAAAGAATACCTACATATCCTAACTACATTGATTATTATATGTCTAGTTTACACTTAAGTTAAGTACTTGAGTTATTTCTTTTATTATGAATGGCAATATCTTCTTTAAAAATGAAAGCACAATGACCAATTATTATATAACCACCAGGGTAAATATAGTTATGTTGTATTTTTTGGCATGTGGGTGTTTTTTTCATAGGTATCTTAATGAATTCCTTATTTTGATTATTCATCTTTGGAAGATAAGTGGTGAGTTTGAGTTGACAGTTGATCCAAGATCTACTGACTTCATTATTTCTAGGTGAATATGTTGCCAGTGGAAGTGATGATGGCAGATGGTTTATTTGGGAAAAGCGTACTGGTAGACTCCTAAAAATTCTGAATGGTGATGAATCTGGTAAACATTGTTTTCCTTAAGGTTTTTGGGTTAAGTAATCTCCTCTTGTATGTTTGTCTGAAGCTATTTTTTTCTTCCTGATACAGTTGTAAATTGTGTACAATGCCATCCATTTGATTTTGTTGTTGCAACCAGTGGGATTGATAGCACAATAAAGGTGAGCATGATGACTTCATGATGTGTTGTATCTTTTGAATTTAAACCGAATAAAAACTTTAATCTCTGAAGCTCTGTGGTGGTGCATTATTCTAGATATGGACTCCTAGTGCTCCTGTTCCATCTTCTGTAGCTGGTGGTTCAGCAGGACCTGAAACGGGTGATGTGTTGGTAGCTATGGAAAGCAATCAACAAAAATTATCCCGGAGCCGCAATTCTTTCTTGTAAGGATTATTAGACCTTTTTTTCATATTAGAAATGTAATTTTGTGGCATGGTTATACAAGGCTGTCTAGAAATAAATTGAAGACCACGCATGGCAATGAGCATGACTTATATTTCAGTCTGTCATTCTAACTCTTAATATTCATATTTTCTAATTTGTCCTTGTAATTTCTTTGTTAGTTTGAACTATTTTACTGTTTCCCTCTTTATGTGTAGTTCATATTAATCACTTCCAACTTTGGAGATTTCTATTTTGATCACTGCTTCTTGACTTGATCCTAATATCATTAAATAGGTTGCACTTCTCATATTGACAGTGCCCCAGGTGATGTGTGTCAGGCAATAATCCAGGAGGGTTGGATTAATATCTTCCATATTTAATTGTCATTATATGAATTGGACATGATATTTTGATTGATTCTTTCTTTTCTATTTTCTGTTTTGCATTGATATGCCTAATTTAATTGGCCTCTCTTATTTCTTTCGGAACGAATCAAGTAAATCAACCATTTAGATATATTCTGGGTTAAGTGATTTTGTTTTCTACAGGCCCTTTGAGCTTTTGGAACCATTTAGAATGCATGAGTTTCCTGAAGGGTCATTACGCTTGCGTCCATTTGAATGTGCCCAAAGCTAAAGGTTTGCTAACTCTCGTCTGCTAGTAAGTTCTTCTTTGTACATTGCTCTTGCACGTGAGTCAATATTTAGACTCCTGTCTAAATAAACTTCTCAACAAATACTTATAGAAGAAGAAAATTAAGTATAATGACTTGGACTTTTCTACTTTCGCTGGATTTTTCTCATCTAACTTCTCCAAAACCTTAGGTGCATAAGTTAATTTTAGTTTATGAAAGAAGTTTGATTTATTTAGCCTTTTGTTTTTCTTCATCAAGCAAATATCCCCAAATGGGCTGACAAGCTAGACTTCGATCTCTGAATAAAAGAGCCTCAATTTTGGCGATAGTAATGTTTCGAACCCAATCCAATCCAGTCAGACCTTTGGTTGTGGTTTGAATGGTTCAATTGGCTAGCTTGATTGTTCAGCCATGGACCAACCAAACAACATGAGATGTTTATCTGCAATTTTTGGTATGATGTGATCTTTCAATTTTCATTTCAGGTATATTTCTGACTTGTATATATTGAACTTGTTTTTCTTATACCTTGTCTTACACTGACTTAACCGGAAATCCTTTGGAAATTGGAATAAATATTAAGTGTTTAGAATCAATACTTTGAAGCTAAGAATGGGCTTTTTGCTTTTTGAATTGGCACTATCTTTGACCGAATGTCAAACGGGGACTCTATCCTTTCTAGATGTTCCTGTGTCTTCGGGCATTATGTGGAACCATGGTGCTCGTGTGCTTGTACTTGATTGTAATTATAAGATTTAGCCTTTTCTTTTGTACCATTGTAGGTGCTCGATTCGGTTGTGGGTATGACATAGAGGGGCAGCCATCATTGGTGGTGCGAGCTTTGACTATGTATTGATGATAAATCCTGGGTGCAATCCCGAATTTTGTTTGGGTGAAAATGTCCTGTATTTATATCCTGGACTGTTGATGATTTGCAAAAAAAAAAAAAAGTTGTACAAATTTACTGGTTGGTCACAGTTGCTGATATATATTATAATGTGTATAGTAAAAGGTGGTCTCTGAATTGAAACATTCTATGTTATTAAATTTGATCGCTGGAAATCTTGTTATTTAGATTATAATATTCCTTCCGTTTCAAAATAAGTGGTAAAAATTGAGTGGAATAATTTTACTATATTTTATTGTTTTTTTTTTCTATTTCAGAGTTAATTTTATCATATTAACTGAAAGAAATATTATACAGAGAATCTTTAGGAGTAGCTTAGGAATTTATCTTAGAATTTTTTTTTTCACTTGAGGTGATGTACGTGACAACGGGAGTTGTCTTAAAATAAACTGTGTCTTATAAAGAGGGAAAATGTCCAACATTGAACAGAACAATGAGGATGAACAAAGATAAAATAGAAAATCAAAATTCACACACAAAAAATCAAGCCATTCAAAGACTTAGTAAACATAAACAAACCACTCTCAAAGCCGAACGAAAACTCTGAACCATCAAATCTCTAACTATAAGACCAACTTTAATTTAAAAAAAAATTACAAAAACTGATAAGCCAATCTATTTATATATTAAAAAAATATTGTATATCAATGAAAAATATGATATATAGGTGGATGGATTGAATAATTAATAATTATTTTTTAAATAAATTTGATTGAATTTATTAAAAATATATTACTAAGTCATTTTTCTCAATAGATTTATATATGTTGAGAATTTGTATTAAGAAGTTAACGATAGAAAGCTCATTTAATAAGTTATTACGTTAATAAAGTCGTTTAATTTATGTTACCTAAAATATTTTATATAAATTTTTGAATGAGTAAGTTTTTAAACAGATTAATATATCAAATTATACTTTTGAAAAGATTAGACTAAACTTAATAAAATCTCAAATAAATTAATGAGCTAATCAAATTTTAATTTTATAAGATAAGTGAGACTTTTCTAAACTTGTCTATATATATTCATCTTAAATGGAGACAGAGATAGATATCAAAATTATAAAATAATTCTTTCAAACTCAGTTTTCTGCAGGAATGGAACGGAAAGAGTTAAGCCTATCTGGTATATTTGGACACTTGGTTTAGATATTTGGATACCTGCTGCTATTTTCCAAAATCATTACCCGGTAACTTGTTATATGTTTAGGACTTAAATTGTATTTTTGAGTATTGCTGTTACTTTCTTTTACATTTTCATTCCACGTGAGATAAAAGTACCAGTTTTGGGAATTCCACTGATACTAGGAAGGTTGTAGAGTTTTGACATTTGTTTAGGTTGGTATTCACATAAATACTCTGTTCCAACAGTTGACATCTGTGGAGCTAAATTTTAATGATGGCATTTCTAATGAAATAATTGAATTGGTACAACTTTAAATATGTCTGCTGTTAAATAGTGTTTTATTATACGTACAATATTAGGTGTAGAATTGTGTGTAGGAAAGGATCTTCCATATTTCACTTAATTAACCAGATAAGAACTTTGTGAATTGAATGCCGTTATAAATGCATATTGTTAACTACTTACATAGGATATTATTAAGAAATTAGACTGAAAAGTATTTAATGTATAAATTATAAATGGGTATAAAAAAATTACTAAATAATATAGGTTTACGCATTTCAGCAAAAACTTTTTTTCTTTTATTTTCTTAATTGTTGCACCGATTAGTATTTACCATAAATATATTATGTTATATAATTTACAATCAGCAATGTTGGCATTACATATTTTGGGAGGGAATTTCTGTTTTTTTTTTTTTTCACTTGGTAGGTTTAATCCTTAAATTTAAGGGTGTGCATTGCTCATAATTAATTCAACCCAAGTTGATAATGATTTGGATGGGTTTAAATTTTATAAATTAGGTTTGATATATTCTAAAGACGGGTTGAGACTGTGTTACGAGTTATTTCTACTTAATATTCTATAACTTTTTTTTTAAAAAAAAAGTCTAAGTTTTTTTAATAATCTAACACGGGAATAATAATTATGATATAATATACCATCAATACAACATTATTTCTCTAATAATAACACCACTTTACGCATACTAGTATATTATTACTCCTTATATAATTATATTTCCAAAAGTTCCAAACCACTAAGATTATTATTATTATCTTATCACGAATTTAAAAGTACGTGAGCATGGTAATGTGAGTGAAGGTCTCAAGCAGAAAAGAACAATGATTATTGTACATACAATTAATAGAACATTATTCTCTAATAATAATGATGACCACGCCACGCATAAATACTACTATATTATTACTGCTTATTATATTTCCAAAAGTTTCAAGCCATTGCGTTGGGATTATCATTACCCTATCATGAATTTGAAATTATTCCAAGTTTTGAACATTATTAGCGGTATTCACATGTTTCCATCGTGGTGGTTTTGGTGGAGCAAAAGTCAAAAGTAATTATCCCTTATTTGAAAATAATTACCAATATTTGATACGTTTAAACTCTTATAGATAGATTTTGAAAGGGGTTAATAAATAATAATACAATTAGGTCAAATTAAAACTGTATCCCAAAGACCGTGATATCCATTTTTCTTTGCTCTTCTCTTCAATGTTATGATACCACTTTCCACATGTATAGATATTTTACTAGAATTAAATTCTTCTCCCACTGCTAGCATTGTCTCAAATGCCAGGCTGCTTCAATAGAATTCTTGCACCTAACCTCCTCGTGTACGATGGGTCACAATCATGTCTTTAAATCATTCACGGGTAGTGATTTTTTATAAAATGGTTATAAATAATTTAGTGATTTTTTTATAAAATAATTATTTTATGAATTCTCTTGTAGAATAATTCAATCCATTAGAATTAGGCTCATTAACATTTACGGACGATGCCTAGTTGTAACTATTCCTCTGTTAAGAGTTGCCGGGTTATTTGTTATATAATGTAACATTATCTATTAATATTTCAAGATCTATTTATTTGTCCTTAAAAGTTAATGATGGTATAAGAACTTAGATCTGATAATAATCAGTAGTAATAGTGAATGGAAATATGTTGGAGAACTTTCCATTACTCGACAGCAAGGAACCTCAATCAATATGATTATTAGTGTGTAAAGAGAAGATGATCTTTGGATTTCAAAAAGATATGGAGGCTCCATAAGTCTCACAATATGCTTTACCTAAAAGGATCCTCGGGTATATCAAGGGAACATTAGATTATGGTACAATGTTTCTTAATAAAACCTATCAAAACTTAAAAGAAATGACTGGATTTACTAATTTAGACCGTAAAGGAGATAGAGTAGAAAAAAAAAAGTACGTTATATGCTTTTCATCAGAGGAGCTCATGTATCCTAGTCTCAAAACTATAACTTGTAAAATCCAACTCACTTCACTTGAATTTTTGAAAGATCCAATGGTTGGTTTTCCTTTGGTTTAAATTAGAATATAATTTTGAAATAAATGCTATGAACAGAATGGGTGGTTGTAAAATCTTGAATGAGCTTACATGTGAACTAGATCAATGTGAACATACTATTTACCTGGTATTATCCCAATGTTGAGTTAGAAAGATATCTCCACCATTTGACTCTCAAGCGAAGTTAATTAAAATCAATTTAATGTGTTAGTTTAGCCTCTTCCAACATAAGAAACCAAAACCTTAAATAAATGTTAGTATTCAAGATTTTGGTTTCTAATCTCCATATATGGATATCTTGAACTAAAAAAAAAATATAACTTTTCTGGGAGTGGGAGTGTTGTGTGAAAAGAAACATTTGGTTTAATTATTTTTAGAATTTTAAAATTGATTTTAAGTCAGAGTTAAAATTAGTTGACCTTAATCTTTTAGATATCTTTTTTTTTTAAAAAAAAATGAATAGTGTGTTAATTGAGTCTTAAAATTTAAAAAGGTAGAAGACCTTAAAATTAACTTATTGAAAAGTTTTTAAATTTTCTTCTTAAAAAACTCGTTTTATAATTTCTATGGTAGAGCTATGTTTAGTCCATCTTTTTCTCTTAAAAATAATTTAAATCAAGTACTAGTTTAAATAACATAAAAAGTAATATTGTAACATATTATACAAAGCATGATAAAAATTAATGTTCTTAACCAAAAAGAGAAGTAACACCAATATGCCCATAACTAATTGTAGAAGTTAGACTATCATTTTCAATTGTGACCACGTATGTAAGATAACTACACAAGGCAAATAGCATCATTTACCATTTGAATTGATTTTGAGAAGTCCAACTTGATTTTCAATATCTCTCTCACAAAGAGACATTTGATGGTCAAGAGCTAAAGAAAGCTACCAACAGATTCTCGTCCCACGTTTCAGAGTGTTGTTTAAGCCAAACATATGCTACCTAAGCACGTCACTGTGTATCATTTGTCCATATATACTCACTTTGTTGCACTTCAGCCACTATCGCTAAAAACAATTATTGGACCATGGCTTTCACTCTGTCAAAACCCTACTTTATATTAATTACTCATTCCTAAACATATAATACCTGTTCTTAATTTAATTAGAAACGAACTTTGTTACTCGTGTTTCCAGTTTATGTAGAGTTTTCTCCATAACCGCACCTTGTTATACCCAATAAAAAAATGAATGTGGGGGTGCTTACTTAATTAATTTATGAGTGCCTACAAAAAAGAATTAATTAATTTACGAGTAATGTTATTCTTATATAATAAATTTTTATAACAATTAATTATACTTGTAAAAACAATGTAATGCAATAAAAATGCAAAGAGAAAAAAATGTAATTTTTAAATTTAATTTGTTGATACTATACGGTCTCTCTTAACTTCTTTATTTGTAGTTGAAGAATTATTGATAATTATTTGAAATTGGCGGGAGCCGATGGCGATCATTGTTTCACTTAAATTTTAACCAATGCAATTAATGAGCGAGATGTGCAAAACAGACAGAGAAATTATGAAAGAATAATTTTAAATTATCTTCTTTTTACAATTTCTTTTATTTAGTAAATGAATAAATGTTAAATATGTTTTTTAAATATTAAATGCATTAACACTTTTTTTTTTTAATTTAATGTTTGTACCAAACAATGTCTAACTATAGTGCATGATAATAATAGTCTTGAATTAAGCATATCTGAAATAGAATTTGGAGGATACGATTCTTATTTTACAAAGTATTAAAACAATTAATAATATAGTCTCTATAACAAAAATAATATAGTATATTAGTTGTTGCAAAACTATGTGGTGCACAGCAGAAGTTAATTATTTGAAGAATCAAAATTAAAATTGAAAAAAGAGAAATGCGTTCCCCACATGTCTGGCCTCTTCGGTGTTTAAGAATAATTAATCAATTATGGGAGTTTGTCCTATTAAGATGTATATATTCTAATGTTTCGTCCATGCTCCACAGAAACAGATTCAGATGTCCCTACACATGCCAATCATGTTTTCTTTTTTTGACTATATATCCTTGTAACTTTAAAATTGGGATTTGGGTGCAAATAGTCAATGAGAGGGTGGGTAGGTGTTCAACAATGTTAAAGACAATGTAAATCACCAATTTTGTGGTTTATATGAATTCATTCAAATGATTTATATCAGACTCCAGCTACACAAGAAACAGATCGATTAAGTCTCTCTGTTCCTGAGAAAGGCCTTGCCTCTTTTAAAGAGTAACAGACGCCAGATTCTATGGAGAAAGGATAGTGATACCAATGGATGATAGTGGCTCATTTATTTATGAGTGTCATGAATTTTTTTTTTTCAAGAGATTAAAAATTTTAGTCACTAACCAAAACACTATTTTTTTTTACGATTATCTATATACAAAAAGAGAAGGTTAAATTAATCCATTCTCATAACTATTAAATATTTGGAAAGAAAATTTTGTTCCAATCCGAACATTATTATCTTTTAAAAAATAAAAGACATATAATCTATATTAAAAATAAAATAAATTCATTTTTTTTCCATTCAATTCAATGATGAAATAATTTTAGGTTAATTAAGTAGTGAACAATATCTTAATCAAAATAAAGTTATTCTATCATTGTATAAAAAACTACCATTGTTGCCATTTGAAATTTCTATTTATCTCTTATATCATCAATATCAATGTAGCTTGTATATATTTAATATGTATTGTCATTTGATGAGATTATTATTAAGATGAGAGTTAGAATCTTATTTTGTGCTTGCTTGTTGTTCAAGGTGTTTAAGCCACGTTAGAGTCTTCACTAACTTGGGGCAACCTTGAATCTCATCACATCAATCACATTCGTATCAACATTCTTAAAAGGTTTGTCTACCTTAGCTTAATTCATTTGAAACGCATGCATGGACAATATCTACTTCTGAGTACATTAATATTCCACCTCAAAAACACCATCTAATCCGTAGTGTGGGAAATACACTTGCCAGAGAGAGAAAAACAGTCCAATGAAAAATAGAGAAGAAAAATAAATGTTACAGATTTTAATTTATAATATAAAATTATATAGCCCTCATGAAATCTCTATTTTAGTTAAAATTAAAATGAAAAAGTTAATTCCATCAAAGTTATAAGGAAACTGTAATGTAAATTTAGAAAACACATCTTTATTTATTTATTTTAAAGATGTAATAGTTAGTTTTGTAAAATTTGAAAAAACAACAACTTGGTAGCTCGTATATAATTAAATTGTTAGGATGAATGGTTTAATCATTAAAAAGCAAAGGAAAGAAGACAGTACAATACATAAAGGAAAAAGGAGAAAATACTGGAAAAAGAAAAAGCACCAAAAAGAAAAAAGAAAAAAGAAAAAGAAAAGTTTGTGCTAGCAAGCAAGCATGGGTTGCATTGCATTCAAATAATGAGTGTAAGAATCACGACTTTTAAAAGTTGAAGACACACAAATACACATACACATACACATGACACAACCTTGTGTTTCAACTTATGGGTTTTGGCGCCCCATGTGTTCCCACTCTCTCTTTTCAACACTTTCACTCTTCACTCCAATTTCTCAATTTCCATCATCATGGGTTACTTCTCTTGCAATGCCCAATCCGCAATCGCAACTTGCGACCCCAACTTCAAAAAACACCTCACCCCAATCAGGGAGTTTCACTACCCCGACCTCGCCGCCGCCGCCAACAACTTCTCCTCCGACACCTTCCTCGGCCGCGGCAGCCACGGCCGAGTCTACCGCGCCACCCTCGACGGCGGCAAACTCTTAGCAGCCGTCAAAACCACCAAAACCTCTCCCTCTTTAAAAAACCACACCGCCAAAAACTGCAGCGGTTGCGGAAACTGCACGAGCCAAACTGAAAACGAGATCGAAATCTTATCGCGAGTCCCAAGCCCTCGCTTCGTTAACCTCATCGGGTTCAGCACTGACCCGAACGGTAACAAGTTAATCGTGGTTGAATACATGCCTAACGGTTCACTCCACGATCTTTTACACAAAACAAATAAACCGCCCGGTTGGAACCGGCGAATCCGGTTCGCACTTCAGGTTGCAAAAGCGGTTCGCGAATTACACTCTTCTAATCCTCCCGTTATTCACCGTGACGTCAAGAGTTCCAACGTTTTAATAGACGAAAACTGGAACGCGCGACTCGGTGACTTCGGACTTGCTCTAAGAGGACACGTGGAGGACGTTCGCGTTAAGTGCACGCCACCCGCGGGTACGTTAGGGTATCTCGATCCTTGCTATCTTGCGCCGGAGGATCTCAGCGCTAAGAGCGATGTCTTCAGCTTCGGGATCTTGCTTTTGGAGATTATCAGCGGAAGGAACGCTATTGATGTTAATTACAGTCCTCCCTCTGTTGTTGACTGGGCGGTTCCGTTGATTAAGTCCGGCCACTTCGCCGGGATCTGTGACCGGAGAATCGGACCGCTTCCTGATACGGTTGTTATGCGGCAACTTGCGGTTATGGCGGCCAGGTGCGTCAGGTCGACTGCGGAGAAGCGACCGTCCATGGCGGAGGTCGTGGAATGTGTTAATTTGGCGAGGAAGAGGATTCGTTCGTCGCCGGTTTGGTGTAGTCTGCGACGGCGCGTGGCGCGTGTGGACAACGCGCAGGTGGTGGTACGTGGTGGTGATAATGATTGTGATGGGAGTATGAGTGAGGAGGTTGTGAGAGTGGTGAAAAGTGGGAGCAGGAGGAAAGGGAAAAAAGTATCGAGTGTGTCGGGTGTAGGGTATGAGTGTGAATCATCCAATAGTAATAAAGTGATTAGGTCAAAGTCAATTGGTTCTGGTTCGTTGAGAGGGAATTGGGTTAAAATGCAGCAACAAGAAGGACTTCACAGCGAGCACGTGTTTGGGAGAAGGAAAGTGAGGCTAAAAAAATCCAAGTCTATGGGGTTTTTGCAGGGTTCTTTTCTGTCACATAATAGTGATCAAAATAATAACATTAATAATGATGATTTAATTAGTTCAAGAATGTCCAAGTTGGTTGTTACTGAAAAATTGGAAAGGAAAATGCTAGAAAAACCATTGGTGAAATCGCAGTGAAGGAAGGAGTCATAAACACGTGGGAATGAATTAGTAGGTTTGATGTTTCACCTGCTGTGGGTGTGATATGATGATTGGTATTGAAAACTCATAATTAGGGTTTGAAGAAGCATATAGGACCAATGTTTTTTGCATTGGATGCTACTTGTCAGTTAGTACATTTTAAGCAATGAACGACTTAGAGAGATTTTTCAAACAAATTTGTACTGTAATTTTTGTATCATTAATACTTGAGCTAATACGGAACTTTTCCTGTCTTAATCTCTCTTCTTTTTTTCTTTTGGACAATCAATCATGTCTCAATGCTTTACTATTATTCTTCTCTTGTATTTAATGAGATTTTTAATATGATTACTTGTAAAGTTAGCCATTCTCGTTCTTTTCCTTTCTTTTTCTCCGTTGCTACACCCTACATTCTTTTTGTTAGATTATCTAGTTTCGAATTAATTTCTGATAAAGATCCATGGCCACAGCGTTGAAACTTCTTCACTTAATTATATAAATGATATATAATTTCAAATAATTCTAAATATTTAATAAGTAAGATGTATTGAATGAGTTAATACTGTGAAGTTAAATAGTGTATATGGATAGTTAAAAGAAATTTATATTATCAACCAATCAAACTCTTAACTCTTATATATGTGTTCCTTGACATATACCTGGCAACTAAATTTATACTACAGTTAAATTTGAAGTTGTATCTCGATAACTAGCGTCAACTTTTATTTTATGAATTATTAGTATAAATTGTAATTTTAATTAAAATTTAATGCAGAAAGCACGTAACAGTCTAACACGCTGAAATTAAAAATTTTCCAGTATGAAATACGGGGTCAATAAATAAAATTTATATCAACAGAAACATTTTCTATCATTAGTTTTCTTACAAACATTAAATTACTTGATAGTCTAGAATTTTATTTGACCAAACGTTTAAGATAATTATAATTTTTTATTTATATATTTGTATATAGTTTAAACATATTATATTTTTTTAGTGAAGATTAGTCACATCCTATGCCTAATTTATGATGCACCGTTTTCATTTTTATAGATGATATATTTCTTGATTAAGAGATGAAATAGTTATTTTTTTTTTAAGTAAATTTGAATACTACCCGTATCAATTATATATATTGATCAAATTTACATCTTTTTGAATGTCAAACTCAATTAAGAAGGAATAGATGTTATGTATTATATAAGTATGTATTATATACAGGAAATTAATATTTTGGACAGAATAAATCTTCTGCGGATAAGTTTATATTAAACGTTATTTCTGTAAATATTTTTAAAATTATTATTTAAAATGATTTGCTATTAAATGAAAAATCATGAATTATCTTGAACATAAGCATCACGGACAACGAAACTAGAAATTTAATAGTATTAATATTAAAATTGACGTGAACGTGACAGGCAGCCATCATCAATAATATTCTTTTTTTTTTTTTTTTTTCCCTTTCCATTGTTCAAAAGGTTGAATCTAAATCTCTTGAAATGAATAATTCATTATAGAAAAATGTGGTTTGACTCGAGGCAACATAAATATGAAGCATGAACCAGGGAAATAGAATAAATTAAGTAAATAAAATAACTTCAAATTTTTTTCATATCATATCATTTACCATTTGAATTGATCTTGAGAAGTCCAACGTGATTTTCAATATCTCTCTCACAAAGAGACATTTGATGGTCAAAAGCTGAAGAAAGCTCCACATTTATCACTTCTTAAACTTACAAATAAAAGCTACCAACAGATTCTCGTCCCACGTTTCAGAGTGTTGTTTAAGCCAAACAATTGCTACCTAAGCACGTTACTGTGTGTCATTTTATATACTCACTTTCTTGCACTTCAGCCACTATCGATAAAATCAATTATTGGACCTTCGCATTCTCTGTGTCAAAACCCTACTTTATATTAATTACTCATTCTTAAACATATAATGCCTGTTCTTAATTTAATTAGAAACGTACTTTGTTGCTTGTGTTTTCAGTTTATGTAGAGAGTTCCCATATCTTAAAACCTTTTTTTTTTCATATCACATCATCAATCTTAACTATTTTCTAATAACGACATTGTCATCAATCTCAAAACTCATTTACCTTCTCTTCTGATAGAATGGATCAAAACAAATTCACAAATTAAAAATCTCAACTCAACAAGTTCAATCTACTTCGTTTGTCACCTTTAATTTTGATGAGATATTTCTCGAGACAAAAGTTGAACTACTCAGATGCTTCTGTCCCAAAAAATGTCCCAGATAGAAATAATACTTTCAGTCACTTCCCAATGTACCCCGTTGACAAAATAAAATTTGGAGCAAAAAATTATTTTATTTTTTCAAAAAATATATCATCTGTCACCTTTATATAAATAATATTAATTTAGTTTCTATAGTTAACAATTTTCAAATTTCTTGTATATAGTTCAACCAATTTGAGTTAAATGTTATTGTTTTTTAATTTGTTTACAATATTAAAAAGTAACATAGCACAGACAAACTTAGTCAATAGAACTAAATTGATGCCATTTTACTAATTCCATTTAAAAAAAGTCAGTTCTTTCAAAATTTTATGGTTGCCTTTATAACAATTTTTCATGGAATAATTTTTAATCAAACAGGTAATTAAAATGTTTATCTAATCGCTTAGACAGTTCTGAATTTACCCGTTCGAAAAAAATTATGTGGATACCTCAATCTCAAAGATCTCATTCAACAATTTTCGAAGTGGACCACGTCAATTATCTGGGCCAGGCTCATCAATTCTGGGCTTAGAAGAGAAGTTACTGGGTTTTGGCATATTGTTAAGGGGCTCTTATTTACAAAGGTTTCATAGTTCTCTTCATATTGCAGAGCTATCCAAACTAGAGAATAGTGGATATTGAAGGTCCAAAACCAAAAACAATACTGCACACTTTCTTAATTCTCATGGATTTTTATGTAACTTGATTGAATTATATACCTTTTTTCAAAAATAAATAAATAAATAAATAAAAATACAAGATTTCAGATAGTGGACATATTTCGCATAGCTTGTGCAGTACGTGTCTTTTAGCTATAAAACCTTTTATATTTCTTAATAACAATTTATATGTTATTAGTCGTGAAGATTTCTTTAAAATTTTTAGTTGATTTATGGTGAAAATAGAATAACCAAATCCCTTGCAAGTTATTCTTATTTTCTGAACTACTTGTTTAGTCCTGGTGCGTCTATGAGGTACAAGAGAGAAAAAGAGAAATGAAGTGGTGAAATGAAGAAAGATTAATAAAACAATAGAGTTACGAAAATTATTATATAAATAATTTGCCTCGTAAAAATATGGGAAGGGAGAACAAACGCTTAAAGCAGAAAATGAGTACTGTTAAAATGACAGTTTAACATTTTTTTTAGTAAAAAATATACATAATTATAGAAATTGTATTGATAATTTATATAATATTTTCTTTTTTATATATATATTTTCATTGTTACTACTCACATTTTATAAATAATATTATTTATTTATTTCAAACCAGTTGAGTTTGACCCCTTTTATAATAGGGGTCTACTTCTGAGTAATCTAATACTATCAATAAGGGATTTACCATTTAAGAGTATAGTACTATCAGTAGAAGTCCACTTCTAAGGAATCCAGTACTACTAATAGTGGGTCCATTTTTGAGAAATCTAGTATTATCAGCGAGATTTTACTTCTGAGGAATCTAGTACTATCAATAGGGGGTCCACTTCTGAAGAGTCTAATACTATCAGCAGGATTTCACTTTTGAGGAATCTAGTACTATCAATAGGGGGTCCACTTCTGAGGAATCCAGTACTATCAGCAAGGGTCCACTTATGAGGAATCCAGTACTATCAGTTCTGGCATTTGACGCTCCTCTACTAGTGGTTCCTCCGATAAGGCATAATCCCCAACCTCCTTTGGTACGTGCTCTTCTTAAGATTATCTATTGGAAGTAAAATCATTTCTAGACACCAACATCTGAGGCACTAGGTTTGTGAACAGGTAATGAATGGGTGTTGATGACAATCCACTCGATCTCTTCTTCTTAATCTACAACCACAACAACACCCTAATGTGTTTTGGTAAAATAGACTGTACCCACAAAACACTTTCGCCCTCTAGTTGTAGGCTTTTATACTTTATGGATGCACTCACACATCACTCAAGTCATTAGCTTCATCCTGGATATCTACACAAATAATAGAAAGGGGAACACTTTGACCAGTACACACCAACACCAACATATCATAACACTCAGCCTAAGAATCACTATTGTAGTTAACCAACAACATTCTCTTTGTTAAACTTCAACCTAAACATAACTAAGCTTATTACAACTTCACTAGTCAATTGTTACACAAGTCACCATATCCTTTGTGAACTTATACATTAGTTCTTGGTTGACTGCTGGGAATGCACCTAAACAGGCACATCGAAGAGCTATCAGTAGTTGACAATGTGACATGATTGGTGTCGGGATATTAAGTTTTATCCGAGCTTGTCACACTCCACTCAATAGCTCGTCTCTAAGGATCATCAAACCTCAAGTGTCATTTTAAAAGGTAACACTTTGTAATCAACTAATACACAAAAGACTGACTTTCTTTTCACTCTCCCATAGGATTTAAAGTAACTTGCAAAAGGCAAACACATGTATACGCGGTACTAGACAACGGTTGGAATAAGTGCAGAATACCCTAACTCTACTTAGTCATACATGACTCTTTATTTAAAACCTGGTCCCTATCACCTCAACTCTACCTACAAGGGTGAAACTTTATACCTTAATATCCATAATTTGTTGTCCTTCAAAAGTAACATAACATAAAACTAATTATCCCAGAAATTTAATTTTTTTTTAACATATCCTCTTCATTAGGACCATCTTTGAATTTACAACCATGTCTACTATTCGGGACATGTGGCCCAAATAATTCTTTCCAGATCATGAATCAATGTTCAAACCATGCACAACTCTATCACAAACATAACTCCACTAATTTTCTCACATGTATCTTTATCTCATAACACGTCACAACAATGCTTTAAGATTTATTATGAATTCCTTACCCTTTCTTAGATTTCTCAAATAACTGACCAACTATAAACACACTGCATATCTTGTTTGGTTATAAGTATTCGAAGTACACTTGTGAGAAACGTGATGAGTGTACTAGCCTAAACAAATTCGTCGCTCAAATATTAGATCTTATTGTTTAATGAAAAAGTTCTAGAGAACAACCCTTTCAACGTACTCTCACCTACTCAATGTTACAGTATGACTTATATATAAAACTAACACTATCATTATCATCATCTAATACTCAAGACTCCACTCAACTAAAAAGCTACAAAAGAAGCTTTATTTTCTCTAAAATACACATTCATTAAGTGACACCTCTGTCACCCAATAAAAAGGCTAAGAGAGCTTCATTTTCCAACCAAGTCTCATCCACCTAATACTTGCCTTCATTACCCAGCAACAAAAATAAGGACTCAAGATTCACCCAACCAACGTCCAAAAGACAACCTTCGTGTTATAGGATCTCATTCCCTCAATAACAAGGGCACCGCTCAGCAAATATGATAGAACCTGAATCTCCGTGCTTTCTTACTAGCTCTCACTTTGGTACAGTTTGTGTTTTGCTTGTAAAAAATAGTAAAGAATGACACATGCATGTACTTTTAGATGGCGCTAATTCAAGTTATAAATGGATTCAAAAGATTATTAACCGGCAACACATGTTTTGGTGTGGATTCTAGTAAATAAACTATAAGGAATTTGTAGGTTTAAAGAATTAGTCATGTAAGTATAACATATTAATTTTAGTGCGTTATTCAAAATAATATTCACGTGGATCAATTTCTTACACAGTTACACTTGACTTAAAAATATTGTTTACAAATAAATTAAGGCTAAAAACTCCACTTTTTTACTTGTATCTTTGACTTCTAAGAAAATATTATCAGTTAAATTAAATTTTCACAAAAAAATTAAATTAAATTTTAACAAAAAAATTTAATTTATAATTAAAATTTTAGAATTAATTAATTATTTTTTTTTAAAAAAAACTATTACCGCTAAATGACACAACACTTTGTACATTTCAAAAGCTATAAAAATAATTAAATTCTGATGAACAAAAAATTTACGACTATACCTTTTGCATATTAGAATCTCTGTTAGTTTTTTTTTTTCTTTCTTTAGCACAGAAATTAGATAGCTGTTTAGGGGAAAACTACAGTATATTATGAGAGGAGCAGTTCTTGCATTAGAGAAGGAACAAAGCAAAAGGCTGCCATAAAGTATGGAAATGAAGCTCAGATGCTCCTTCGCCATACCCTGTTTTCAACATCTTTTATCGTCTTGTCAACGTCCATGTCCCATTTTTAATTTTATGCTAAAATCTTACTATTTTAGAATTTCTTTTTAAATTAGATCACATTTTATGTTAGTTGTTACTGTTATTTTTAATATCAAGATACAAATGATAGTTATTAAGATAAAATATTAATTTGACTCAAAAATGAAAATATTAATTTTAACAAAAAGATAACTTTAATGGTAGTTATATTACTGTCTCTAGATTATGTACTTTATTTTGTGAGATAACTCTTTTTCCTATTTAACGAAACCCCAAGATCCAACAAAATGTTCATTTTGTTCGTGTGAATTACTGAACTAGTGTTCACTTTTCGTAACTTTAATCCATTGTTTTTCCCATTCTCCTTCCAACAGATAAAACTTTTTCTATTATTAGTTTTTTTTTATTATTTATTGAATTTGAACGAAATTATTTTATTATTTAAAAATTTTAAAGAATTTAATTTTGGTGTATAAATTTTTAATATAACATTAGTTTTTTCAAAATTTCATTTTAATGCATTAAATTTTTAAAATTTCTTTTAATTCATTAAATTTACAAAAGCATACTTAATAATAATGTAAATTCTCCAAATTTAAAATCAATTTATTATATCGTCAAGTAACATTCTTCTAACATTATAAAATCAATTTAAATATCAACTATATTCAAAATAGACATGATCATTTTAAGATAATTAAGAACAATGATGATCTTCTATAATAATTTAATTTACAACAAATAATAAATAAAAACAATTAATATTGAATCTATTATTATGCGAACATTTTCTCCCTCGGGATGAGGTGAGACTATTTTCATTTTTTAAGTCATTCAATCAATTAATTTTACTTAACTTAACTCTTCAATCTTATCTAAATAAATATGACTTTCCGATATAAACGTATATAGAATGATCTTTGATGAACTTTTTTTCACTAGGGAACATAAGAGTCTTGAAAAAAACAATAGGTCTATTCCTTGATAAGAGATGTTGAAGATGCGTTAGGAATATTTTTTTAAATAAATAGTGGCTAATCTTTTATTTTCAATTGCCTTAGGATTTATATCGTTTTTTTATAGTTAATTTGCAATATGATTGAATTTTGAATTCAATAAACTAAAAATAGAAGTATTTAAAAGTTTAATATACTAAAATGAAACTTTTATAGTTAATATATATATATATATATATATATATATATATAAAATGAATCAAAATTTACATTAAATTTTTTGATAAGTGAAAATTATTTAAACATAAATCATAACTCTCAATTTTATAATTATGTAAAATTAAAATAAAAATTTCATTTAATAAGACGAAATTTGAATCTTTAAAATAGATAAACGAAATCAACATACAAATAAGTCATCCGATAAAACATCACAACATTAATATAAGTGTTAATTTCAACAATTACTTATTTATATATATATATATAGATACTTTAATAATTCGAGTTATATTCCTGCAAATTCTCATAACAAACTCATTCTTTAAAAAGATGAATCAAATCAAAATAAAGAAAAATTTGTCTTACACAAAAATCTATTGGACAAATGAAACATTTTTCAATATTTATTTTTCACTTTTGGAGAAATTATACAAATGCATTTAATGCATATGGACATGCTACAAGCTACTAATAGATAGATTGAAGACGGTAAAATTGTTGTTGAAGCTCCTCACTATATAAATGGTGAAATTGAATATTTGAATAAGAGATTATTACGAAGAAATCAAAATTCTTGTAATTTAAAAACTCAAATCTTTCTTATAAAAAATTTTCTTTATTCTTAATTGTATATTTTTCTTTATGTAGAGGGCAGTCTTTGTTATATAAAACCTTTGTAAATCTTTTATCCTTCCTTGGTGGTATGTGTTAGCCTAAAGATTATGAATTTAAAAAATCTATGTTTAAAGAATATTTGTATTCAACCTGGAGAAGTTAGAGACAAAAAATATTTGTATAGTGAGAAATGACTAAGATTAAATACTACTTGTATCTTGTTGAAGATAATGAAATCTTAGTTATCGTTAAGAAATTAGATATAATCTTAAGAATAAAACGGTATAAAATTTTTATATGTTATCTTTTTTTGACATGTGCTGACTTATTTAATAAACTTAAGTTTTTGAAAAATTTATTTTTAAATTTTTTGTAATTGTGCATCTGATCCATCTAATTATATATAGATGTGTTGTTGAAAAAGTTTTGGAATTTTTTTAACACAATTCAACTCTCTTTTTATATTTTTATTTTGCATCTGATAGTATAATTATTTCCATTTATTTCAAAAAATTATTATTTTTTCATAAAAGTTAAATATATAAAATTGGTAAAAAAAAATTATATACATATCAAACATGCACTAAGTATAATTGTGTCTTTTAAACATGAAATTTATTAATATTGTTGTCATTTAATAGATTAAATTTTATAAAATAATGGTCATTCATATTTATTATTATTATCACCTTTTATTAATATTTACTTCATATTTTAGTGGACACCAAATATTAAATAAAGTTAAAGTTTTTTTATTTTTATTCTATTTATATAACATATATTATGTTAGAGATCTCAAATCAATTAAAATATATATAAATAAAATCAATTAAAATATATATAAATAAAGAATAATTCTCACTTTACTTTTATTGAAGTCAAATTTATAACTTATATTTTCTAATATAACATTATATCACTTATTTATTTATTTAATTATCACGATTGAGATATTTAGTTTTCGACATAAAAAAAGAGAAATCTCACGTCCGGCCGAATTTACGAGTTCATGATTTTTTTATTTTTTTTCTGAATTGTTCATGCTGTGGCCACGGTGAGGCAACCACATTAAGCTAATTTAAGCTCTAAATCACACACTTCAGACACACGTGTATATATATATATATATATATATATATATATATATATAATATTTTAATTAAAATTTTATATAATAATTATATTATTTAAATTAAATAATTTAAAAAATTAATAACAATAACTACATAAAAGTATGTGGTAAACTATCCACTGTCATAGATTATAAATGTCATGAACAGACCCTGTCTACAAGTTTTGAGGGCTAAAACAATTTTTTTTTTTTAATTTGTGTCTCATTTCAATATAATTCATCAATTTTCATTTTATTATGGTAGTACTTTGAATTGCCATTTGTTAATTAAATTTCAACAATAATAAAATTTCAACATTCCACTCTAGAGTAGTTTATCTAATTACTTGTAACTTAACTCATCTTACATTGAAGGTAAAACATTAATTTTAAAAACAAAAATTTCAACAAAGATAATAATGGTAGAGAATAATACACGCACTAATATAATTTATAAAGGATTAATTTATTTTATTAATATTTATTTATTCAATTTTAATATATTTTTCAACTAATTTTCTGTGTTAACCATATGTTTAATGTAAACATGTTGATTGATTTTATCAATAATTAATTCTTATTAAAGAATTTGTTAACTATTTTTAATGGACTCTCCCTCTTAATAATACTTTTCATCACAAAACTTGAATCTAAAACATTAGACCCAATTCTACTGGACAACATAAATATGTAATAAATAAAGACGGCAAGGTGTGTACTTTTATTCTAAAAATTGTCTAATACTCTAAGATGAAATACTAACTTAATTATTGGTGTATTTATTTTAGATACTCTCCCTCAAAACAAAATTGTTATTAAGAAATCGAAAGAAACTTAACTGAATTGATTGAACAAAATAAATAAGAGAAGAGGAAGATTTGAAAAGTTAAAAGCAAATATTGATAGACAAAAATGAAAGAAAAAACAGAGATGGGTGAAAGTGAATGAAAGGATAAGGAGTTGAGAATAGTGTAGTGCAGTGAGCAGAGCGTGCGTGTGGAATGATGTCTCTTATTTTGTTGAGGAAAATTGATGTGACAGGTGGTTTCCAGCCAGCTGACATGAGAGTGACACAAGTACAATTAGGGAGCAGAAAAAACACACTTCTTTTGGCTCTTGAGAGGGAATCTCCATTCACGTGTGCCCTTTCCTTTAATCTACCACTTCCACCATCACTCATAACACACTAACTCATTTTCTTTCAACAATAATAATAATGTTACATGAGTTAAATTAATCAGTATGTAATACATGTTTTTAAAGATAATTATGTCGTTTGTATGTTAAAAAGAATTTATGAAAGCAAATTAGTAATAAAGTTCATTATGTTTTTTATTAAATTTTATTTTAAATTATTTCAATTCAAAATATTCTACACATATATTCAATTCTCCAAACATAAAACTAAGCATGCAATTAGTTTGCAAACCCGTCGATTAAAGTGTTGTAACCTACAAGCTAGGCAGGCTTATGTATATATATGGACCTGCGTTTAAATAATGTATCTCTGGGCTCTGCTCCTTACACTGGTTGTGGGTTAAACAAGCCAACCCAAATTCGACAATAATTATGGTAAATTGGTAATGAATAATTGTGATAGAACAAAAACATTGTACAACATAAAACGATCATGAGAGGAGAACTTCTTTTTTTTTATCTTTTCTATTGACTCTTAACATACATTATTTTCCTTTTTTGTAAAATAAATTTCGAATTGATGAGCAAAACAATATTAAAAATAGCCTAAAATCATCGGTTACTTTTTTTTTTAGGTAAAATAGGTGAGTAACTTACGGGAAGAGTAAAAATAGGGAAGCTTTCAAAACGTGAGTTGTTGGATGAAAATGAATCAATGAAAAAGAAATTAAAAAAAAACTGATGTGTTTCTCTCATAAAAACTTTCATGTTAACGGGTGAGAAATAAAAAAAAATGTTGAGACTTTCATCGTGGTAACTGATAAGTCGAAAAGTAATAAAAAAAATTAGCTTAGACTTTCATATTAATAACGTGAGAAATAAGCAATCAACCAAGAAATTGAGTACCAATGGTTATTGTTCTGCCGGATCCTGGGCCCTGCTGAGCTCCTTCGTTGGTACGGGTGAGAATCGCCTTGCTCCTCGGCCGAGTCCGATCTGGTAGGACACTCACAATATGGGAGAGGTACCTGCAAAAGACACTCCGATGCTTAAGTCAGTACATACTTCTCTGGGGGGATTTTAGTAAACAGCATAATGGGGAAAGATTACTTATCCTTTGAGTTGACCTTGTAAGGGTATTTATACCCTTACCCTGACGGTTGGTTAGGTGTGAAGGGGAAGTCCTGTCAGCTGGCTTCTCCCTGTCCGAGGTACACGTGTCGTCCGAGGGGTAGTTTATCAAGTTTCCATGTTCATCATTGACTTTTGGGGAAAGTGTCATGTTAGCCAGTCACATCGCGGGTCACCATCAGTTCGTGATAAGATCGCTTTCCGACCTTGGTTTCCTTCACCGAGTTAGGCCGGGGTCGGCCCAAGGAGCTCAGTCGAGCTCATACCATCTCGGTATGTACATAAGCCCCCACCGAGGTCGAGACATGTGCTTTAGTCTCAAGAGAGGATTTTCTTGTTGAGAGCTTCCCCAATACGCTGAGGCTTTCACCGAGCTCGCCATTAGTAGCGTGGGAGGTGAAGCGTTTTTGAATGTCTTATTTATTGGCGGGAACAATTACAGGTGTGCAACGGTTGTCATTCCATACCTTGTTTATAAATACCCCTTTACAGGCCTTTATGACCTTCCTTCCTCTTTTCAGAGATTTTCAGTTTCTTCCTTCATCGCGCCTCCCTCGTCTTCTCCTTTGCTGTCCTTACCTTGCTTCTCCGGCCACCGTGTTCTTCGTCCAGGAACCCTCTCGTCGTGTTTTTGAGTCAGCTTGTTGCCAGAAACAGCCTTATCTCTAGGTACGCAACCATGTCTCTCCCTTCTTCTTCGGATTCTTCAAAGGTTAAGCCTTTGCTTTCGAAGGAGGTGTCCCCCATAGGTGGGTCTTTGTCTTCAGAGGGAACTCCTAGTCCCGCCGCCGTGCTTAACCGCAGATTAGGGGAGGGTTCGTCCCGAGCGGCCGCCACGGCCGCGTGGGCCCCCGCGACAACCCTGGGGGCTGTTGTTGCCACCGCGCCCCCAAAGAAGGGCAAGGTCCCTAGGCCCAAGAAGGTTTACCCTCCGGCTCCCGCCGAGTACTCTTGGGTCTTGGACGAGGCGAACTCCTATGCCTCCGATCTGACGTCAGATCAGGTGGGCGATCTGTTGAGGATACTGCCGCCCATCGTTCCGAGCTTAGAACGATTAGTGAGGATAGAACTCTGCTTCCCCTTTGAGAGGGTGTTTATGAAGCCCCCTGTTGATGGGGACGATTTCATATATGTATATGATCATATGTTTCGTGACTTCGGCGTCACATTTCTTCCGAGCGATTTTATCTGTCAAGTTCTGAGACTGTTGAACGTAGCTCCCTCCCAACTTCATCCAAATAGCTGGGGCTTTCTAAGGGCTTTTGAAATCCTGAGCCCTTTCCTTGGTATCACCTGTTCAGCCAAGGTATTCTTATACTTCCACCAGCTGAAACTGGGTCGGAAGGTCGGCTGGTGTTCCCTCAACGGAGCCCAGTATGGGTCTGTCTTCACCCTGTACCACCAATCCTTTAAGAATTTTAAAAGCAAATTTTTTAAGTTGAAACCAATCCCGCATACTGAGGGTAGGCGTCTTCTTTTCGATGAGCGCCAAGTTCCCTTATTCCCTCTCTACTAGAGTGAACGTCCTATAAAGTTCACTTCTTGGCTTGGCGAGATAGCGACCTCCTCCCCAAAGAGAAGGAGAGCGTTGACAAGCTCATGGCCCTTGACCATCCTTTAGATGTCCGACGTGTCTTGAGGCTGTCAGATGTTGAGGACGCCTAAGCTGATTTCTTAGGTACCTTTATCGCTAACACAATTTTCCCTCGTTTTTATTAAGTATTCTTCTAACCTGTTTTGGTATCTTCTTTCAGACCTGATGGCCGACCAAGGAAGATCAGCACGAGGGAAACTGATTCAAGCTCCTCCTTCCCAGAACAAACCACCTATTAAGAGGTTGAAGAGGGCTTCTCGCCCTAGTACCATAGTCCTTTCTGATTCCACCACAATTGGCGAGGTGGATAGCACCCAGCCTGGGCCTGCTGGGGCCCCCCAAACTCTTCCTCCAACGCAGGCCCCCCAAACTCTTTCTCCCGCCGTCGGGGATGACAGTCCTGATCGGGGTGCCCAGTTACCTGGTGGGATTACCAAGGCTTCCCCTATCGTCGTGGTTCCTCCCGTCGTTGCCGGGGCGGCTCAAGCTCAGCCTACTTTCACTTCCACTACAGGGGACTCTGTCCCTGCCCCAGAGAATCCTCCTCCGGAGAACTCTACAAGCATTGGTCGCTTGGCTCCTAGGGGTTTGATTTTTCATGGGTGCTCTTCCACTGCCCCTAGACTAGAGCATCTATCTAGTCGCCAACCCGGTCCTCCTTCTCTATGGGGCACCGAGGTGCGGATGGGGGATGTGTCCATCGAGGGAGCCTTTCCCACCCGGTATGACGCGGATCACATTCGCTACGTCGGCACGACCGAGGCAGTGGAAGGCGCCTATTTAATGATGTCACGGAGTGTAGCAGTTTTTCACCGCTTGAGGTACGCGGCTATCATTTCCTTCTCTGTTTCGTAGGTGTGTGTTGTGATTTTGTAATCTTGATATTTCTTTGGTCTTTAGGGACGAGGTGATTGGTGGGGTCGAAGCCCGCCGCCAACTGTCCGAGCTACAAGTCGCCAACCATAGCCTCGAGGAAGCCCTGCAAGAATGCCCGTCTTCCTACCGCACCCTCCATGCCTCTCAGCAAGACCTCTTGAAGAATAAGGTAGAATCCGACCAGGCTCTCCATACTCTGGGACTAGAGGTTGAGCGTCCTCGGGCCTTACTGAGAATGGCCAACGAGAAGAGGGAAGCTACTGATGAGTTTGTCCGAGAATTACGCTAGAAATATGAAGAGGGGCAAGCCATAGTAGCCTCTAGCCTAGCTCGGGAGGATGCACTGAAGGAGCTGCTGGAGGCCTCTGAAGCCCGGGCTGAAGGCCTCGGTAAGACTATTCAAGATTGGGATGCCGAGATTGCAGCGCTCAAAGAGGAAACAGGCAAGCTTCAAGCTTCCTTGACTGAGGCGGAGGACTGCAACGAGTCATTAGCGGACAGGGCGGAAGAGGCCGAGGCCGAGGTGGAGAGACGTACTCAGATCGGCTTGGAGGCCTTTTCGGAGGGCTTCGCTCGTGCCTTGGAACAGATCAAGCTCTTCCACCCCGATCTGAACATTTCTCAGCTTGACGAGAAAAAGATGGTGGTGGATGGGAAACTCGTTGACGAATGACAGTTTGGTGCCTTGAGTGCACTTGTAATTATTTTCCTTAGGCTCTTGTTTCCAAACCCAGTGTTATTCACATAATTTTATTTTCGTTGCTATTCGGCTTTTATCGTAACTCGTGCCTTCGACATAATTTCTTACAATTATTTCTGTTCTTTGGTTATCGTAACTTGTAGCTTTGATGTGATTCTTCGCAATTGTTTCTGTTTTCTGGCCATTTCATCGTAACTTGTGGTTTTGATATGACTCCACCGCCCTTACCTTGGGACTTGATGTTTACTAAATTGTCCTTTGTTTGCCTATAAATATCATTTCTTTGCTTTTCTTCTAGCATTAACTTGCTTTTCTTTTCTTGTGGTTGGAATGACTGTGAATCTCGATCCCCTTTCTCTGGGTGGAGGAGGCCTTTATCCGTATTCCCTGAGAGGCAAAACTCCATGGTTAGATGATGTTTAGAATGAAAAGTTCTGGTTTCGTGGCCCTTTAAATGCACTTCGATCAGTCAAGGTATTTCCGAGGAGCACTTTCTCTGAGATCCTCAATCTCTTTGTGTATCTCTTGGCGCTTCCTCCCTTAGCTCGCACCTTTCGCCAGACCGGTGCTCCCATCAGTATTTTGTTTCTTTTTTATTACTCCGAAATAACCTTCGGTTGTATGTAATTTCCAAGCTTATTCTATAGCTTCTTTTATTTTTATTACTCTGAAATGACCTTCGGTTGTATGTAGTTTCCGAGCTTACATTATAGCTTCTTTTATATTATACCGGAATGTTCTTCGGTTGCATGTAATTTCCGAACTTATTCTTAGAGCTTCATGTATATTATGCTGGAATGTTCTTCAGTCATATGTAATATTTCCGAGCTCGTTTTTAGAGCTTCATTTATATTATGCTTGGAATATTCTTCATCATATGTAATTTCCGAGCTCGTTTTTAGAGCTTCATTTATATTATGCTGGAATGTTCTTCAGTCATATGTAATTTCCGAGCTCATTTTTAGAGCTTCATTTATATTATGTTGGAATGTTCTTCAGTCATATGTAATTTCTCAGCTCATTTTTAGAGCTTCATTTGTATTACGCTGGAATGTTCTTCAGTCATATGTATCAGGCACGTTTTGTGTCCAAGAATGGAGGGTATTTCATACATGGGTATCGAATGCTTCATAACTTAGATCATAATATTAGTAACATCAAGATGGAGAAAATATATTTAATTTTCCAAAATACTCCCCTGATTATTTCATAACGCAAGGACTAAAGCCTTCCACCGTTTTGCTACTTAACATCGTTACATTACAAGGAAGCTCGGTCCGCCTTACCTAGACTAACTATAGTAGTTCTTCAAATGGGTGACGTTCTATGTCCTAGGGAAGAGTTTCCCTTCCAAAGTTTCTAGCCGGTATGCTCCATTTTTTAATGCTTCGATTACACGGAGAGGTCCTTCCCAATTGGGAGCGAGTTTGCCCTCCGCTCGATCTCTCCGGGCTACTCCAACCTTGCGCCAGACCAGGTCTCCTTGGTGGAATTGTCTCGGCCTTAATTTGCTGTTGTACCGCCGAGCCGCCCTGAGTTGTTCTGCTTCGTTTTGAATCCTTGCTAAATCTCTAACTTCTCCTACTAGGTCAAGTTCTGTCCTTAGATCCTGCTCTTGGTTAACATCGGGGGCCAATTTTCTCCTCAAAGATGGCTCACCTATCTCGACTGGTATCATTGCGTCGACGCCGTAGGTCAAACGATAAGGGGTTTCCTTGGTGGATGTTTGTGGGGTGCAATGGTATCCCCAAAGGATGCTTGGAAGCTCCTCGGCCCACCACCCCTTGGCCTCGCCCAGTCTCTTCTTCAGCTCACGTAGGATCACTCGGTTGGCGGCCTCGGCTTGGCCATTGGTTTGAGGATGTTCCACCGAAGCAACTTTATGCTGGATGTTCAAATTTTTTAGGAAAGCCCTGAACCTAGCATCAGTAAACTGGCGTCCATTGTCAGTAATAACCGAGTAAGGGATTCCGTGGCGACATACAATGTTCTTCCAGCAAAACTTCTCCACTTGCTGAGCTGTTATTCTGGGTACGGGTTCTGCCTCAATCCACTTGGTGAAGTAATCCACTGCTACTATCAGAAACTTGACTTGCCCTTTGCCTGGAGGGAAAGGTCCGAGAATATCAATTCCCCAACTCATGAAAGGCCAAGGGGATGTCATGGCGTGGAGCTGTTCCTGGGGTATGTGAGAGATCGGTCCATGCTTTTGACATTGTTCACACTTCCGCGTTGTTTCCTCAGCATCCTTCCTTAAGGTCGGCCAGAAGTACCCTGCTCGTAGAGCTCGGTGTGCTAAAGTTCGTCCCCCAGTGTGCATTCCACATATCCCCTGATGTAATTCCCTTAGGACATATTCGGCCTGTTGGGAATCCAAACACTTGAGTAGTGGTGCTGAGAGTCCTCTTTTAAATAATTCCCCATTGACCAAGATGAAGGTGGCGGCCTGGCGACGTACTTTCTTAGCTTCGGCGTTGTCTCCGGGAAAATCTCCTTTTTCCAAGTATGTTCTAACCTGATCATACCAAGGCGAGGTCCATGTTTGATGCTGTTGGGCAACACACATAACCTCTTCTGTGGATGGTTTCGTCATTGTCTCTTGGATCAAAGTTCGGTACTGCCCAGTCTTCTTTGTGCTAGCCAATTTTGATAGTACATCGGCTCTCTCGTTCGCCGACCTAGGGACATGAATCATGCTGAAATGTTGAAAGGAGGTTATGCAGTTTTTCACCAACCCGAGATATTGGGCTAGTAGGGGCTCTTTTGCTTGGTAGGTTCCATTAACATGGCCAGTGACGAGTTGGGAATCACTATGACACCGTAACTTCTTTACACCTATCTCTTGAGCTAATTGTAACCCTGCCAAAAGGGCCTCGTATTCCGCTTGGTTGTTTGAGGTTGAAAACTCGAATCTAACAGCTTGTTCCAGGATTAAGTTTGAGGGTCCTTCAAGTATAACCTCTGCCCCGCTTCCTTTTTTGTTGGAGGATCCATCTACACTGAGTGTCCAGAGTTGATCGTCCTTATTGCCACCATCATTCGGAACTGGAGGAAGCTCGGTCAAGAAGTCAGCCAAGAACTGAGCTTTCATGGGTCCCCTACTTTGGAAAGTTAAACCAAACTCCGACAATTCAATGGGCCAAGTCGTCATCCGTCCTGCTAGGTCGGGCTTTTGAAGCACCTGCCTGAGTGGATAGTTTGTTCTGACAATAATCTTGTGACTCCTAAAGTAATGCCTCAACCGCCGTGCCGAGAATATCAGCGCCAAAACAAGTTTCTCCACAACCTGGTATCTTTCCTCCGCGGGCTGCAAAGTTCTGCTAATGAAGTAGATGGGGTGCTGCTTCCCATCAACCTCGGAAGCAAGGACCGAACTAATGGTTAAGTGTGCGGCGGACAGGTATAGGCCCAACTCGGCGGTCCTAGGGGGGTTTTTTAGGACCGGTATAGTTGCTATCACCTCTTGAAGGTCTATGAATGCCTTTTCACTTTCTGAATTCCAGTTGAACTTAGAAGCTTGCTTCAACAATTTGAACAATGACCTATCTTTCTCAACTAATCTCGGCAAGAACCGAGATAAGGCGGCCAAGCTCCCACTCAACCTTGGCAGTTCTTTCAAGGTCGTTGGACTCTTCATGTTCAGTATTGCTTTACACTTGTCAGGGTTGGCTTCAATTCCTCTGGCCGTGATGAGGAATCCGAGGAACTTTCCGCCCTGAACCCCAAAGATGCATTTTTCTGGGTTCAACCGCAAGTTATGTCGCCTAACTTTGCCGAACAACCTTTGAAGATTAACCAGGTGATCGTCTACTCCCGCCGACCTTACTACCATGTCATCAACATAGACTTCCATTATCTCGCCTATCTCTTCTTTGAAGACTTGGTCCATCAATCTCTGGTATGTGGCTCCCGCGTTTTTTAACCCAAAAGGCATAACCTTGTAACAATAGTTATGCACATCGGACATGAATGTCGTCTTGTCTTCATCGGGAGGGTACATGGGGATCTGGTTGTATCCTGAGTACGCGTCAAGAAAACTCAGCATCCCACTGCCCGAGGTGGAGTCCACAAGGCGATCTATACTTGGCAACGGATAAGTATCCTTCGGGCAAGCTTTATTCAAATCAGTGTAGTCAGTGCACATCCTCCATTTTTCATTGGCCTTTTCGACCATCACCACGTTAGCCAACCATGTGGTATATTTGATCTCTCGGATGAAGCCCGCTTGCAGAAGTTTGGTCACCTCTTGTCGGACTGCGGACAGTCTTTTTTCTCCCAGCTTTCTTTTCCTCTGAGCTACCGGACGAGCGCCGGGCATGATGGCCAGCTTGTGGCATAGAAAATCGGGATCGACTCCGGGCATATCATCAGCGCTCCATGCAAACAAGTCGGCATTCTCGAGCAACACCTTCTCCATATTCTGACGAGAATGTCCCCCCATTGTTTCTCCAATCTGGACGACCTGCCCTGTTCTGCAACCTATCTGGAACGGAGTAGTCTTCTCGGCAGGCGCTGGTCGGAGCTCTCCGAAATCTGACCTGGGATCTAGATCCAACGCTTCTGGCTCTATGCTCAAACACTGAGACAAAGTTTCCGTAGTTGCACTTGTCTTTAACGTGTATGGCTGAATCTTTAAGCTCTGAGCGTAGCATTGTCGGGCCATTTTAGGATCGGCCTTGATAGTAACGATTCTGGCCTCCACTGGGAATTTCATCGCGAGATGTAGTGTTGAGACTATCGCCCCTAGCTGGTTCAGTGTTCTTCGACCAAGGATGATATTATACAAAGTCCGAGCTTCAACCAATAGGTATTTGACCAAAATAGTCTTCCCCTCCTCCTTGTTTCCGAGAGTAGTGAGGAGGTCAACATACCCACGTGTGTGGACCCGCTCCCCAGCAAAGCCAAGAAGGGGCTCGGAATGATCCTTCACCACGCTGGGAGGTAGGTCAAGTTTGAGGTATGTGTCCCAATAGAGGATGTCTGTCGAGCTCCCTTGGTCGACCAACACTTTTTTCACTCTCCAGTTGGCGATAATGGCGGTGATGACCATGGGATCATCATGATCGTCGCTAGGGGCGGAGAAGTCCTCAACAGTGAATGTTATGGGCGGGAAATCTCTTGAGGCAGGGTGGTTGGCCACCACATTTATGCTTCTCAAGTGGCGCTTCCGAGCTCTAGACGTTACTCCTCCGCCACCAAATCCTCCAGCTATAGTGTTGATCGTTCCCCTTACCTCTTGTGCCTTGTTCTTGGGAGAGGCTTCTTTTCTACCCGAGCGAAACTTATTGCTTTTGTGAGAATAGTTGCCCTGCCTTTTCTGGTGTTCCTCCAAACGGTCTCCCCCTTTTCCTCCCTCTTTTCTTATGAATTTCGAAAGAGCTCCCGATTGTATCAACTTTTCTATAATGTCACTTACTTTGTAGCATTCCTCGGTGGTATGACCGTGATTTTGATGAAAACTACAATAGCAATTGACATCGGCATTTCGGGGAGTAGGGCAGGGTTTAGGCGGGCGAATTAAATCCGAGTTGAAAGCTTCCCTCAGGACAACTTCCCTACTTGTGGTCAAGGGTGTGTATTGACTGTGCTTTGAAGATCCTTTCCGCCTGGGCTCAAAATCCTTCTGCCTAGGTGGCGAATGGTGATCATATCGGCTGCGTTGTTCCTTTCCCTTCCTCTGGGCTTCGTCATTCTCCTCCATGTTTATAAATCGGGCCGCCCGTTCTCTAAGCTCGTCCATATTTCGTGGTGGTTCAGAAAAGAGTGATCTAGAAAAGGGTCTCGACCTCAGACTGGCTTTTATGGCATGCATGGCTACGGCCGGGTGAAGATCAGGGATTTTCAAACTTGCTTGCGCGAATTTGGTCATGTAACTTCTGAGTGACTCTCCCTGACTTTGTCGGACTCTTGTGAGGGAAATAGAATCTGTAACCACGGGCTTGCAATCGGCAAATCTAGCCACAAACTTAGCACACAGAGATTCAAAGGAATCTATGGAAAGTGGTGGCAAGGCATAATACCAGTCCAAGGCTACTCCCTTCAAAGTGGTGGGAAAAAGGCGGCAATGCACTCGTAGGTCCTCGGATACCAAACTGGCTTGGGTGAGGTAAGCTTTTATGTGTGAAGTCGGGTCAGTCCCGCCTTCGTATTTCTCTGTGGTTATTCCCTTGATATTCTCAGGGAATCTGCACTTCATAATCTCCGACACAAAAGGATGGAAAGTAGTCAACCTCTATAAATCTGGATTTTCCGGAATGCGCGTATCGTGGAAGGGCATCTCTTGTACAATGGGAGGAAAGTTTTGCGGGTCTTTGCCTCCCCTACTTTGTCCTTGGCCTGCACCCTCCTTCTCACGATCATTGTCTTCCTTTTCTGCACCGTTGTTGCATTCTTCCGGCACAGGTCTGCTATGAACTGATTCAGCACGCTCCCCTCCCCCGGCATTGCCCTCATGGGCTGTCTTTTGCTTTTTTATGGCAGCCATTTCCTCCTGGTGCTGCTCCCGAAGTTTTCTCCTTTTCTCTTCTTGCCTCTGCCTCCATTTGTTCATTTCCTCCTCCATCTGTTGTTTCATCGCGGCCATGGCGCTTTCCATTTGACCTTTTAACATTTCTATTAACGCCGGATCCATTGATATCCCTTCAAAAATCGATTGCGCTTTACTCCGCGTCTTTACCATGTACCTTGTGGTCCCGGGAGATGATTTACCGGGGCCCCACGGTGGGCGCCAAAATGTTCTGCCGGATCCTGGGCCCTGCCGAGCTCCTTCGTTGGTACGGGTGAGAACGCCTTGCACCTCGGCCGAGTCCGATCTGGTAGGACACTCACAATATGGGAGAGGTACCTGCAAAAGGCACTCCGATGCTTAAGTCAGTACGATACTTTTCTGGGGGGGATTTTAGTAAACAGCATAATGGGGAAAGATTACTTATCCTTTGAGTTGACCTTGTAAGGGTATTTATACCCTTACCCTGACGGTTGGTTAGGTGGGAGGGGGAAGTCCCGTTAGCTGGCTTCTCCCTGTCCGAGGTATACGTGTCATCCGAGGGGCAGTTTATCAAGTTCCCATGTTCATCATTGACTTTTGGGGAAAATGTCATGTTAGCCAGTCACATCGCGGGTCACCATCAGTTCGTGATAAGATCGCTTTCCGACCTTGATTTCCTTCGCCGAGTTAGGCTGGGGTCGGCCCAAGGAGCTTAGCCGAGCTCATACCATCTCGGTATGTACAGTTATTATTTAAAATAATCTTACTCTCCCTTTTCTTATTTATTCGATTGCTAACTCACCTATTGTTATAATTATCTGTTATTATTAATAATGAAAATTAGTTTAAATAAGAGAATTTATTTTAATAAAATTCTTAATTAATTAATAATAAATTTGTAGATAATTTTTTTTCTCTTTAACATCAATTATCAACACCTAAGATACATCATATAATCAATACATTTTGTTCAATTTTCGATTAACCTTGGTCTTATATTAAATAATTTGTCAAACAACTTATTATAAATATAAAAAAAATAGAAGATAACTAATAAAACATAACTAAATAACAATTTCGACTAATATTTTTTTTAACTCGGATCAATGACACCTGTATACTAAATTGAGTTTCTTCAATATCTATTCCTCAAACATTACATTTAAGGTCATTACATGCACATATCACATGTGCAAAATATATGAGGTTGATGGTGAGTTTAACCAATATATAATCTAGAAGATCTCATTTTAAAGAAAACAAAATTTATATATAAACTTTTTTATCTTCACTCCCAATTCTCATATGCATAAACTCAAGATATGAACATCAGTTGTCACTTTCATTACATTCACGTAATATATATATATATATATATATACAATATTATATAATAAATAAGACTAAATTTGAGTCATAATAAATTATCATAATATTAATCATAAATATTTTTAAAGAGGATGAATTAATCATGTGTCGAGCAAATGATACGAGCTGGGATCATGCAAGCCCAATCCCCTTAACTTATTATGAAAATAAGAGAGTGTATCTAAAAAACACTTCAAGTTAATATATGGATAAGACTATAAAACGAGAATATAATTAGTTATGAGATAATAGTAATTCAATAGATTAAAATTAGATAGATTTATAAATAAAATATATACATTATTTTTAACTTATACAATATAATTTTTCATAAAAATATAATATATTTTTTTTATTTATAAATAAAAAATAGAGAATTAATTAATCAACCATTCTGAAAAAAATAATAAAAACTAATTATAATATCACATATCAAATTCAAATAAATATATAATTCCTCGTTAAATTATATATACATTATCTTTGACACCACCGAAGAATATAATTTCAAAATTCAAGTTTAATTTAAAATTTAAAATTTTTAATTACTAAAATAGAAGGAAAAATTGAAGGTTAAATTGAAAATATTTTAGTAGACTCAAGATAACTAATGGTTACTCAACTTCAAACAAATTTTCTAATCAATTACACCTATAGTAAACCAAACACACCGCCTCTTTCCATAATTTTCCCCCATATTACCTAAAATAACCCTAATATTAGTCTTTGTTCTCTGGTTTGCCCGGCCGATTTCTCATGCTGATGTGCTTCTTTGATTTGCTCCATACTCAGTCGCCGCAACATGCTTCATCCACGTAAATATCATGATGTTGACTATCCATTCACTTTTATCCCCTTTTCCATAATCCATTAACTACATTCTTAGCCCAATTCCTTTCTTTATAATTGATTCTGCAATGTTAATAATCACTTATTTCTATTCATGCTTATGCTAATTTTTTTTTGATAATTATTTATTTATTTCTGACAATTAATTGTCTATATGTTCATTATTGTATGTGAGTATCTATATTTCTATCCTACAAAAGAATTACAGGAGTAATGTAGAATTTTTATTCTGATATATATATATATATATATATATATATATATATATATATTAATTTTATTTATATTTCCACACAACAAACTCCTAGAAAATCTATCTTCTTTTTTTTTGCTATTTTGTCTCATGGTCTCATTTTTCCCCTTATTTTTATCATTCGTGGTTCTTTTCGTGCTGCCAAATAGACTGTTAAATCTATTTATCGAGTCATAAATTAATGAACCAAAATGGGATATGATAATTCATATTATTCTATTATTTTATACCGATGACGACACATCTGTTAATATATTTTAATAAATTTAAGAACAAGTACTTTAAATATATTAATTAGTGATTAAAAAGTTACTAGCATTCGTGAGGATAAATTACAAATTACCTTAAAAAACTTATTCAGAAAAAAGAAAATTATCTTAAAACTGTATTAATAATTAATACTAGGACTTGTTATAATTTTCTTTGAATATTTTAACCAATACTTTACGAAATTAGTTAGATTCATTACTTAACAAAGAGAGAGTAGAGAATGGTGACAAGTGAGTGATGTCATATCATGTCGGAAGACGAGGGCACGTAGGCAGCTCCCATAAATGCCGACAGATTAATTTTTCCGATGACAAGTCGGTGTCCTAAGTTTATGGGTCCTCTCTTCACACTTCTGCTGCCAATCTTCGAGCACCATCCTTTACCTATATTCTAGAGCTACCACAAACAATTGTTTTTAGTAATATATATTTTTTACCAACTCAATTAATAACTTTAAATTATTTTTTAGATTAAATTAAAATATTTATTAAAATTAGTTTAAGTTTGTAAATTGCATACATTACAAACTGCAATCACATATTCTAGATGTTTTAGTTATCTAAAACTATATTATGTATATAATTAAGATACTATTAAATAATTCAACCATAACATTCATGAAATTAATTAGCACCATTTATTAAAATGATTAAAAATACGACCGCTTTTGTGTCTTATATATAGTAATTATTATTGTTGAATATATAATTACTCTGCAACCAAACTTTATTTAAACAGCATTAGTATTTATTATAAAAAGTAGTAAAAGATTAAAAAAGAGTAGCAGGACAAGGGGTTAAAAAGTAAAAGTAAAAGTAAATGTCTGAACATCATAGATACAGATGTTAATGTAATGGCAAGTATTTGAAAGGCTTTCCAGAGTGAGACACCTCTTTTTCTGCAGACGGGTCATTGATGACCACATCCTCTCTTATCTTCAACTCCAAGTTCAAACAAATAAATAATACCCTAAAAATATATATATATATATATATATATATATATATATATATATATTTTAATTTATTTAATTAATAATCGTATTAAATAGTATTATTAATAATAATATTATTAGAAGCAATATAAAAATAAAAAATAATAAAATAAAAAGAGAGTCTTAGTCCTAGTTATTATCCTTAGCGGTGGCATATGACTCTTTCATTCAATGGAGTCACCCTTTGAGAAGTAGAATTGTTGATTGTGTGGTCTTATAGATCTTCTATTCTTCTCTTGAAGTCGCATCTCCAGCACGCAAAAAACCAAACCCCAAATAAAACAAAATTTTATTTATTTATTTATTTATTCATTCATTCATTCGGTTATTTTATTTTTAGAAAAAGTGGAGAGCGATATGGAATTTGACGAGCACGAAGACCAAGAGGAAGAAGAAGAAGAGGAGGAAATGGGATTCTCCGTTGCGGCGGCGGGGGCGCCATCGGGTTACGACACCGCGCCGAGGTCCAAAATCAGCGGCGCCGAGGGAGTCACGGCCACTGTGAATTCCGGTCGCAAAGGCGGCTCCAAGGTGAGATACAGAGAATGTCAGAAAAATCACGCCGTAAGCATCGGTGGCCACGCCGTTGACGGATGCTGTGAGTTTCTCGCTGCTGGAGAGGAAGGCACGCTTGAGGCTGTAATTTGCGCCGCCTGTAACTGTCACCGGAACTTCCACCGGAAAGAGATCGACGGCGAAACTGGTTCTTATCACCAGCAGCAGCCGCGGTCTCAGCCGCTGCATCCTCAGTACCACCACCAACTCTCTCCTTACTACCACCGCGCGCCACCGCCTTCCGCCGCGGGATACCTCCACCACCACATGGTAACTCTGCCGGTGTCTCAGCACCGGCCGTTAGCTCTGCCTCCTCTGGCTACGGGAGGAGTGTTCAGTAGAGAAGAGGAGGACATGTCAAACCCTAGCTCCAGCGGCGGAGGAGGCGGCGGCTGTGGTTTCGGTGGTGGCGGTGGTAGTGGGAGCGGAACGAAGAAGAGGTTTAGGACAAAGTTCACGCAGGAGCAGAAGGATAAGATGCTGGCATTTGCTGAGAAGTTAGGTTGGAGAATTCAGAAGCATGATGAAGCTGCTGTGGAACAATTCTGTGCTGAAAATTGTATCAAGAGGCACGTGCTCAAGGTTTGGATGCATAATAACAAACACAACTTTGGTAAGAAATAAAACCCTAATTTCCATTCTTCATTTCTCTCTTTCAATTTTTAGGTCAATAATCATGGTTGAACATTTTAGGTAATGTAGAATTTGAATTAGTGGAGATCTAGATAGGTAGCTAGGGTTAATAGTTAGTTTGATTTCATGTGTTTAATTTTATGATGTGATTTGCGTTTATGTATGTGTATAATAGCTAATCCTGAGCAACGTTCAACTGGGAATGGATCGAATCACATGAACAACTCGCCAATAATTGCGAATTCTGAATTGTCCTAAATTAAGCAAATAAAGAAGATGGAAGTTGATGATGGAAGGGTTTGCAAAATGTTGATCTTATTATCAGTGATATGATCAGGTGATAGTGAGGAGGGGAGTACGCAATGGAAGTGTGTGGATGAGCGCAGAGAATAAATTCTAACATTAGTTGTATTTAACGTGGGTGGAATGCAAGTGCAAAGCTGTTTTAAGTTGCTACTACTTTGCTGTGTTCCTTATCATTTGTCGTGTTTTCCTGTTTTTCCATCCTAACAATACCGCCCTGGTTTTATTATTCTGGTTTCTCTCTCATATTAATGTCTGTCACACTCTTCTTCTTTCTTTGATTCTGGACCTGAAAGTTCACAAACGATTTAATGAGTCAAAGAGATTTGATGATCCAAAAGTGAAGAAGTGACGCTACCAATTTTTCTTTTGGTCTGATTTGAACCATCACCATATCATTCCACTATTTTATGTTCCTTTTGACGTTGTTGTTTGTTTCTGGTATTTGTTGAAGACTAGGTACCGCGTCCTCCATTATTAAATGTTCCACCGAGTACTTTCAGTTAATTTCTTCCCTTTTTATGTGTTTGGTCGCTGTTGCTTAATTATTATTATTAATTTGTTGGATTTATGAGTAATTTAAATGGCATTCCCGCATGTGTGAAAGTGAGAAAGTAATGGAAAACTATGAGTGGGTGTCTCACGCGGCAAACTCGTATCGTACACTGTTTTACTGTTGCGTCGCAGATCACAGTGTTGCAGACCAGACATGCAGACTTTTTCTGATTTTGATAACACTGCACCACGTTAATGCTCCTCCATCCACTCTTTCTTATCTATTTCTTTTTCATTTTTTCTCGTTAACTATCTCCAACCATTTCTGTTTTTCAAACACATACAAATTATTCAAAAACTTTAACTTCATTTTCGAACGCTGTTAGCCATGGCCTATGGGCACTGCAACTCCCTCTAGCTTATGTGTATCTTGCATTTCTATGCGGGTTCGCTATCAACTTTTCAGTTGCAGAGTTGAAAATGAATTAAATTAAGCTTGTGTATAAATACTGTATTTATATATAAGCTTATATATAAAAACAAGCTTATTATACGTAGACATGATGAACAAACACGAAGGAGGTCACTTGTTTTTAAGTTCGTACCGTTTTTCTTTCTTATTCTTTTTTGTTTGTTTGCAATATTTGCACCTTATATTGCTCGTATGATTTTATGCATAAAAACCTTTGAGTATGCAGTTTTCTCCTACTTTGAAGTTAAAATCGCAAATTGTGATTAAGTAACAAATGAAATGTAGCAAATAACAAATGGTACCATAGTAAATTATTAATGAGAATTATTTGCTTTTTAGTATAAAAATTGACGAGAAAGTTACACTGAAAAAAACTGAAAATATTTGTTTTTAAAACATTAATAGTACGATACCCAATCAATATTTTTCTCTATTTTATTATATATGTATATATATTATCACATATTATACTTATTAATTTTCTATTTTTTTTCTTTCTCCGAACATAGACGCCAATTAGATTTTCATGGAACATTTTCCATTGAAAATTAACTTTTATTTCTCCTTTAGTAAAATTCAACTCGATAACAATTTTTAGAGGGTCTTGTTATTGATAAATAATTTAAGTACTCCAGTTGAAGAGTTAATAAATATTTTTTTAATTAAAATTTATGTACGGTAAAACTACATCAATAATATCTTTTAAAAAAATATATATATATATCCTAAGAATTACATTAGTTATCACTCTCTTTTGATTTAATGATGTAAGAATGATGCATCTTCTAAAATGCAATTGGTGGAGTCTCTCTCTCTCTCTTCTGCCATTCACTTTAGCAAGTCCTGTGATTGGTCAATTTTTTATTTCGTTTAAATTTTCTATCAATTGAACTATTCATATAAAATAGTAAAAAGTTCATTAAAAGTCAGAGCAATAAAAATCTCAATTAGTTAAGTAAATTAGAAAATGCACTATAATAAAAAAGATTTTTTTTTCATATATACAATTTGTCCCATCTACATGTCTATGCTAGAGTTGATATAATTCACCCTATAGTAGGAAGATATATATTGATAACAACCCCAGTTTGGTTTCTACAAGGACATGTAATTGTCGGCAAAACTACCAAGTGTAATGCTCAATCAATTTAATTAACTACCATTTGTAAAGCTCAATTAATTTTACTGGCATCTCATTTAAATAGAGTGCGTAGTAGGCAATACAATTGAGTTTAATTGATAAGACGTTGATGTGCACCTGCAAACAAATTTGTTACCCAGGGTTGGTTTACTTAATCAATCACATTAATTCGTCTCGAACATGATTAGTTCGGAGAAATTAATATCATGTTTAAGTGATCGTACCACGTAATATGTTTGTGTCCCCCACAAGGTTACCATCTACAAACTCAAGTACATATATAAAATAATTTTGTTATATTATTGCAAATCATCCTGATAATATGGTAAACTTGAATACCACTTTATTAGTTTTAATTTTGTCCATCATATACATTTCTTTCTTTCCTTTACTTTAAGCGAAGCATAGTTGTTAGTTTGAATTTAGATATAAGTAAATTAATCACATAGACGAAGAATTTTATTATTGAAATTAATTTTTATTTAATTCGAATAGGATGGTCTTTAATAAAAGAATGTGTTTTTTTACTGAGAAAAAAAGGTCTCTCATGAGTTATAATAAAATTGTAGAATGTTTTATCTTTAATGAATTTGTGCCTCTCAAAGTAAGACAGAGAAATGATGATTTGTTTAGTTGTAAATGGCGAGGCAGGAAGACATGACCTTAACTTCAATCCTACAATAAATAATAACAAAATAAGCAAGCTCTCTAATTTGACACAAATATTGTTGACGGTGGAACTTCTTTTAAAAATTTAATGAGGAGGATCACCAGCCCATGGAGTATATTAGTATGGTCTTTAATTGATTTAATTGCAGAGAAAATAATTGATTTAAATACATTACATGAAGAATTCAAACCCACGGTTGACCTAATAATAAAGGATTTTAATAGGTTTAAGGTTGGATCCTTAGTTGTTGTTACAAACCAAAAATAATGCAGGTAGCATTAATTGAATCTAGCACAAGACAAATGGCAGGAATATGAATTAGAAGAAGGAGCTTATCAAACTCCAAAATCACAATAAAGGCGCTTCCCAATGGAGCGTCAATGAAAATTACCAAAATGTGGGGAGATTAAAACAAATATATTTTTGGTAATCGTTCCAAGGTATGTTTGAGGCAAAAATATTATTTTTTAATGATGATTATTTTATAATGGGTGAACATTTACGCATAGAGTCGTTAAAATAGATAATAATTTGTGAGGTATTTCTTTAGGTTAGATTGGGTAAAAAATTTACATTAAATAACAAATTTAAAAAATTGATCCGACTGATGTAAGTTGAATCTAGGTAAGTTAATCCCAGTCATACAAAGCTATATGTAATTAACTTATTATCCACCTATTTATCTATAGAATTTAAATAAAGTTTTACCTTATTATATTATGTATAAAATTTATTGGTTTTAAAAATAATTATTAAAGTTAATTAATTATTTTTTTTATAGATTAATTAAATTTTTATGTATATTTTTTATTTTTTAATTAATTTTGATAGATCAAAATTTACCTATTTGATCTATACAGAAAGTGAGTCAAGTAAAAAAAAATACATATTATCAACATACATATTGAAGGATTGATCCACCTATAAGGATGTCAACGTGTAGGTTGAAGGCGGGTTTAACTCCTCTTACTCCTACCCATTAAAGATAGGGCATGTTTGAGTTTTTAAGAAATAAGTTGAAGATTTTGAAACTCATGCTCACCCCTATCATATTGAATTTGGTTTAACCCACGTATAGCTTATTAAAAAAAACTTATTTATATATTTTTAAAGTTAAATTATTAATTATATTTTAAATAAAATAATATATTAAAATAATAAATAATAAAATTTCATAATTAAAATTTAAGAATTAAATAAAATATTTGTTAAATGTATTATTTTATGTTACTTTGTTTAAAATAATTAATTTATATATATTTAGATGGGTTCAAGGAATATAGTGATATCTCCTCCCTCAATTAAAAAGAGAAGTAGGTGAGGGGATGATCAAAACATATTTTTCTTATTAATATATAAGGACAGATCCTTAATTGTGGTGAGTTGATTTGATTACCTATTTTAATAATTTTATCGATAATATCATCTTTATCTAATTGAATGACTCTTCGACGATCACGCAGGATTAATCAAAAAATTTTACTAATAAAAAGATAGAAACATATAAATTTAAAGTCCGAAAAAAAGATAAAAATATGATAAAATCTTGATTTTTAAAAGGAGATACGAAAAAGATTAAGATATAGGAGAGTTAAGTTATCTTATAAAAATTAAGATTAAAGATTTAAGAAAAAGATATTTAATACTTTTATAAATAATATAAATAATGCAGCATAATTAACACAAAATTTGTTAGAGATATAAAGATAGGATATGTGTTGTATATACATAAGTGAGGAATAATCTTTACATTATAAGCTGATTTATAGGATTGAGTTAGGCTCTTTCACTCACATTTTTAACAAAATTTTTATACTAAAATAATATATACATAACATTTCTCACTAAAATATAAATATACAATGAGAATCCTCCCCCTGTATGATCATTTTATTTTTTTCAATTAAATTTGCATTCAATATATAAAGACCATTTCCAAAGAATTCCCGATCACGCACTACACGGTTAAAGATAACGCGTTTGTCACAACTCGGAACCATTAATACTAACAATAGAAAGGAGCAACAACATTAATAAATGCATATCTCCATACTGCATTACTCGCTCCCTTTCTTTTGACCAAAGTGTTAACATCAATTTTCAAAATAACTTTTTTCTTTAAATTTACTATTAGCATTAATTATTTTTTTCTTAGTTATACTAAAAAATAATGAAAACAATAACATAGGTAATAAATAAAATAGATAAAAATATTATATTAAAAAACTATAATTGATTTTAATATGAATGAGAAATTAATTACTTTTCTTGATTAATGTATTCTGACCTGAACCAATATACAGACTGCATTTGTGTTAACTTAAAAAAAAGTGTTTTTATTAAAAAATTACCCATGAAATTTTTTAAGCGTTTGTATAAAGTGATTCCCTAAAAAGAATATAAAAACCAGTTTTTATACTTTCTGAAAAACAATTTAATACTGTTTTTTTAAATAATTTTTAAAAAAAATACTATTTAAAAGTTTAAGCAAAGTGGTCTATAAAAAGGAATGATGAAAATCATAACACTTTATTAGAAAAGATTATTTATTAAAAAAGATTATTTATAGTATCTATATTTTAATAAAAAGTTATCACTTTTAGATGCTCATAATCAGTTTTAAGAATTGATATTCATCAAACCATATTCTTTTTATCCATCAAATTTTTATTTATCATCTATCGAAATTATCATCTTTCTAACGATGCAATCATGTCATAAATCTGAGAAAAAAATAATCTCTAAACTGTATTCGATTTACGTTTTCCAGTTAACAAGAATATTTTAATCGTAAACGATGGAGTAGTAGCTAAGGATCATGTAAAAAATAAAATAAAAATTCTGGTACTTGAAAGCCTGAGAATCAAATAATTATTAAAAATATAATATATTCATAATTTTAATTTATAAAAAATATCTATATTTATTTTAATACCTAAAGCGTATTATTTATTATTATTTAATTCCTAACTCAAAACATATTAATTAAAATAAATAATTGAATTCAGGAATCAATATAATAATAAATTAATATATTCCAGGATTAGAGTAATAATAAATATATATTTTACTATTTTATGTAATTAGATTATTCGACTGCTCTGAACTCAGATGATGAATACTAACAAGAAATGAAAAACAATTCTTCAGTTGACTAGAAAAATGGATTCTGATTCAAATTTTGCTACGTAAATTGCATGGCTGAGAATTTTGGAGGTCGTTATTAATTCAATGACTTTAGGAGACCAAAATTTATTTGACTGAAGGTGGGTTCCAGATTTGGGTGATGCTATTTAGTCTTTTAAGATGTCATCTTTATAGCTTAATCTGACTTTGATAATATAATAATATTCAAATTTGGTGCATTTTTCGCATAACGAAACAAGTGTCTTTCGAAAGTCAACGAAAGGAGCTCTAGTTGAATATGATGTCGGGATACATAAATTACGTACCTTTTACTTTTCGTTGTATGTCATTTTTTTAGTGTTTGCATTAAATGGAACTGTTAATTGACTTCAAACTTCGAAAAATTTCTCTCTCTCTCTCTCTCTCTTCCTGAATCTTCAAATTTTGAAGCTAATCTTCCTATTCAATAGTAGTTGGTCAAATAGTTTGTGGTTTTGGATGGGAATGACGTGTTGACTAAAAATTAGGTGACTTTATCTTGTGAAAATTTTATATTTATCTTTTTTTTATATATAATTTTTAATGAAATTTAATATCATTTTTCCTGTTTAACTGTTAAATTTCGAAATGACAGTTTTTTTTTATTTTTTTTATAAAGTCACTAATTTTTGTATGAAATAATTATTTTTACTTTAGATTCATTTAGTCAACATGCTATTATGTTAATATCTATTGTTAGAGGCGCTTTTGAGAAGAAGTTGAGTTTAACATAATATACATTTTTTTCAAAGCAACATTTATATAATTTTTTTATATATGTATTGGATATAAAATATATGTTTAATATTATTTTAATAAATATCCAACACATACTAACTCAAACGGAGCATTGTTTCGATTTGAGCTCGTATTATTCGAATGACTTTTGAGAATTAGTAGACCTTGTTAAAATGAAAAAAGGATTGTACCCATAATAAAATATCAACTGACTTATTCCTATTTCGAAGAAAAGAGGATGATTTCATAAAAAAAAAGACATTTTTTTTATCATTCGTCATAATAGTTAACCGCTACAATTTCTAGACGAACATCTATCATTGATGAACTAAAAAATTATACACATTAAATAGTTTGTCTCTAAAATTACTAGAGCCAATTTAATTGGGAGAAATTTGAATAGGATGTACAAGATTCTGTATTCAATTTCAAACCTTGTTTTCATCTTTGTATGCCAAATCACTGCTACCATATATATTGTTTTTATTTGTCTATTCTACAACATCAATCATTTAATTGTTATGTCAAAATGGATTTGAAATGCCTAGCCTAAAGATTTTCGCCACCCTTTTTGGTTTTAACCAGTAACATTTGATTGTAATGTATGTTGTTGACCCCATTTTATTTTATTTTAATTTTTTATTTCAGAGGCACTTATTTCATTCTCTTCTTTTCCTTTAATAAATTCTGGATTGTGATGGTTGAAAATTAATAATTGAGACAGGCCTTCTGGGTTATGATAAATAGGGAGTTTAGAAAATGGGCCAAAATGGACCTACTTGATCTGAAGGAGAGCTCATCAACATTCAACAGTAGTGAAGATGGACCTTCAGAACGCTTTTAATCTTATCTTTAATCTGACCAAACTGTCAGATCATGTCAGGGTGATTTAGACATGATGAAATTACCTTCATCCAAATTAAAAATCAAGTGGGGACCATCCAGTAAAGACCTACATTACATTTTTCTAAAGTTTTTGTTATTATTTTTATCATTCAATAAAAATAATATTTCATAAGAAACAAATCAATACATTGAACCCGTATCCTTCTTTCTCATGTTAATACAATGAAAAATATTTGATAGACAACTACGATACGCAGACAACTAAATAATGTATGAAGAGAAAAATACATATATGTATATACTATGTGAGAATTAACTGGTTAATTGTATATTATAATTTACTAAGAAATAAAGTTGAACTACAATATCATATACTCTATCAAAATAGACTTCCCAACCCCTACATAATTGCACAAGAGAGATCAAAATAATTAGAGAGTTATCAAATATGCAAAATTAATTTCATTAAACCTCAGGTGTGAATAGAATTTATCCTTAAAATAATCAGTAACAAAACTAAATTCAGTGAATTGTAAACTAATTGGCCAATTATTAAGAGAATCATCATTTACTTTTCATCAATTTTGAGAAACTCTTTTTTATCAATTATTTATTTAATTTTTGTACAGAAAAATCTCATTCCAATCCAAACAGCTCATTTTCCTAAACAAGCGTGCAGTTTTTGTGCCGTTATTAGCGTATGTTATGTTTGGGATCTTAAACTCTATGGGCCTTCAATCTTCATTATTGAAAACAGTAGACCCCAAAAGAACGGAAGAATAAGACATGGAAAACCAAGAACAATGTTGTGATGCCTTCACTTGTGAATTCCCCTACAACGGAGACTGCAAGACCCACATGCTGAACAATGCAGCTAAATAATTTGAAATATTATACAACAAAAAATTAAATATATATACCCAAAAACTATATGAAATATTATTTATCCTTAATAAAATATTATTTTAAGACCAAAACCAGCTGTGCGTACCAAAAGAATATCGAACCCTCCAAAGAGACATGTAGTTCTGGAAACTAAGCTCATTTCATCCTGAACCATTCCAATTTTAGCAATAGATGGTTTATCTTGTGCTCGAACTAACTACATAATTTCCTGAATCTAATAATCGCGATGCATTAATGTTAAATATTTAACACATCCAACTCCGAGATACACAAAAGAGAAGGGAGTGAAATTAAGAGATTAAAAAAATAAATCCAACATTATATATCCATTCAAATTACAACAAATCAATTGACTTCCACATTCAGAAAGCAACACAGGTAAAACAAATATACCAGGAAAACGGAATGTGTTTCAACTTTAATACTATAACAGCTCCATAAACTAGACTGGCAGACTACCATATAAAGATAGAACACTTCAATGTTTCTGTGAATATAATTTTTTTTTATCAACACAAACCTCATCTTTGGTATTATACATAAAGTTTCTCTTCAATCCCATGTGTGTCAGTGAGGCTGCAATGCTCCTTGAATATTTTTAACAGCACTGTCATAGTGCACAAAGCCCATGAACCAAAATTCATGGTTGTCAACAGAGATAATCTGTATATATTTTTCGGATGGGTTGGTTCTGCTTGTTGATGCGTTTACTGCTCTCAGCTGGTGCAATGGAATGACCACCTAATGCATCGGAAGACACGCGTGTGTAAGTACTTTAAAAAAATAAATATATGACAATGTAAGTAAAGGAGTGTGCAATCAATCTCCTCAGGATCTTGTACAGATGAGTAAATGGCCAATAATTATAAATTACACGTCGTTTAATCTAACATGTGGACCAAAAGGAGCAGCACTTTTAAGAGATTTGACCATAAGATAAATATTTTAGCATTGAAAATGTTTTGGTGGTGTTTAGTTTTTTAATACCCCTACAAAAAATGAATTTAAGTGAATGATTGCTGAAAATGTTCAACATATAAAGGGCACTAAATGCAGCAGCAGCACAACTCTTTCCTTCTTTAAATTAGTAAAACATACTTCAATTTCCATAGTACAGTCTCCATATTTTTATTAAATGCCGATGCCAATAAGTTCCTTGGTTATACATTCAGCAATAAAATGAAAATACTTTTTAAGACAAAATTATTACTCACTAATTCAAAATTAAAAAGTTTAGAAATGAAAAATGAGCTTCTCTTCATTGGCGTGGATCATAGAGGGTATTACAGCAAAGCAGTCACATATCCTCAGTACCATTCCATCATTCCTTGATAAAATAATATGGATCATGATGAACATAATTTCAGTGGTGGTAAAGATTCTAAAGGATGGAATAAATTATATGATCACCAAACAAAAGACCACATATATGGTTAGCTGAAGGAGAAGCATAGTTAAGGGTTGTTATACCATTCAAATTTTATATTTTGACAAACTAATGTTTTACATTTAATTAGGATTTTATTATTTCTGGGTAATAAATAACCTTCAAGTGTTTTATGTTTAGACTCTGCACACCTAATAGTATTGACATTTTTTGTCTTAAAGAGAAGTACTCTTGGAGTCTTGGTTACCATCCTACATCTAAATCTAATAAGGATTTGCTACACTAGAAAATCATAACAAAATAATAATTGTTAAATAACACAATAACCACTGGATATACTTCTCCATTCTGCATAACTAGCACACAGATTATTGCAAATCAAATTGCATCCCTACAAACAGACTAATAGAGCACACAGCAACGAACTCTTTCCTCATCATTGACATGAGTTCAAAAACAGAGTTCCAAACTATATAATCGTAAATGCTAATAAAAATCCGAAGAAATTATTCATTCAGAATTACCACCGTGTATTTTAGCAAAAAAAACACATTAGCAAACCTCATTTCTTTAATTACTATAAGAATTCATGAACACGAGAGTAAAAAGTACGAGTCAACACACAAGCAAAAAATGTAACCTACCTTCAATTAATTCCACAGTCCTCATCCTCGCAACAGCATAATAAATTAGAAGAATCATGTATGATACACATACTCTAAATCTTGATTAATAATTTCAAATAATATCAGTAATCATGCAATTTCGAAGAAGTGCAACGAAACACAGGAACTAACCAATCTACCCGGTAAATCATCCTCATCTAATGAAATTTTGCATTTATTTTGAAACAACTTGCATGCAATTGTTTTTTGCTCAATTTTTATATATAAAAAGAAATAATAGTAATAAACATCCAAGATGAACAAGCAATGACATAAAACAAAGGCATCAAAAGATTACAGAAGAAGGGAGGAGGTTATACCTTATAATAGCTCCACTGAGTCTGATCACCAACTTGATATGAAAGAGGATTATCACTACAAAAAGCCAACTTAGCAGTTGATAAATACAAGACACCCATAACAGGACCAGCAGAAGTGGACAAGTAGCATGCATAAGTTTTAAGAAGCTGCTCCTCAGGAACAGTCTCAAATGTTTGCCTAAAGATCTTCTCATAACCTCCTTCTGCAAGCACTTTTGTTCCCTGAGCAATCCTCCCCACAGCAGCATCCGCAAAACTCGGTCCCGTTTTCACTGTTCAACGCAAAATCACATCAAATAATAAAATCACACAACATAACAATAGAATATAATAAGGCAAAGATACTAACAGTGCTGCCACATGTTGCCGGCGAAATCCTCGGTCTTCTTAGCGGCATCGGCGGCTTTCTTCCCCCATTTACCGAGAACGTCTTTCACCGAATCTAAAGTAGTCTTATTAGTAGCAACAGGCGCAGGAGTAACATAGGGATTGGAATCTGTGGGCATAGTAGTGGCTGCATCTCCGGAAATCGGTGCGCGAGATTCAGGTGCTGCAGCAGGTGGTTGTTGAGGAGGTGGCACGACGTCGTTTGGGTCTAGTTTAGGGTATGGAGCATAATCAGTGGAGTGAGATTGTTCTGCTTTGGGGGTGGTGGTGGTGGTTTGGGTTTGGGTTTGGGTGTGGGTTTCTTCTGGTTTGGTCTCGGTGGCTTGGGTTTGGGTTTGGGCGTCGCCACTCATGTTGATCGGAGTAGTAGATGAAATGAAACGTGTGTGTGTGGGACTTCAATTCAAACGTCTATTTCAGCAAAACCGTCAACGCCTTCACCTTCTTCAATGCTCTTTCTGGATCTGCCCGTTTTCTCTCCTTTTCAAATTAGTTTTGGTCTTGCTTCTCTTTCACTTTTTCCAAACTTCTCGTTGGGCTCTAATAGTCCAAGTTTTATCAAAGCCCACTACACATTTCTTGGACCTTTCCGTTGGACTTTAAGTCCCATTTTACCCTTTATAAAAATTACACCTTTCTATTCTTCTTGTTTCACTCATCCTAACTCTTATTCTCTTCAACACCCTTTTTCTTCTTCTTCTCCATTGCACTTTCCTTTCTTATTTTTATTCTCCATCGCACTTTTCAACAATTTTACTATTATTGGGTGCACAGAGTAAAAAGGGAGGTGGACGGAGAAAAACTGCCATTCTATTACTAATTTCAGAGCCCACTAGTTATTCCTTGGACCAAATTTCACTTTTTCGCATCACACTTGTCCATATTTTTAAATACACTGTTTTCCTTCTTTTTTAAACACCATTCTTTACTCGTCTCGTTTCACTACACTCTTTCTTATGTTACATCTTGTCTTTCTTCTTAGCATTTGATTAAAAGTAGTTACACTTGTTTAATTCATTATAATTGGTAATTATGTTTAATAATTGAAGGGATTTGATTTTGGTGTCATGATAATTCAAAACTAAATTGAACAAGTGTAGGTGTTTGATCAAAATATCATCTCTCTGTTATATTGTTTCTTATCACTAGATGGGTACTCTTGAATAATTAATAAAAGGTATCATATTGGAACCATGTGTTTTTTAAAGAATCAAATCTTGTATTGCATTATGATCAATCACAATATCTTAGAACAGCTCAATTTATGCCCAAAGGGACCATGATTAGATTAAGGAAAAACAATTTTATATATTATTTTTGATAAAGAAAAATGGGAGAACAAGGAGACAATCTCAATGGGCAGGCTATCAGTGCCTTGTTGGGCAAGGGATTTCCCATAAAAAAATTGCCCACCAAAGCAAGAAAGGAGCGTCAGAGAAAATTGAATCCACACCCATAAACAGAATTAATTCTAGATACTTAACCAACTATGCCAATCTACTTTGTCAGGAAAACCAATATGACTTGGCTACTTGTCCTCAATATATAACCACAACACAATAATGTGGCAGAGCAAATAAAGCTGAAACAAGTTAACAACCTGAATCATGTAATAGTATTTGGGATTGCAAGTAACGTTTGGTAGATTCCAAAGATGACAAATTCACGCGAGGTTATAATAAAAAGTGCGAGAATTGGGACAGAAACCAACACCCGAACAGTAAATTGAAGGTACCTCATTGTTGGATTTACGTCTTACAGCACACTCTCTAAGGTAATGGATAATGTTTAGTGCGTTTGGAATAGTTCGTGGTGACAAAAAAATCAATTAACATTTCATGTTGAAGGTGAAGCAACAAATAGTTACTTCAACTTTTTTGAACGTATCACCATGATGTTAAGGGGTAAAATTGATTTTGTGTAATCAGCCGATTTATTTATTTATGAACTATTACAATGGAACTTCTTATCCCAATTTTTTTCAACATATTGGTTGCTCGGTCTCTTCGTTAACTTAAAATAAGACCTGGATCTCAGTTTTACAAATTTTCGGTGGACAAAAAGCTCCTCGTTTCGAAAATTTATTCAAAATGAAAACGCCTGCAATCAAGTTTACTCAGAATTCCAAGAAAAATAAACAAATATATAAAACTTATAAACAACACAGTTCAACAGGTTAAAAGAAAAGATAGACTGAGCTTTAGAAACAAGTTTATTTCCTTTTTATTTTTCAAAGGTTGAGACATTGAGAAGAAAAAAATTATATATATCAGGGAGCCAACCGCTCAACCTTCCACAGCCGCTGTCCATTGATCTCATGGGGAGTATATTGCAACCTGTCAATAGAACATGCGCACAATATCAGGAATTTTTCGTGGAAAATTTACCTCAATATATATGCAGCTCTCCACTCGGAGACAATGGTAAACCTAGATTTTCCTCAAGGACATCATATTCCTCTGACTAGGATTTCAAAATAGGACAATTTACGAAAAGTTCCTCAGATGTTGTTCTCCAATCAGAATTAAAGTATCACCTCAATAATCTGCATGAATATTTAGCAGCTAGACTAGGATATAAATGAACTCAAATTGACAGTATACAGCATGGATCTTGAACCTAAACCGTGGTTAGAAAACCCAATAAATGTTGCTTAACAATATTATGTACATACCGTTTTGGCTTCATCCATTTAGAAAAAACAAAAGTAATTTGAAAACAAGAAACCTATCACAGACGGGGGAGCAACCACCTGTCATGCAAGCGAGATTTCTGTCCTTGCCAAAACTCAAAAAGTTGTGGTGTTAGCCTATAGCCTCCCCAGTTCTTAGGTTTTGGGATCAAACTTCTGCAAGCAGAAAATATGAGGATTATTTCCAGCATCCCTTGTGTTAACAAATGGGAGAAAACGGTATATATACTTCCGGCCAAATAAGATGGTTAGCTAAACAGATTGACAAGTCCAAGCCAAGGGTAGACATGGGATTATTTACAAGATTTCACAAACAAGTCAAAACCAATTGTTCATTAACTTACCCATCAGCATATTTTTGCTCCAGCTCTTTGTACTCCTGATAAAGAACATGCCTACCAGGCACTACAGTACTCTAATGGTCCAAGAAAATGAAATCATAAGTTTACGTTCCATATCATTTCCGTATATAATAATTAGATTTAAAGTGAGGCAGAAGCAGACCTGCTTGCTGACTATTGCTCCAATCTGACTTCCTCTAGGACGACTATGGAAATACTCTTCTGATTCCTTGTCAGAGACTTTCTGCACAGGCCCTTCCACCCGCACCTAGGAAATAAATAAAAAGTAGGAGACAACAATGTGTTTTCATTACTTAATTGAATATGAATTACAGGGAAGAAATAAATCATGAAAAATTGAACACAAATTTAGGAGCCTAAAGTTGAAAGGAAAAATGTCCTTTCCCTATACAAGACAATTATAATCCCCTATATTATACCACCTGCAAGAATTTTAGTCATCCAAATCTTAAATAATCTCTTCAGGAGATATAACTATGAAATATTAACTTATCCTCATTTCCCCCCCTAGTAGGGTACATTATGGCATGCTGGACCATAGATTTCCGAGAAGGCATGATATTCTTCGGCAAAAAAGTTAACTTCGCCAATTCCATGCAAGAATAAGTCATGCTGATGATGGGCTAGTGAGAATGTAGGCAATAGTCACCTGCCGGTTTAAACCATCCCAGTAAAAAAGAAGTGATGCGCGTGGATTTTCAGATAATTCGCGTGCCTTTCGACTTTCATAGTTTGTGTACCTGTGCAGATTAATTACAGTAGGTGAACACAAATAAGCATATGCCAAATAGCATTGCCATTTGCAACAAAAGTTCTAACAGAAAAAATAAAAAGGACTATAACTAACCACACAAATCCATCATTATCCAAGCCCTTTAGCAGTACCATTCGTGATGAGCTACAGCCAAATGAAGCAGAATAATATCATCCAGAAGAATGGGAGAGTAATTCATTTTGCAAGTCCCACTGATATTTAGGTAAACAACATTTCAAGTTTTTAGCATTAAAAATAAAAAAACAGTAGCATATCTTACGGTTTTCCATCCTTCCCTACAGTTGACAAGGCCATAGCATTTGGTTCCTTCAAACCAGCAGCCAACGCATCATCAAACCATTTGCGAAACTGCAGGTAAAAAATAGAATATTGTAGATTATTCATATCCATTAAAATCTAAGTACTCCAGTTAGGAAATTGAAATAGAACATGGTGAAGTCATTAACCACCAACAGGAGTAAAGCACAGATGACAACAACTTTGCAACAAACAGTATTGTCTTACATGAATTTACCTGATTAATAGGGTCAGCCTCCACCTGATCTTCAAGAAATTCTGGAGAGATATAGTTCTCTCTTAGTGCTGAAATATCAATTTGTGGAGGCTTTCCAATTCTAACACACATGGATGTTCCAGGATATGGCGGAAGTATAAGCTTATATTTTTCTGCAATAGCAGGTGGGACAAATCTACCTCCTAGAAAGTGATGAGGACCACCAAACTTCTTTGCACCTAATTTTGGGGCTGTCAGAGAAACCTACAAAAGAAAGAAATTAAGCACAATGGTGGGATGGTATCTCGACAGAAACACAATTTATATTGAAATAAACATATGAGGATATTATATCAAATTTCAATCTTTAAAGAAATAAATTATGAGGCAGGTATCTCCCTAAGAAACCTACCAACATATCAGGTTTAATGCCAGTGCCATCAACATCTCCTTCTTCAACATGCCATCCAGAGGGAATATCTACAGAGACTATGACTGATTTTTTTTGGCCAATTTGATTATTATTATTATGTAAAGAGACAAGTCTCTGGATCAAATCATCAAAAGGAGGCCTCGGAGAACCTGAACAAATAGAAAATAACAAAGTAAAATAATGTGAAATTAAATGGTATAATTTGTTAAAAAATCTACACTGTAGTTCAGAATTCAAAATATGTGTGATGCGAAAGCCCATTTGATAACAGATAAAGCATATTTAATTTAATTAACTGAGAGGTGCAAGCTATAATTTATAATTGTAGCAATGATATTGATCCTAAGATGGATCCCATGAGCAACACACCCAGAGTTCTGACAAGACAGTAAGCATCAAAATAGCAAGGAAGCATACATGAAAAACAGATAAGTAGCAAAAGCAAGATGATGATTAAAGCAAGAAAAAATATGGTAACAGTATGTTGTTCAGTCCCTGGTTTGCCAAACATAGGTGAGAATGTGGTAGATGCTCTGCATGAAAATGGATTGCAAAGAATTTTTAAAAAAGATAAAAGTAGCCCACCATGAAATGAGAATCCAAACATGGCATCTATGAGAATGTCAAAGTCATTGGAAAGATCTGATGGTAGTTCTTCCACTGACAAGAATGGGATTGACAGTGCTTCAAGCTACGACATCAACATTTCATGTGAGAGTGAGACTTACAGCAACTCATATTAAACCCAAAGAAATAGATGGCAAAGCGATACAAAAACAATAGCAAAACAACATTGGCAGTTCAAAACTTTGTCACAATGAGTTCATCCAACCTGAGTAACTAATCCATCATAGAGAGGCTTGGGGGTACGTTTCGGGTAGCAGACGAAGGGCTTATAACCAAAATGATGCAAGTGTCGAGCAGCTACCAAACCATCACCACCATTGTTACCAGGACCACATATAATAAGAACGCGACTATACTCACTTGGTTTATAAACCTGTTAAATAAAAACAATTCAAGTACAAATGCATAAGCATTAATAGACAATAATAATCTAGAAAAAAAAAAAAAAACAAAACAATTTTTCATGAGACAATGTCTCCTCCTTCATAACTCATTCTAGCGCAAACTGCCCACCAACAAAAAGTCTTCCATGCCCAGCTGGTTTCAAAGTTCACAATTACCATCATTAAGTTTAATTACCTATTTGGTCCCTGTAATTTTATAAACTTTACCTTTTAGTCCCTATAGTTTACATTTTAATTTTCTTTTAGTCCCTATACTTTTGACGGCAGAGACTAAATGGAAACTGAAATGTAAACTATAAGAATTAAAAATATCACTCTTCAACTAAAGAGACTAAACTGGTTACTTTTAAACTATAGAAACTAAAAGATAAAACTTATAAATCTATAATGACCAAATGAAATATTAAACCTTATTATTACTATTATTTAAATAAATTAACTCAAACCCATGTGTTTTTCTTTTTTAAATTGCGTTTACTTTCATTACTTTGTAAAATTGAGATGAGAATTCGGAAAGCAAATACCTCAGAAACGGAAGCAGCAACACTCAAACCAGCCAATTCCTGCAATTAGGAACAATAAAAGGGGTTAGTAAACATAAAATAACCAATGGATTAACACATGAAAAAAAAAAAAAAAAAAAAAAAAAAAAAAAGGAGAAAAAATAATGACCATGAGCTGGTCGACGCTAAAGCCAAGAGGACCCATGAGAGTTTCATCGATCTCAGCGGCTTCTCGCTGCGTCAAGTAAGTGACAGAATCAGCGTCGAAATTCGACATGCTTTGGACCAACGCAGAAGAAGAAGAAGAAGCTGGTGTGGGCCCGCTCCTGAAGTTGGTAGAAAATGGTCGAATTCGAGGTCGGAGAATACCCTGAAACAAAAAATTGGAGATATAAACGACAGAATTTGAGAGAAAAGCATTGATGAGAAAGAGGAATAGGGAAATGAAATGGTTACGTAGAATAATTGAAAGAAAGGGTTAGGGTAATTATGGAGTGAGTGAATGGCGCGTGGAAGGTTATGGTTATGAGTTTGAGTGAGTGAATGGGTAAGGCATAGACAACATGTCATGCTTCTGGTTTTTGAGACCAATGAACGCATCGGTTTGGTGCTTGCGCTTCTGCATTTCACTTCACTCACTGCACCTTCTTACAACTGTGGAATGATAAGGGTAGTAGTTTCATTTGTGTCTCATTTTCCACATTAAATTATCGTAAAAGCTTAAATGATAATAACACTTTTTTATACACAAATTTGTAGTTTTTAATTTTTTATCTTTAAAATATTTATTAAATTTCTCTGTTGTTTATTTTAAAAAAAATAATATTCTATATAAAAAATAAAGAACATGTTAAATTTAATTTAAAGTATCTTAAAATTGGAGTCTTTAAAATACATGTTACACTTTTGTACTATTTAGTTAATGTATCTTAACCGTTTATTATTCAATCAGTCCCATTCTTGTACATATCTTAATTTTTAACAAAGCAAAATGTTATCATTAAATAAAAAGCAAATTTGCATTTAAAATTTAAACCAAAACAAATCAAATTATTCATGTGATTATGATCAAAACCATGTGTGTAGAATAGAACAACACACCACTCAAAAGAGCATATACATTTTTCTAAATTGGACAAAAAGGAAAAAAAATTTAAATAATTTTATAGCTATGAGATACTTCCCATAAGATTGAGAGAGCAAAAGGAATTGACATCTAGGTGGCTGTTTACAAATCTATAAATTTGATAGTGATCACAAATTTCATTGCAATTTATAAAAAGATAAACTAGAAGAGTGCTTGTTTCTTTTAACTTATGATGGAGGTTTGAATTTTTTATTTCTTTAAGCCAATACTTGGGAAACAAGGGTGGAAATTTATTCCCCACCCATTGCTTAGTATCTAAACTCTTTAAAGCTAAATAATTTCTTGTAGGGACTTTCTTAGATTCCACTGTGCCATAATTTTAATTTTGTTTGGAGAGGTAATTGGAATTATCAGTATATGTTAAGACTTAGCTTGAGATGGTGAAAAGGGTGATGGAGAAGGAATTAATCTTTGGCTTCAACTTAGGGTGAGGGGACTTACTAATTGCATTATAGATCAGCTCCCATATCCAAGTATTTCTTTACTAACATTGAAGAATTTAATGATACATGATAGAAGGGAACGATATATTATTTTTATCAATTTACTTTTCCCCATGACATGCATGAGAATAGGAGAAGTTGGAGGTATGATATAATAAAGGGCTATATAAGGTGAATTCAGCGTATAGGTTGATGATGGAGTCTATGAATAAATGCAATGATTTTAAATTAGAAAGTGATTGAAGGCTTTTGTGAGATGAGGAAGTGCCACCAAAGGTTCAGGTTTTTTGTTGGAAAACTTGTTGTGACTGCTTGCCAACAAGAATTCAATTGAAATCTAAGAGTGTATCGTGTAATGCATGTTGTGTGTTTTGTGCAAATGAACTTGAAAATGCTTGGCATATTTTTCTTAATTTCCCCGCAAGTACATTGCTTGGCAGCAATGTCGATTATCGAGTAAAATTCAAGTCTAAATGCAACAAGTGAAGTCTTTTTAGGGGCTGTTTTTTCAAAGATGGTCAAGTTTTTTATTCGTTATAACCTTTGTGAAGCCTGTGGAATAGAAGAAATAACTGGCTTTGGAAACCTACAGAGGATAATTCAGAGGTTTTGATGAGGGTAATAATAGTTATGCAGGACTAACACATGACTACAATGATCTTAAGGCAAGTCTAGAAACATCTAGAGCCGATGACAACAGCTACTTGGACTAAGCCAACTCTTGGGACATAACCTTCTACAATATCAGAACAAAGATGGGTTTCAGTGGTTATATTCGTGACTGCAAGAAAGAACACTTTATGACTGCCTTTACTCGATTTCAATCAAAAACACTTTCATCAGTGTTCGAAGGAAAAACTATAGCAGTCTTACCTGCCTTATTATAGCTTATCAATTGTAATTTATTTTCAGTAGTAACTTTATTTTTACTATTAATTTTGTTAGAACAGAGGCTAATAGCGTGACCCATGTTTTGGTTAGGAATTCTGTTAAATTTCCTTATGATTCCTGTTATCATGTAATCCCCCCAATGTTTACCATGTTATTAAAATGGAAAGGATCTGAATTTTTTCACTGTCCAAAAAAATATTGTATCAAATGTCCACATATAGATATTTCTCAATTTCGGTCACAGAAATCGCATGGCCATAAACATCAGAAATTAACCACTACCTACTACGCGATGACACTATTCACATGTTTGGCAAAGTAAGACCTACAAACAATTATGAAACGAAGGTAAAAAAGTTATATCTTATCTATCTATCTATCTATATCTACAAATCAGATTCTGTCACAATGCCCTCACTTCTGCATTGTAGATGCACAAGCCTCCTCCTCTTTGGAGCTTGTTCCTCACAATTATCAGGTGTCATGCCATCAATCGACTGATCATCATCACAAGTGGCCATATCATCTACTGTACCAGAAACTTGTTGCAATGGTACTATCGGAGTTTCCTCATCATCTACTGCATCAGCAACTTGTTTCAATGGTATCGTAGGAGTTTCCTCATCCTCCACTGCATCAGAAACTTGTTGTGACGGTATTGTTGGTGGTTCTTCATTTACTGCATTAGAAACTTCTTGCAATGGTGTACTAAGAGTTTCTTGACCAGAAGAGTGAAGATCTCCATTATTGTTATCATCACACTTTGAAATCGGATCTTGAGAGTTTCCTACAACAGAGGTGGAAATATCTATAACATGCTCAGCATCTTCCATGGCTGAACAAGTTTTCTCACATTGTTCAGCTTCATTAGATGATCCAGGCTCATTCACAACAGGGCAGTTTTCAGTGACCCTAATGTCTCGTGAATCATCTAACACAGCATTTGATGCATCTAGAGATGACTCAACCACATCATGATCAGCTTGCAAAGAGATTTGTGGTCTATGACATGTCTCATCTCCACAGTCCTTCGGAAGATATGGCAAAGAACATGTTTGAGGTGTAATTGCAGCCACTTGCTGGAAATTGGGATCGGTAGACATGTACATAAACTGTTCCCCCAGATCTGTGTCTTCCTATTGAATAGGACAAACAAAGGGAGATTTAGTTTATCAATATCAATATAAAAAAGAAAAAAAATCATGGAACCTAAAATAAATGTCTTAGCCATCATAAAAAAATTTAAGCATCGTTAGTCGTATAAAATGTAATGGAGGCAGCATAAATTACTCAACAAGCATATGAGCCTTTTTGTAGCCCAAGGGTTCAAAATTTATGTGGGATGAGACATTGCTTGTTCCATTGTGATAAAACGTGGCGGTGGTTTGGGAGGAGTACACATGAACCTAAGAGATGGATCAAAGGAATTCAGGAAAACAAATGCACATGAAGACAAACATGAGTATCTACCTCCATCGAAAATATTGTTGAACCATTGAAACGATAATCAGATGAACGCTGGTTAAAAGATTGGCACTGTCCCAACATTGCTCCTGCAACAGCTCCTGGCTCAAAAAGCTCTTTAAGAACCAAGCTTGAATTGTTTAAGGATTGATGATCCAAAGATGATGAACCAGACAATAGAGTCATCTCTATTCCCTGCCCGATATGGCAAGTTGTAGACTCTTTATTGAGTTCCGGATGATCAATCTCAGTTCTGTTATCAATATTTTCTAAGCAGACATCATCATCACTACCGTCAGAAGAAGAAATTTCATGCGAACCATGGTTTTCCACAAGTTCAAAGATTAGCTTCTGGATAAGCGTCCGCTTGAGATAGGCTTCGGCTGGTAGAAACCAGTCCACATTGAGCTGGAAATTACAGTTATATTAGGTCAAATCCATATAACATGATTGTTGTAAAGGTAAATGTTATCTTTTTGAATCATTAAATAGAAAACATTAAGGCATCTAGGCAAGGAGCTACAAAAATTGCAATATGAATACTAAAACAGGCATGTTCAACAGCTAAGACAGAAATATTGGGATCACACTCCTTTCAATACATTCTTCAACATGCTATTATTTGAGTGAATTTCATGTGAGACCACAAATTAAAGCATAGGACTCAGGTTATTTACTAAGATCCACATACACTTCACCCGAGTGTGCAGAAAAGAATGTTAAAAAAGTAGTTTTGCCAGCACTACTCATGTAAAGTGATGAACAAATTTGAGGAAGTTGAAAAAAATGAGTTGTGTAAACCTATTTCAAACTTAAATATGGAACCACTCAAATGATTAAGTCAACCAGCAGTTAATCATTAGCCTCTTTGAACATTAATAACCAATTAAGTGGATAATTGGTTTTAGAATGCAAATACATTGTCCAGTGATTTCTTTGTTACAATTCTCATAGGTTTGAAATAAACCAGGACTAGAATAAGTAGACCACCACTTACAAAGTTGGAAAATTTGGTTATCTTGAAAGGATTGAAATTAAGAGGTGCTTCAGCAAGGAACAGCTCAAGGTAGTGAAGCAGAAATAGACCGCAATCATAAGAGTTCTCTTGCTGTGGCAACTGCGATGAAGTGAGAGCATTCAATCACCAAAAAAAAAACTTAAGCAGTAAACCAGAAAGTGACCAGTGTTCCTGGGACAACTCAACCAATAATCAACCATCATGAGCAATTTACAAATGTAATAAACTTGCTATATTCCATTTCTCTATTTTTTTCTACAACAAACAAGAAAGGAAAATTAACATTATCAAGTGATGTGATTTCCTTCTTCAGGTGTTGTAACACATAGTTTGCAGAAAAGTCAGAAGATTAAACCCCCAAAATAGTGCTCAAGATTAAATGAGTTGAGCATTTAAGTCAGGTAGATTTTAAAAACCCTCTTTCAAGGATTGACTTGGCAAGCAAAACATCATTCATTTTATCCCTTCTTGGAAACAATGATGACAATGGAGCATTAAAATGAATGATTTTTTGTAGTTCTTAAAATCCTGAGGGCTAAAATGTCCCAACCATACAACCTCAAAGATTAATTTTGTGGTTTACTCAAAAGTCAAAACAACTAGTATATAATGGATTGAAACAAATACCTGTGCTCATGAACAATTGGGCCTCACATTTTAAACCAGTATATAAGACATTTTTTATAAAAAGACAGCAAACGTTTTATAGTAGTTTCCAAAACAATGTAGAATTAGAATCTACTCCTCAGGAAATTAAACAGAAATTTGTTTCATGAAACTCTAATAGATTTTTTAAGAAAGAATGACTGTCCCTATGAAAATCATCAAAATATTAGTGGGAAATACCGCAAGTGGAAGAAAGCGCATGTTGAAGAATCTTGACGAAAGCACTTCTTCCAAAGTATCCTTGTGTCTCTCTTTCCACTCTTCCCACAAGTAACTGACAATTTCAAATGAGAGAGACCAAAGTATAACCTCCTTGAGTTCACTTTTTAAAACGAGAATAACAATATAAGCATGTATAACACAGTATAATATGATTGCTATTAATGTTGAAATTAAAGGAAACAGACAACACAGACAGGGAGCTACTGATGAAGCAAAAAATGCCAGCACGAATAAGTAGAATCCATGTGCACACCAATTTTGGATTTCTTGTTTATTTTATATTATCATTCATAATCAAATATAAACCAAGTGTGATATTTTCATTTTCACGGTTCAAGATTAATTTAAAAGCATCATAAAATATGTACAATGTTGCACAGAAAGTTGAGTATAAAGTAGACTATGTTTAAATGAATTATAATACACAAATATTGGTTCAGGATATAATTTTCTGATCTAAGGCTAGAAAAGCTCCCTTCAATTGTTCAAGGACTGATAGATAAGTTTACGAAATATGGTTATATATTTTGACAGTTAGTAAGACTTCATGGCTACATACATAATTAAAGGAAGCAAGTTAACCACTAGGAACTTCATTATCAACTGGCTAATATACTCAATTAATAAAACTATTGCCAAATCAATATAACATCAAATTAAGTTAAATTTTTTTGGGCCAGGGGAGGGGTTGAGACAGGAATAAAAGAAAATGAGAAGTTTTAATATACCTCTGTACCAGGTTTTTCAGACCACTATGACTTCCTTTTATAGAATCCATATGCAATATGCAGGGTACCTTAAGTGAATTGTCCAGCTCCTTATCTGGAATATGAACAATAACATAAATCTCTGAAAATAGTGTCCCAAGAAAGATCATAAGTTGAGACCTCACCATTAAAACTAACTACTTCACCGGGGTGGCATATGACTATTAAACTCCAATGAAGACTAGCATCACATGAAAAGACTGCTGATCAGCACTTGAATACAGATTGAAACAATTGGAGAAGCAAAACTACGATAGAATCTTACTTGAAGTTCACAGGAATGAAGATATAGTCCTTTGCAAATAAATTTACTTTTCTTGTCCATTTACGAACCCGTAAAAATGCTGCTTTTCCATCAGAAGCACTAGATGGATTTTTGTCCATATCAGCCAGCTTTCTAAAGAAAAAACTATTAAAAAAATGAAATCTAGCCTTTTCCTCCTCTGGTATTTGATTCTTGAGATACCTGCCAAAATTGAGATTTTCAAAATGTCAAACCATCTTCAAGAATCATAATATAAATGAAGAACCCCATAAATTTGATGGTCCTTTAACATATGCATACCAGAAGACAATCAAATAAAAAAAAAAAAAAATGAGCTGGTATGTGAAAGCAAGGTGAAAAATGTTGCCATCAGTAAAGAGAAAGTGATGTGTAGGGAGAGTGGAACATGTTTTACAAGTGGCATTGGAGAAGAAATTCTGCAATGCTGAGAGAGTAAGGAAAACATGAATGTAGTGGAGGAAGAGAATTTTTGGGACAGTTTAATTGGCAAGAAAATGCAAACCAGATGTATAGAACATGACACACATACACACAAGATAGAAAGAGAGAGAAAAAACAGAGAAAGAGAGAGCAAACTCACTGGATGTAAAAATCAATAATTGTGTCATTAACAAATGTATCTGGTTGCAAGAGATCTACGTCTCTCTTGCTTAGGGAAACAGCATCTGGATCCCCTTTCGGATAGATAACATCATCAAAAGGCTCTTCAAAACTGTCAGATCATAAGTTCTCAGAATTAAACTTGTTTGGTATTAGAAGACACACCACCCACCCAACATGCACAAAACAAGAAGACAAGAAAATGATAGTAGAAAACAATAGGCTCTAATATTATATACAAGTTATCAACATTCTCTACATCCAATCGAATAGACACATTAAAAAAGTATCTACAAATCAGAACATTTATGCAAACATGTTTTCCTCGACATAACAAAAGTGTGAAAGTATCTATTTGAAGGTATATATATAACATGAAATACCATACAAATGTAACCATGGAATTCAACCACAATTCCAATAAATAAGCAATAAAGGATATCTGCAACATCTTTTTATTAGAAGAATGGCAGTGACAAGAAGTGTAGAGTCTAGACCACCTGGCCATAAATGCTCTGATACCATGAGCATGTCATGAAACCAACTATCTTAAGCTTCAACATGTTAAAGAAAAAAAGGCTTTCAGCATCCTAAGCCAAACACCTCAGAAACACATTCAACAATAGAATAAACTATGGAATATGGAGAAAAAAGGATCAATAGACACCATGCAACAACAAAGGAAACAGGACAAAATAAAGCACTAACGCACAAAATGTATTGAAACTAAAAGATATGAGCTATGGCATCATTAATACATGTAGGTATGCCTGCAGGATAGAAAAAGGAAATTAACAATTCTTACTTTGGGAAGTAGCATCTTGATCCATGTGAATCAGTTTCATTGCCTTCTATATCAGGACTGCAATAGAAAATTTAATTATAAGAATATTACAATCAACAGAGTCCTGTCAAGACTCAAGAATTGCAACCTATACATCAGTTAGAATTGATGGAAGTCAGTAGCCTACAGTTCAAAACATGCAATCTGGGCAACATTTTTAGAATTACAGATTAACCAAATGACCATGGAAAAATGTAATAGAAAGCACAAATTTAATGACTTACTGAGGCACAATGTTCCAAAGAGCGAAGTATTTCCTATTAAGAGATGTGATTTGTTTATGTCTCAGGGACCAATTGGAATCAACAACCGCAATTTCCAATTCCTCGATGCCTAGCATATGTATAGGAATGTACTTACAATCAGTAATGAAGAGAGAAGTTACAATCTGCAGATTAATCTACAAACTCCTAATGCCAGAAATTACCCAAATAAATTTATAGCTACAATTTGAATAAAAAATACAAGTTATGTCTAGCATGCCAAGCTATAATGAAGAAGGAAACCATACCCATCTATCAACTATAATAAATGCACTCACCTGAAGCATTGCTTACATGATTTGATTGGCTTGCATTACTTGATATTACTCGAAGCTTTATAACGATGGTTCCACTCTGAAGAAAGTTCATATTAGGAATTATACACTACACACACACACAGCAAGTAATAGATCTATGAAACTCACACTTTGAAACAATTGACACGAAATGTCAATAAGACTGTCAACTGCCCATTCAAGGTCAAAGGATTCTTGCTTCATACATGCAGTTGAAACATTGATCTTGACACAACAAGGTGAAAAGATTAACTTTGGCCCCATATAATAATTATCCTGGTATATGATATAATCAGGCTGAAGAACAACTTCCCTGTTTGTGTCATCCTGAAATTACATGAGAAAAAAAAAATAATAGTGAATTCAAAACAAAAAGAACCAAAACAATATACCACAGAAATAGTGGAAAAGTAATTAATGTCAGTAATGGAAAAGTAAACAATAACAAATGACAACAGTACATACAAGAACAATTAAAGCGACAACAAGTCTTAAAAACCACAAAAGATGAAAAATCATGTGACATCATAATTGTCTGTGCCATTCAAAAAAGTTTACCATGTCATAATTGTCTGTGCCATTCAATCCACAACCATTTAGTGAAACTGAAACAATGAATAAGCTTAGTTAGTAAAATGCAACATAATGTTTACAAATCAAACATGATAGAGTTATCTAGTATCAGGAATCCAAGATAACGAAAAACACACCACCATTCTCTGGAATATCAGATGCAGGACTTGTTGGAGCACTCTCATTCATGCTCTCATCAGCCTCTGAATTGACATCAATTGATTCATTCTGTAAAAGAGATGAACATAGATATAAGTCTCACACTTGAATCAAATCCTTAGGCTGTAATCCTAAAAATAGAAGTTACGGTACACTGTATGAAGATCCTGAAGGGTCAATCTGGCTCATTTCAGGTGAAGACATTTCGCCTCTTGTATCCATTTTCTCTAGTTCATTACTGTTATGAATATCTGTATTAAAATGGTGATGATTTTCATGACTGATAACATTTGATTGTCCGTCAGCTTCCAACACAGAATTCTTCTCTTTGTTATCATATACATCTCCCACCGTGTCAGGAGAGGGGTCAGAAGCATCCTTTTCTAAATTAAAAATAGCACCAGCTACGTCAACCTCAAAACAAGGGATACTGGCAAAACTCTTTATGCCAACCTTGTTGACCTGGGAATCTGTCAATATATCATGAGTTATGTACAATTATAGAAATAAAATGCTTATATAATATAAAAGGAAAACAGAATGAATTGAGGAGCATGAGAGGGAGGAGACTGGGTTGACTTGGATGAAAAATTATTACAACAAAGTCAAAATAGCATAGCTAAAGCACATTTTCAACAACAAAAGAGTAGGACTCTCAGTCTTGCAGTTCATAATCCGTAACACAATCAAGATTTAACATGCTTGATTTTGATTTGGATAGTACTTATAATAATTGAGTATTATTATTTTATTATCTTTTAAGGGTTCTGTTATCTAGTGTTCCAAGGGTCCTGAATAAGAAATCAATAAATAACTGAATAAAATATCAGAAATCACACAGGAGATGTGATGGAAATCATGGTAAAAGTATATCAATAACATTTTTCATAAAAGATTTTCACTTATATAATTCCTTAACCAGTGTCCTAGTTAGCATTTGTCTGCTCCTAATTCTTTTTTCATCTCATGATATTAATTATAAATATATATTCTTCATCAGCTACCTATTACCTGTTAGAGAATGAAAAGTTTATTGCTCTTCAAGAAAAAACACTACATGTCTTTGTTAAGGACAAGCTGACTTATCTTGAATTCTCAATAAAGATAATCAATCTTCCCTACAGTAGATTTCTTAAATTATTTACAAAGATAAACTCTTTTGAGCCCGCCCAAAAAAGAAAAAATTAACAAAGAAGAATTCTCCAGGTTTCAATCCTCTCCCTCTTTCCTTGAATTTATAGAAACTATTAAACACTTGATATAACATTAAATCGTAATGGGGAGACCTACGTACTTCCTTCAGAGTCTAAGAGAACAAAAAAAAAAAAAAAAAAGAGCATTACATATAAACTGTTTCAATTGAAAATTGATGATTAGGATTTAAAGATTTCAGGGAAATTGTTACCGCTAGAGAGAAAATCGTGATGATTTGAGGGAACATGATCCTCTTCCTTGCAATCGAAGACCCGTAGATCTGTGCGGGGAGAATCGCTCATCTTGTACCCTTCAAGGGTTTATGAGAGACCTAGCTGAGAGCGCCAAATTGATGAAATCTGTAATGTAATGTATTGACACTGTTGGTATTGAGGTGCGTTGAAAGAATGCCCTAAATAGTGTTGAACTCCACCAATTACAAGCTGCCAGCTGTCCCTAACACATTGAACACTATGAACAAATGATAATTAAAATCATTTTTAATTTAAAATAAAAATTTATAATTTATAATAAAATAAATTTCAAATTATATTGATATTTATTATGATTAAAGGTTGGCTCTCTAATTTAATTTTTTTTAATACATCGATGTTATTAGTATGTTATATATTATTATTATTATGTGGCGCGTTCTCTTTATATCTAACATTTTTCTTTTTACTTAAAATTCTTAACGGTTTAATTTAAATAACAGAATTTTGATTATACAAATTGATCAAAATAATTTTTTTTTATCTAACAGTTTTAATTATATTTTTATTATAGACTCTATAAAATTCAACTAGATCAGGTTAAATTAGTTTGAATTGTAAATTTTTTTTTGGTTAAATCTAAAACAAATTAAATCAATTAAAATTAATTTTTAAATTTTAATTTATCATAAATCCAAACCAAACCAACACACAAGCATCCCTAATTTTCATATCCATTTGTAAAAAAATAAAAATTGTTCATTTGATTTGTTTTCTTTTGCATGATTGTTTCTATTATTGAATATTTTGTCTCACTGATGTTTACATGTATGCAAATTTTTTACACTTAACTTTTTTCCCATTTTATAATTTTCTTATTTGTTTAGATAATTTTTGTAACTTCTTTACATATTTTTATTACTCATTTCAATGGTTTTTTCTACATGTTTTCTTAATAGAATAGGGAAAATTTGAAAGTTTATTTTCAACTTTTATTAAATTTAATGGGTCACCACCGATAAAAATGAAAATAAAAATTAACAAAATGTTATGCAATTAAATCACCTTTTCTCTGTGTAAAGTAAATAAAATACATTTAAGAACAATAAATTATCACAACTATGTGTACCCAATTAAACATATCATTAACAATGTCACAGCCAAGTGGTCCCGTTTTTAATATTTGGTGTGCTTTGTTGATGAACACAAGCCCAGTCACATGATAGACATGCCACCCTACAAGGTACTAAACTTAGCAGGTTGCAAATATAGTTGATAACAAAAAAACAAAACATAAGGCCACTTGAAGCTATATCAAATAAAAAGTGCAAACTATCAACTTGTTCAAGAAACTTTGAGAATTTATTACATTAGTGTTTACTGTTTAAAAAATTATAAAAATATTTTTATTTTAGTTAATAATTTTTATTAACTAAATTTAATATTATTATAATCTCCAGCTTTATCATTTATTGTTATTTTACTTAATATTTAAACAAAAATGATTAAAAAAATGAAAAATGAGAGATTTAGTTATTATTATTTTTAATGTCAATGACTAATATGTCATGTAGTGTGAAATTGGAAAATAAATTTGTACTTAAAATAAAAATAGGACAAAAGTTGAACAATTTTTATGTCCTATTTTTATTGTTCTGTAGTTAGGTTTAGAATTTTGTCTCACTTAATATAATTTTGATAAAAGATATTACTAAAATAAAGCTACAAATCTAGTAAGAGAAAAATAAGATCAGCGCATATATTTATTTCTGTCTATAATAATAGATTTATATATTATTTTTTTTAATGTCAATCACTAATATGATAATGCATATCCTGTGAAATTAGAAATCAAATTTGTACTTTACTTAAATAAAAATAGGACAAAACTTAAATAATTTATATGTCCTGTTTTTATTGAGCTGATTTAGAATTTTATATCATTTAATATAATTATGATAAAAAATATTACTAAAATAAAACTACATATCTAAAAACAGCAGGTATAAATGTACTGGTACTAGACATTTGAGTATCACATACATTCTTAACTCTTTGTATCTCTCTAAAGATGCACGGAAACATGATTTGTGGATCAGGAATTTTGCCAATAGTGCTGAGTCTGACATGGTTGGTCTATTGTTGCATGGTGGGTATGCTCAAAATGGTAATGGAATTTGCATGAATGAACAGATATATATATCATGATGTGGACACGTGGGTGTCATGCCATGCTTGCTCAGTTAAACAATTACTCATTGTTTGCTTCTATTAATTTTGCATGCACTCTGTCCAACCATTTGCAAATTAAAGACCAAATGTTATATATTCCTAGGCACCAACCCCTGACTTTTTGATTCATATCTCCAATAATTAAAATTTGTGTATTTCATTTTCTAAAGTAATTACAGGAATCAAGTTAGAGGATCCAAATCTCACTTGGGAGGTTGCCTAATTAATTCATAATATGCAACTTTTATATTTATAATATATTAAAATTAAATTTAACAAAATATTATTAGGATGAAAAATGGTTAAAAAAATTGTCAGACCATTGTAACAGTGGTCAAATCATGATAAGAGTCCAATGAATAATGATCTGGAAGGTCATAACTTTCTTTTTCTAAGAGAAAATATATATATATATATATATATATATATATATATATATATATATATATATATAAACAATTTAAAGATAATAAAAATTTAATAATTAACAGTGTATTAAATTAATTCATGGAAATAGATAATAAATCATATAATTATTAAAACACATTTCACTGATATATTTTTTACAGTAAAATGTGTTTTAAGCTTTTTTTAATATATTTCTCACTTGTAAATAAATCCAACAAAAACATAAATTGGTACAGTTTGAAGAAAAAATCTTAATAACACATGAGGTACAGCACAGAACTGTTTTACCATGTTGCATCTTCAGTATGAGAAAGGTAGCCTGAAAAGCAAAAAAGACTTGTTCAATGCATAAGCAAAATAGCTAAGTTTATTTTATAGATTTTAACAGTAAACATATAATAGTGGAAGCTACCTATAAATGCTTGTTTGTTATGTAAAAGTTGTATGAGTTTGGATGTTCAATTAATAAAAAAGGAAACAAAAAAAAAAAGTGTGTGTGAGTATTTGCTTCATGATGGAGTTGCTTACCCTAACTTAAGAGACGTGTCTGAGGATGGTTCAGTGATGCAACTGCTTATGTTATTTGTTGACTCTAATGAAACACCACCTTCATGCATTCCCATATCTGAGTCCATTGGGAAATGAACTTTTGCTTTACACAGCATAGCCTCCCTCTCCGCTAGCTGAATAATTGAACTTGGTAATAATGAAATTAAACTAAGACAATTTCTCTCTCATTTTTTTTTTTTTAACAAACCCACCTAAGACAATTTTTTTTTTTATTCTTTCCTATCATTCTATGTAAAAAATTAACATATGATTCTTTGACATAAAAAATGAAATACAAGTGGAAGAGACTGTTTGACAAAAATATGATAATATTAATTATTATTTTTTCAATTATGTTTTTTATCTTCCTTTAATTCATTAATATTTTACACATTTGTCATAAATTAATGAAAATGAAGTAAGAGTGATACCAACTACTTTAGTTAATGATCTGTGTTATTTTCTTGAGTAAACAGATACAAGGAAATTGAGAAATTGATTTCTCACCTTTTTCTTTAAATGCTTGTTCTGTTCTTCCAACAAGATTCCCTTTATTATCAGATTGATGCCCACAAAAGAAAGAAAAAATCCTCAAAATCGTGAAGTGAGTGTAAATCCAGATCGAAACGCAGAAATTACCTAAACTAAGTCACTTGAGTATGCATATTCGTATATTCCTAAAATTAAAACAAGGGCTTTTAATGTTATACCTTCATGCATTTCGAATTATATATGCTCAAAATATGACCAAGTTATATCGAACATGCCATAACATCCATTAAAGAATAACAAATGCACCTACCTAGTCATTACAGTATAGGAAGTTATTTAACTTGGATCAGAGCATTATACTAATAAAATATGTACTTTAATTTGTGTTGAAAAGTTGATTGTAACTAATTCTATCCAATAAAATCGGCTTACAAGGTTTGTATGTCATTTATGTTCATGTAACAAGTCTTATATTTAGGTGATGTTGGATTTCACATTCTCGATATTTCATCCAATATTAGATTTCCAATATAAACTTCTCGAACATGAAAAGTATTTAATGGGTGATCCAATATTGACGCTACAACGGGTAGTCCAACATCTTTATCGATCTTAAAGATAAACTTTAGGTGATGAGTCTAACTCAATCCTACAGACCAGCACTTATACTCACGCAACAGGTCATATTTCTTTTTTTAACGTGGTTCGGTACCCCAAGACCGAGTCCATGATAAAATTCACTACTCGTAATTTTTGAACGGAAAAATTACAAACCCTCCTTACATATAATTTTGTCTGATAAAAATTATAAACTTTTCCTCATTTACTCGACATGGGACTATAAAACTATAAATAAAATCAAACTACGTTCCTAACAATTATTTGTTTATCAGCAAAGGAAAAAAATCAATTTGATATATTAACCATTTTCAGGTTAGTAACTTCATTATCAAGCTATAAACAAACCTTTTTTTGAAGTTCAGAAATATGACTCTTCACCCGCTTTTCCTGTAGGTAAAAGTTGAATTTAGTATAAAATTTAAACCATGCAGCACCTTATGTGTACGTGTACCTTCATATCCATCACGCGGCCGAGTCCTAATTCAAGTGTTTTCTCCAGCTTCTGCAATTCATTTAGGTCTAGTCCTTGAAGATCGTCGCCTTTCATCCATCTGATACATCAAAATATAAATAAACAAAGAATTTTACTAATATTCATCTTTTTATTTGCAAGTCTTTGAACTCTTTTTTATATGTAAGCAAAATTGATATACCTTAGTTCTTGGGTTCTATCTGCAATTTCCTTACTCAATTTGGCGCTATTGGCGCTACTGCTAGTCTCTAGCTGAAATGAACAATTATATACATACAAGTGACAATATACCAATAGTTAGTATAAACGTGACTTTGATTGATTGCTCCTCTTTCAAATGAACAAGTAATAACAAAAATAAATCCAAATAGATATAAAAAAATAATCAGAGGAAATGAGCAAGACATGCATATTGAACAAGTTTAGGTAGTATAAGCTCTGCACAATCATAACAAACTAATAATAGAGAAAAAGGCAAACAATTAGAAATTATTCTTGTGTACAACCTGAAGTTCTAGTGAAGGCCTGTCTGATTTATTGATGGCTTGGGAGTGCGTATTATACCTCGTAATTACGTCATTCATACTTTACCAGACCAAAACACAAGAAGCAAAGAAGGAAAAAAGGGGTTAGTCTCAAATGCCAAATTAAATGAAATTTTAATAGAAAAAGAAAGCATGTTGCAAAACATTTAATTTTTCCCAACTCAAACGTTGAAAGAGTAAAAATTGATTCCTCCGAATGTAGTTTATATATATATATATATATATATATATATATATATATGAAAACAAAAACTAAATTAGTTATTAAGCAAGAGACAAGAAAGGTTGTGACGTAAAAGTAGGATAACACGTCATACTGCATGTTCCCAAGTTTAGATGTTTGGAATCAATACTATAAAATAAAATGTTAAGGAAATGTCAATCAAAAGTGTGATTGAGAAATTTTAATCCTGCTATCTCTTTCATGTCTTTCCTTCTCTTTTCTTTGAATCTTATTTTGATATAGTAAGTGTTTAGAGTGCGTGAGAACTTTGTTTTTGCCCAACAAGCTGGTATTCAAAACATAGGTTCAAGATTTTTGGATTCAAAAAGTGAGATGATTTTTTCGAACAATTTTACTTGACAGCCAAATGTAATACATAACTAACTCTTTTATAGAATATATATGTATATATCTCTCTTCACATTTTATACATACATGTATTTCTCTTTTTATATTTTATAACTGGTTGTTCGGTTATCTGCGAAGTATTTTTTCTTTTTCAAATAGAATATTCCTTATTACCGTACTTATTCTCAAAGGCAAAAACTATGATGATTGGTGTGTAGAGTGGTCTTTTGGTTTCAAGATGTGATAGAAGTAGTGCAAGAAGGTGTTCAAGAACCTGAAAAAAAAGTCTAACTAATGCATAGGAGGTAGCCTATCATGATTTGATAAAAAAAAATGCCAAAACTTTGTTCACTAGTGTGGATGCAAATAATGTCGAGGCAATTAGATTTTTATATTGCAAAGAAGGCATGGGATACATTAGAAAAATCTTATGTAGTGACAAGAAGGTGAAGCTATAGGTTAAGAAGGTAATATGAACTTCGTCAAATAAATGATTAAGAAAGTATTGATGAGTAATTTTCTCGAATCTTGATAATTTTGAATATATTTGTTTCAAATTTAATTATAAGTTAAAATTCATTTTTAATTTTCTTTAAATATTTGGAAGGTGGCCCTTTGGCACATGGTATTGGAATTCGCCAAATAGCACTAGAACTTACGTAGACAATTAAATGACACCTTTGAAAACTTATACATAGAGTTATGATTGACGTGTCTTCTCTATTTTCTACTCTTCTCTTCTCGTAAATCGGCTTTCAAGGTAAGGACTGTTGTATACATACAATAGACTCTATCTCTAAGTGATGTTGGATTTTCAACATACCCTCGTTTGACAACGGGACACGATAAATCCCACAACTACAAAGAATCTCTTACGATGGAGTGCAAATAATCCCTTAAAATGGGGTGCAAAGGGTCCCAACAAAGAGTAAAGATGGAAGAATCCCCTACAACAGGGTACAGAGGGAAGAATCTCCTACAATGGGGTACAGAGGGAAGAATCTCCTACAACTGGTCTTAGGATAGACTCTGAAACCATGTTAAACTTGGGTGATGTAGTCTAACTCAACCTTGCAAACCGACTTTTAAGGTGAAGACTACTCTTTATTTGTATAAATACAACAGACTCTATCTCTAGGTGATGTGCGATTTCTAACATTGCTTAAGAGTATCAAGAACAAGTGTGTGGACTTTGTTCTTGATGAACCACGTCTAATCCCGTAGAATTTCTGTCGAAACCATTCCACCTTTGGGTAGGGTGGTAATAAATCCTTAAGGACAATGCTTAGACCTACACGATTCGAGATAATTCATTCCAATTCTCTTATCTGCTATTTATTCATCAGTAACTAACATGTTATTTTCAAAACTTTTTATCCAACACAACAAACTAAGAAGGTGAAATTATAAATGTTAAGAAGGTAGTATGAACTTCTACAAATAAATGATTAAGAAAGTATTGGTGAGTACTATTATTACAAATGAATGTGTACGGTGAAAACATATTAGATTTGGGGATCATTATTAGGGTTTTAAGATCCTTGATATCAAGATTCGGTCATACAGTGGTGGTAATATAACATGCCCAAGATCTTCAAGAAATGAAGATGAAGAATTTCAAGGAATACTTGAAGCTCAAGAGATGAGGTAAATGAGAGAAATTCGTAAACAGTATGTAAGCAAGTTTTCCAAACTCAAATATTAAAGGGAACAACTATGATAGTGGCAAAAATAAGAAGGGAAAGGGAAAATGGAAAAGATCACGTGAAGGCACAAGTAACTCTGGAAATCAGAACCAAAATGGAGATGTTGATAAGAAAGGTGGAGGGAACCAAAAAGTTGGCAAGAAAAAGTTAAATAACAAAGGGATTTAATGCTATAACTAATAAACGTGAGAACATTTTACTGATGAACGCAGAGGCAAAAAGATTTTAAGAAATACATGAGGCTTAATTGGCGTAAGATAGGGATTCTGATTCAAACAAGATTCTTATTCAAACAAAGCACTGTTGATGGCAACTACGAACTTAGAAGAAGACTTGACACAGGCTGTTTTAATCATATGACTGGACTTAGAGAAAGGTTTGTAAACATTGATGAAAAAGCAAAATCTATTAGATAGCTAGTAATAGAATAATTTTTCCTAATATTTTTTTCCCTTTGTTGCACTTTATATATAAGACTTCTTATGAGTCAAACAAAAGTAATGAAATTCAGTTCTTCAATATGAGATTCAATAAAATCATGTTTGTAAATAACAGTTTTGTGATTGCATAACACATTGGGAAGGTGGTGATTCAAAGAAAGGATGGTCAATGGCCTTTTATGAGCGATGTTCTCTATGTCCCCAATATATAGAATAATTTGTTGAGTCTAGGGCAACTGCTTGAAAGGGCTATTTAATACAAATAGAGGATAGTCAACTGAAGATGTTTGATGGCAATGGAAGGTTGATTGTGGAGGCTCCTTTGTCAAGAAATAAGACATTCAAAATTGTACTTTAGATTGCAGAATATTATGCTTAACTGCTTCCATAAGTGATGAAAGTTAGTTGTGGCATCCTAGGCTTGGTCATCTGAATTTTAGGAGCTTAACTAAGTTGAAAAACAAGGGAACGTTAAATGGTCTTCCTCAAATTCAGAAGCCAAAATAGTTGTGTGTTGAGTGTCATGAGTCAAAGCAATCAAGGAATTCCTTCAAGTCAAAAATTCAATCAAATACAAGAGAAATGATTTATTCTAATGCGTGTGGTCCTTTTAAAGTAAAATCTTTATTAGAAGGCAACAATTACCTTGTGTCATTCGTTAATGAATTTACTAGAGAAATGTAGATTGATCTCATCAAGTAAAAAAGTGAAGTGTTTGATGACTTCTTTAAGAAGTTTAAGCTGCTAAGTGAAAAGTTCATCTAACTTTGTCTGATTGATCACTTGATAGTGGTTCATCTGTCCTTATATTAGTCTATTAGACAACTCTATTCGTCATTACTTATAGTGTTAATGATGTTATAAACAAGGGAACTCATAGGTAACCTCAGAAGTATAAAATGTCAATCACAAGTGCAGTTGAGAAATTTTAATCCCTTCTATCCTCTCGTCTTTTTTCTCTAAATCTTAATCTAATATGGTAAGTGTTTAAAGTGTGTGAGAACTCTATTTTTGTCCCAACACTACCGTAAGTCTAATTATTCACTAAGAGAATGGGTCCAAGTAAAAGAGATAAGAATGTTAAAATAGATGTAAGATCATATAGACCAAAGACAAGATACAAAATAATTGTATATGAAGAATGACCGGTGTAGTACCAATTCAACAAAAAAAAATGACAAAAGTTAGACTATTGTTGGACATATACAAAGAAGGCCACAAGAGATACTAACGATGTTAAGAACAAAACAATCATACAAGAAGTGAATAAGGAAAGAGAGAAAAGGGAGACTTAAGGATTTAACGTAGTTCGACAAATTGTCTATGTTCACAGGTACACAATATGTATTGTCTTTGTTGTGCACATAGAAGCTTAGAGAATTGTTTATATAAAGACATAAGAACAATCTCTCTCATTGTTTATACGATGTAAGATTAAAATCAAATTATATATTCCTAACAATCTTCCACTTGGAGTTTGATTTACATTACCACCTAGTGTAACGCCTACAATCTCTTTGTTGCTTCTCAAAAGTGACTTTTGTCCACTACGCCTGCCCTGTCCACTGTCTTTCCTGGGCATCCACTGATGGGTCTTCTCATGCGCCTGCCCTATCCATTGACAGGTCTTCTCCTACGCCCGGTTTTCTGCGGGAAAGCTTCCACCGCCTCTTTTCTTAAGCTCCCACTGCTTCTCTTTTTCTAATGTCATTGTTTATATTTCTCCCTCAAACTAAAGACCACTAAACCTTCTCCCCTATTCTCAATGATGGTCATTAGAACTTCCATCGTCGCGACAATTCTTGAGCTTCACGTTGTCATTGATATGCCCTAGTTCACATCAACGGCACACGCAAACTCGTTTAAGTTGATCGCCAAGTCGAACCAACGGCTCTGATACCACTTGTTGGGGTAATGAAGGGAAGACTTTACACATTTCTTCTAATGTCATTGTTCTTGATATTTTCTTAGGAAAGCTCCAACTGCTTCTCTATCTCAAACCAAATCTTTTCTGATGTGGAAGATCAGACAAAGACGCAACCATAAAGCATACTAAGATATTGACTTTGATACCAATTGTTTACGTCTACGGGCACACAATATATATTGCATTAGTTGTGCACATAGAAGCTTTTTCAGGGAATTATTTATATATAAACATAAAAGCAATTTTTCTCATCGTTTACTCAATGTGAGACTAAAATTAAACTACATGATCCTAGCAAACCAGATAATAGATTATGTGGTTTTAATAAAATAGAGAATAGGAAAACCAAAAAAGACGATGAAGGAATGTGTCAAGTGAATCTTATGGCAAACAATATATTTTTGAAATTTTGGTAGCTTAATAATGTCATGTGATTTATTTAGCTAATTTAACTTCGAAGGATAAAGTTTTTTTTTTCTGTATTAGTTGGAATTTAAAGGGTTTCCTTTTCCTCGAGCCATTATAGTTCGACTGATCAGCCCCGTTTCGTTGCTATAGCTGGTGAACATGAACAAATATATAGGCAAGGCGTATACAAGTTGACATTGCAACAAATGGGTGAATTAGAAATATTCCAAAGATATAACTGATACTGGTAATTGTTTTGGCTCTACGATGATAATCAAGATGCATTGGTTACGTGATCAGTATATGCACTTTATCATTCTTATGCATGAAATCTAGCAGAAGCATATGAACATTCAAATGAAAAGTTGTATATCTGTAGAGAAATAAATATCGGACAGTTTATCTTGTGATGTATGTAAGAACTGTATACTTTGCAGTTAGCTTCTGAAATTAATTTAATATAAACAATGCAAAATTTTTCTTACGAATAAGATATATATTTTTAGGAATAGAAGGAGAAATTTTCATTTCCACCACCATCGGGAAACTAACATATTTCTTTTACTACTGGCAACACATTTTGACCTTAGTGATAATGACTTGTATTTTTTAATTAAATAGTCTAAAAAATGGAGTACAAGTATACTAAGAATCTCTAACAAAGTTATTATTGTTGTCACTGATACATATTTTATATACCAAAATCATAGTTAAAAAAATACATTTTCTAATACAATATAAAATTTAACTAGTGAAAATTAGTATAGGGTTTAATTTCTATTAATAGAAGAATTCATCATCAATATAATCTTTTAAAATTTATAAATTTGTTAAATACGACATTTTGTTATTATAAAAGTTTTATTTAGTGTTGGATGTATAATTATTAGTAACATTTAAAAAAAAAAACGTACAAAATTATTACTTATTAGTTTTAGTAACATTTTGCTACATGTTATATGGGAATCCAGTTACAATGCAGTTACAAACTGTTACTTGTAATATTCTTTATATCTTTAGTAAATTACAAAATGTTATTCGTAATATTTTTATATTTTTAGTAAATTTTTTATTAAATAAATTTTACTGAATATAATAAATGGTAAAAAAAATTTAGTATTAATAAATAAATGTTATTAAATGTCAAAGATGCAGCAGTGATTTGTAGCTATTACTTACTGTTATATTATCTCTTCATTATGCATGTCATCATGGACTCATTTTGCAGCTTCATGTGGAGGACTGTTGAGAGGTGCTGTAATGTTATAAGTTTCTAGTTGGCTTTGCAGTTAATTTAGGACCATGCATGCATGTCTGATGAGTCAAGGTTTGGGTATCTTTCATGGGTTGAAGCCTGAAAGGTTTATATACTTCAGGCTTCTATAAAATTGTGGTTTCCAATTCTATTAATGTCATTGATGGTATCTCTTAACAAAAGTTTGGGGTCAGCTATGCTTGTTACAATTTGGATGTTCCATACAGAATGTGATTGCTTTCCTGGACACATGCATATATATATATAAATATTTGCTGCAGTATCAATAATGTTAAAAGTTTTGTTTCACTGTTATGTACGTACCATCAATTTGTAGGTATATGCTGTGTTAATTAATCTTTTTATTTTATATATAAGATTTTTTATTTAGAAAGTTAAGTATTTCCTTGAACCAAACATGTGAAGATGAATTTTCTTAGAATGCAATTATATTATTCCTAAAAAAAAAGTGATATTATTATAACCTTTTTTTTGTTGTACAATGATGACACTAGTATCTGAACCTAAAACCTTACACACTACTACTCCAACTAGTTTCATATTGCTTATATTTCTGGTAGTGGTGGATTTTAAGAATGTAGTTCAGTTAGGAAAACAACAGTACTTCTTCACTAATAGTTATACTTACAGAATTATTTTGAAATTTTAGGTCTTTGATTAAATAGCTTACTTATTAATTATACAAACATTTTGTATATATTGTTTTTATAACTGATGAAAAAGAAAATTGGATTAAACTATTTTTATATAAGATGTAAATTTTTTTGATGAAATATTATCTGATAGAAGTTATTGAAATAAGTTGTAAACAACAATTGTCTTCGTAAATTTATCCCAAACAGTTACACCAAGTACTTGCATGTAAAATAAGTTTAAATAAGTTTTGTAAAGGGAGCCTTAAAGTCAAATTTTAATATCACTTTTTATTCTAAATTTGTGAATCTCAACTTCCATATATTCAAGATAAAAGAGGAATAAAAAAAGCATTCAAGATCAAAGCAAATCATCTTAACAACTGTTTATATGTTGTTAGGTAAAATAAGTTGATACATGCAAATCAAAATGAACCTGTTCTCACTTTACATTTTTAAAATGATTTTAAAACGAAAAAATAAAGAGAAACGAGAAAGAAGCATGAAATAAGATAAGTGATATGAAAGAAAAAACACAATAAAAATATTATGAAAAAGTGTTAATGCGAAGTAAAAATAACAGTATATCAAAAAGTTGAGACCTGCTTATGTGATGTTCTTAAAAAACTTACATAGGAGTATGGGAGAAGAGTGTGGGTTTAAGTATGTGCAAATATTATTTTATTACTCTATTTGCACAATTTTTTGTTTATTCCAAGTAAACTCATTGTGTCATTTGACTCATTTCAAATCCGGAAATGTTATATATTTTTTTTTTCTCTGTGTTCCAGGAAGATTAACATAAATAATGTCCAACATTGACTAAAGTTTAATAAATAGGAACAAAGTTAGAGATGTGCAATTAACGTTAATGGTTATAATTATGTGTATTTAGCAGATCTCTAATCATTTATATTTTTAAACCCTGAGCAAGAATACCATGCCAACATCCTTTTGTCCAAGTTGTCTCTTTCGGTATCTGTGGAATGTTTTATAAGATAAAAACTAAATTATACAGATAAATATATACACTGTGATGAAAATAAGATGTTCATTTTTAAAATAATGACTTTTTTTTTGTACAAAACCTATCCATAACTAAATAAAAGAAAAATAAAAAAATGAAACCAACAATTTTTGGTCAGGTTAATTAGATTAATTTTGTCATTGCCCATAAAAGCAAGTGATCAACTAAACTTTTGACCTCATAGTTAGGAGCAGTTCAACAGAATGAAACCTTAAAAAAAACTGAAGTTTTTCTTTTTTAAAAAAAAAATTAAAACTAATTCTTTGAGAAAAGTACATGAACAACACTAAACAGTACATGAAACTACGTATCAATGCACATATAACATCAATTATTTAATTATCTAGAGTACAAGTAGATGGCCAACGCTGTACAATCTCATAATTACCATCCAGAAAATAGTTACATTTGGAAAATGATAAATATAGGATCAACTCATTTCAAAAATATTTTTTTAATAACTTATTTCTTATAGTTATTAGATTAAGAAAATAAATAAATAAATAGAGTGAGGATGAAAGTTGATCTCACTCCATGAACTAAATCAATCAGAAACATAAAGGAATCCAATATATAGAACCAGCTTGTCATTGAGTAAGACATCTCAATAATTTTATACCTTATGTACATAAGATATAACATGTGATTACAGATATGTATCTAACTCGTAATTTCATGTGTTGAAAGATAGAACAACCAGTTGCTATTGGTAAAAAACATCACATTTGGTCGAGCTTGGAAATTAGAATCAGTTCGGATTAATCTGAGGCAATGTCTTTTAACTGTTATTGCTTTTAATAATTTTTTTTAACAATTTATGAAAGTTCCCACATCATTTTTTTTACTTGATTTTTTTTGTTTTTCACAATAAAACTGTATAAAAAATTTGGGAATTAATTTACTTTTTGATTTTTACAACACAACCTTTCATAGAAACTTCAATAAACTAATAAATTTTCATAAGATTAAGAACAACAAGCGAGTGAATCGAGGTTTCTGTTCTAAGCACGTCATTACATCATTACATTATGACATCTAATACCTCCCTCTCCTCTTCTCACTTTCTCTCACACATGTACACTTTCACCTAAACACCGTACAAAAACTACAGGCTCTATGATAAAATCATAGAAAGAAGCACACACGCATAATAATTGAAAACAACACGTATAAGAATGTCCTTATTATACACACCCATGTACGTATATGTGTATTAATACATGAATGTATTGTATTGTATTGTATTGATAGAATTGAAGAAATCTTGAGTAAAAGACTCTTATACCAGTCAATTAACTTTAAAAAAAATATAATATACATATCTCTTTTATTAATTTTTTCTTTTACATATAATTAACTTATTAACTGCATATTATACTAAACATTTATATTTATCATGTCAGAATGATATTATAATATTTTGGTACATACCTGGAGGTGCTGCTATAATCAAAGAGTTTCCCAGTAGAAGAGAAAACAATGAGACCAACTTGAGCATCACATAGCACAGAAAGTTCTGCAGCTTTCTTAAACAACCCTCTTCTCCTCTTTGAAAATGTTACTTGCCTCGCCGTTATGTTATCGATCTTCTTTATTTTTATCTTTGTCCTCGTCATTTTAACTCTTAATTAATTCCTAGCAACAATAAAAAAAAATTAAAATAAATGAACCAAAACAACTATTATATGTACATCTTCCATCTTTATCCATAGACAAAAAATAACACATATATGGCTTAGTTATATGCATATGAAATGATGAACACTGGGTTTGTGTTGACTATAGAAAAACCCTAACAAAAATGCACACCCAGTTCCAGATCTGGTTAAAAGGAATAAAAAAAAAAATAAAACCTATACATATATATATAAACCACCAAAATGAATTAAGATTCTAAAAAATGATTTAGTTGATTTCACCCTACCTAGTTAGCATAATATTCTTGATAAGTGAAAGGGGAAAAGAGGGAAAATTAAAATTAGGAAAGAGTGTTGAATTAGTATGAAAGAAAAGAGAGCATTAAGTATAGAAGGGGAAGTTTCAGGAGTGAGGAAGAAACACAGAAGAAAGAGAAAGAAAGAAATATAACCTTGATTGGAATGGTGGCTTTGTGTCAAGAAAGGAAAGGCTGAAACGGAACCCTTCCCTTAATAGGTAAACGATGGACACTTTCTATTTTTACAACTACTCATATCTTACACTTTCTTTTTTTTTAATATTTTCTCACCAATCAATGCTCTCAAATAATTGACAAGACTTTGACAAACCGGTGAATGCCTATATTTCCAAACTATTCCGCTCCGCTCCAAAACAACTTTTTATTTTATATATATATATATATATATATATATATATATATATATATATATAGTACTTATGATATTATTAGTTAATTTCTGTTTATGATTATCTATATATGGTTATTTATTGGTTCAAATTTATAATTTTTATTTCTTATAATAAAAAATACTCTCCCTTAATAATTGATTTGAATTTAAGACATGGGTGTTTCTTAACTAAGAATTCTTCGTAATTACTTTTTAATAAGATGAAAAAATCATTCAATTATAATAGAACCATAGGATTAAAATAAATATATATTTGTAGAAATTTTAACATTCAAGTTAAAATCCAATAGAGTAGTGACTAGCTAACATGAGAAGATTATATGTACTTATTATTTAAAAAATTAAAAAAAAAAAATGAAAACGGAAAAAAAATGCCAAGGCCTACTACCGCAAATTCACACGAAATATACCTTATATCTAATGATACATTTGCTTTTGCTAATAATGAAACTTAGTTAACTTTCATTATCTTCGTAACCCGCTTATCTAATGTTAATTTATGAAGGCATAAGTAGAGTCATTAGAATAAATCGTAACACGTAGGTAATTTGGCCTATTATGAATTTGCATTGAGTTAGATTAAAAATATTTATATTTTATATTAAAATAAAAAAATTGACTTGACACAACTCATTAAATGGATCAGGTTTTGACCCATAGATATTTACTCACGTAAAATCATAACTTAATAAATCATTACACCTTAGTATTAAAGTTATGCGTAATTCTAAATAAAATATAAACAAAATTTATTGAATTTAAATTAATTATTAAATTCAATTAATTAAAATAATTAATAAATTAATTAAATATTTTAATATATATTTTTAATTAAATTGAATGGGTCACATATAATTTTATTTGATATATCAAACTATGATAGGCAAATTAAATAAGTAAAATTAAAATTTACTAAGGAATCAACGAGATTGAATCAAGCCGAATTAAATTAGAACCCTCGTTTACGTTTAAGTTTAAAAATTAGATTAAGTTTAAAATTTATAATATCTCAATCAAATCCAATATATATATATATATATATATATAATTACAATTCTCTAAGCTATTAGGTATAAATAGTAAAAAAAATTGAATTAACATTGTTATTATTATAATATTATTTATTTTAATATTATTGTAAAATTTATTTTAATTGTAATTTTATATTTCTCTAGTTTTGAAATTTAATAGTACGTAATATATTAGAATAAATGATTGTGACAAGAAATCTAGTTAACTCAATCTTATTTAATATTTATTTAATTTTAATCAAATAAGTTTAATCCAAATAAATAACAAGCCTATCATCATTTCCAAAAGAATAATAAGGAAAAAAAGAACCAAACCTGCATCACTATAAATGGATTGTTGATTTACAAATCCATTTCTATTGTTTTTTTCAATGATTATGTATTTTATGTGGACCATTGCTTTTCGTACATCATGGCCATGCTTGCCTGTCTGACTATTACAGATCTGTTTTCATATAGTACATGACCTCTTTTTTTTTTTTAATTATTACTTTCATATTTTTTTATCAATCTATTACTTTTATATTTATATTTATCTAATATAATTAATTAGTGTGTACTGCATGGTACTTAAAAATAGTAGTTAATTGATTAATACTTATACATATAGAAAGAGAGAATGTTGCTATCAGTTTTAGCTATACACAAGTTAATTATCATCATCATCCCTTGCACAGTACTTGAAAATATTAGTGAATTGGTCTGTATGTTGGGTTATGGGCACGTGGAGAAATCAGTGGTGGGAAGTGGGAATAATGCACTTTTTCATGTAAGGTAGCCATTGTAGAATTAATAGTGTTCAAACTTAACCCTTTATATTGGTTGGTTGAAGATACATTTAAGTGATGGAGGTTTTCTTGAAAAGAATAAGATAGTAAAGATTAATTAAGATTGTCTGAGGACAGTAGTATAAAACAAAATAGAAGAAAAATATTATAATTTCATAATAAAGAAATAATTAAAAAGGATAAATTAATAAATTATATTTTTACTCTTTTTAATATTTTTTTTAATTAATTAAATTTTATTGAGATAATTGATTAATTTATGTATAAGAAAAGCTTGAACAATTAAATTTTTTACATAATTTATTAAAACTAAAATAAGTATAAATAATTAATAATGAAATTTTAAATTATATTATAGTGTGTTTATTTAAAAATTCTATAAATTATGTGTAAATTATAACATTAATTATTTAAATTACTATAAATTATTATTATTATAAATGTAATCAGTATTATTTAACATTAATTATTTAAATTCTATAGATACTTCTCTCTTACGTAGAGAAATTAAAGACAAGTCACAAAATAAACATGCCCTCACCACTATATTTCTGCAACTATTTTTGATCTATTAAGTAACACTATAACGCCAATTAAACCACCGCCACAAAAAATTTAACTAATTATGCCACCACCACTTTCACAAATTGAATCGATTAAGTTGTCGCTACGTTCATGAAAAGGAAATGATTAGGGATAAATAAATAACTTTCTGCCTACACCTTTTTTTTTTATCTGATTTTTTTCATTTTGTTGTGAGTCCATTTTATTTCATTTTTTTTTTAAGATTTTACTGGTAATTATTACAATCAAACATATTTTCTTATATAATTTTTTTCTTTTTTAGGTCATCACCGTTATTCAAATTGGGAAGTGTGTAGGAAAGAAGTAAACTTAGTGAAAGCATCAGCACAAGTATAGAAAATGTAATATATGTAAGCTAAAGAGAACATAAAAATTAATATTTATAATTTGATCCCGGAACATAATTATAGGGATATATTTTATAATCTAATTACTAATTACTAAATAATTTTAAAAATATAATATAATAAAATATATTTTTATTTTAATTAATGTAATCTTTAGACCACTTAGATTTTTTGGTAAAGAATCTATTCTATCACATTTTGTCTTGGGTTTTATCTTAATTTCATATGTTAAATATTTTAATTTTAATTTAATTCTTTTTAAAGATACTTTTTAACTTTAATTTTAAATTTAATTTTATCTAACAAAAAAATTTATTTCTCACTATCTCAAATCACTCTCATTTTATTTGTATCCAATGTATATGAGATGTTTTTAATTGCTTAGCTTCCAATCTATTGTTTTAATTTTTATTTGTAAATTCATATATATATATATATATATATATATATATATATATATATATATATATTTAAAATATTAACAGTGCAGAATGGCTTATATCACAATATAAAATATTTATCACCAATTAAAAATATAATTAAAAAATATTTAATTTACTATAAATTCTAGTTATATAAAAAAAAAATGTATCACATTCAACATACTAAAATACTAGATTTGTAACAGGTTGATTTGCATTTAATTGTTTATTATTTTCTTCAAAATTTTTAAAATTTTATTGTAACAATTTAATTTTTATGCGTTCTGAATTTTAAAAAAATCTACACAATCAACTAAAACCACAATGATAAATATATTTTCTTAAAAAATAACAAACATATTCTAAAATTTACTTACAATAAAGTTTAAAAACTTTAGTCAACTAAAACCATCGTGATTTTTAAGTTTAAGTAAAAAAAAAAAAAGTATAAGTCAGGACAACTATTATTTCTCAAACACATGCACATGTAACATAACACTTTGAGTTAAATTTTAACATTAAGGATATAAACTACACTTTCTCTTGGAAAATGATATATTTCTGGGATACTGGTTAAAAATTTCTATTTATTTTTTTATTTATTATTACAGTTAAAGAGTTTTGGGGGTGAGAATCACGTGAGCATATGTCTAAAAGCAGCACTTAAAATCCAACATTGAATGAATCCCTGAGGTGTGGCTTCGTAATAACAAAACCATGTTCCCTTTCTTCATTACTACTTATCATCATCAATATTCAACGTCCCACTCTAATTCCTGTACCAATAAATCAACTAAATAAAACAAAAATAATAATAAAAAAAATGAACACAGGCAGAGCCGAAGCAGAACGTTTACTCGCGATAGGTGAGAAGCTTCTCCAGAGCCGCGATCTAAACGGCTCACGCGACTTCGCCATTCTGGCTCAGGAAGCCGAGCCGCTCCTCGAAGGCTCTGACCAGATCCTCGCCATCGTCGACGTGCTCCTCGCCGCAGAGAAACCCGTAACCAACGACCACCTCGATTTGTACGCTATTCTCCAAGTGGATCGCACGTGCCAGGACTCTGATCTCATACGGAAGCAGTATCGTAGGCTCGGTCTCCTCCTTCACCCCGATAAGAATTCTTTCTCCCTCGCCGACCACGCCTTCAAGTTCGTTTCTGATGCTTGGGCCGTCTTATCGGACCCTGTCCAGAAGCCCATTTACGATAGGGCCATTGCCTCCTCGGCCCAATCCACCAGTTTCTGGACCGCGTGTCCGTATTGTTATTTTCTCTACGAGTATCCTGTGGATTGTGAAGGGTGCTGCTTGAGGTGCCAGAATTGTGAAAAGTCGTTTCATGGGCTTTCCATTCCGTCTCTGCCGCCGCTCGTCCCGGGCCAAGAGGCCTATTATTGTAACTGGGGATGCTTGCCCATGGGCTTTGTTTTTGGAAAATTAGACTCTGATGGGCCTGGACCTGGACCTGGGCCTGTTGTGGATAATGATCCTGGTCCGAATTCTAATGGGGTTGCTTCGGGTTTGGCTTCTGCTCCGCGGAAACGCTCAAGGCCGAGAAAGGGGGTTTGAGACTATGAGCTTTTCTGTTTTGCTTAGAGAAATTGCAATTGAAGCAAAACATGGAGGTAGGGTTTTGAATTTACCTTATTTATTTGTTTGTTTGTTGTAAATGTTCTTTCGTGATTCGTGTTATAAATGTAGTTATGTCACTGTTACAAAGTGATCAATGTCACTGATCAATATCAGTGTTTTCTTTTAATTAATTGAGAATAAGATTATAGGATCGTACTAGTTTTCTTTGGGCTAAAACAGAAATGCACTTTTGCTATGCATATGAGGTCACCATCGTTTAGTAGCAGAGAGAGCTAGTGAAGATGAACTAAAGATAGTAGTGGAGTAATATTTACCCCTAAATATGAGAAAATTTAACCCCAATCTTTACTTTTCTTTATTATTTTTATACTTGTACATCAAACTTACTCATTCCCTAAACATTTAACTATTTTTGTTTAGTCTTAAAGAATTAGGCATTTATTTCTTATATATAATTAGTTCACAGAAGATTTTCTTGATCAACTTCTCCTTGAACAAACCGTTGCCAAAACCAATGTTTACCCCATATGGTGTACATTGACTCCAGGGGAATTCCTTTTGTCTCGGGCAAGAAAAGTATAACAAAGATTGTCATCACCGCAATCCAACCCGCATAGAACAAGAAGGCACCAAACTTAAAGTGACATAACATAGTCAAGAATGTCTGGGATAATATAAACACGGTTATGAACTGCACAGCAACAGCTATGCTTTGTCCTGTGGTTCTGATTTTTAAGGGAAAAATTTCACTTGGAATTAACCAGGTGAGAGGGCCCCACGACCAACCAAAACCTGCTCCATAGAGACAAAGTAATACCAATACTAGCACCGCATTGCTCTTCGATATGTCCTTTGTACCATGAACACCAGTCACCACTGCTAGCACAGCAGACACTGCAATCTTCACAGTTGTGATCATAAAATTATGATTATTAGTATCATGCACATGTCAAATAATCCCAATAAATAAGATATATGTTTACTTACCCATTTGATCCTATAATTTGGTAAACTTTATCATTTAATTTTGTAGTTTAAAAGTAATCTATTTAATTCCTATACTTTAACAGTGACAGTTTTAGTTCTAATAATTTACATTTTAATTTCTGTCATAAAAGTTTTCCTACGTTGATAGCTACGATATTTGATCAATCCATGTCACGTCAACAATGTACCTAATATTGTTATGCAATAACAAAAATGAAAATTTAAATTACAGAGATTAAAAATGTTACTTCGAAGTTACCAGAACTAAAAAATAAAGTTTAAACTTAAATTTTGCTTACTTGACAAACAAGCATAAGAATGCCACCTGTTATGAACAAGAACCTTCGACCAAAGCGATCAACAATAGCAGCAGAGATTAAAAGAGAAACAAGGCTTACAGCTCCAAGTATAACAGCAGAAAGTAAAGCTGCCTTATGTCCCAAACCCACAGATTGAAAAAGGGTAGGAGAATAGAATCCAACAATGGTAATCCCAGTAACTTGTTGAAAAAATGGAATAGCAAATGCCATCACCAAGTGTGGTCGATACTGTCTCTCAAATATGGTCTTGAAGGGCTCTTGGTCCATAGATTTTGCAATCTGTGACAAGTGAATGAGTTGTTCCAATTCGGGTTCAACATTTATGGAGGATCCTCTGACTTTTTGCAAGGCTTTTTTGGCTTGGTCTATTTTGCCACGCTCAACTAAGCTACTAGGAGTGTCAGTTATAAGAAAGGCACCAATTATCATAACAATTGCAGGTACCACAGCAAGGCCAAGAGATACTCGCCAACCCCACTTGTGTTTTGCAGTGCCGTAGTTTATACAACCTGCTGCAACCACTCCAATTCCTAAGAAGAATTGAAAACTCGTGTTGAAAGCTCCTCGCCACTTAGGTGGTGCCATTTCAGCTAAATACAATGGTGCAGCCTTTTCCAAATTAACCAAAATGGAAAATTATTTGTCAGAACTCAAATCAAAGTAAAACACTCTACAAACACGAGTCCAGTGATTGTACAAAATATATGTAGAATAATTTTACTTCGTAGCCAACTTAGTCAATCAGTCAATTCAGTCATAGACCATATATGTATATGCATTTCTCTCTATTTATATTTTATAACTAGTTGTCCGATTGTCTGATTATTGCAATTGTCTATCAAATATTTTTCTATGTATAAAGATAGAGTAAATGCTACAGTGTGATTAATGACATGCACTTGTTAACAAAAACATTACTTGATTAGTGAAACCGACTCCAAACCCGAGTAGCACACGACCCAAAATGAGCATGGTAATATTTTCAGCACCTCCATTTAAGGCACCACCAACAAGAAAGATGGCACCACCCAAGAGGATGGTGTTTCTCCTACCCAACGTTGTTGTTACACGACTAGCTGCGAGAGATGACACTAATCCAGCAAGGTACATAGAAGATGTGAACAATGTCAACACTTGACTGTCATACACACAGTACATGTTTACTTCTGTTCTACCAGCCTTTCTCTCTATATCTGGGAAGAATTTTTCTAGAAAGGGCACCATTGTTGTCACACCTCCTAAAATTTGTTAACATTAAAAAAATGTGAGTTTTATGTATTCAATTTAATTAAAACATTCAAAATATAAATATTCTATGAATTGTAATTAAAAATTGTGGTTTATTCAAGAATAAAAAAGGAGGTAGTGTTTTAGAAGAAAAGAAAAAACCTGAAATTCCAAGGTCATAACCATAAATGAGTCCACTAGATGCAGCAACAATGCAAGTGATGACAACTGAGAGAGTTACTTTGCCAAAGAAGCCATTGCTAATTGGTGCATCCACAGCAAATCCCCCACCAGCCATTTTGTATTGCTTACTATAACCCTTCAATGGCGTCCATAATAGTAACTAATAGTAAGAGTGGCAACTGATTAATATGCTAATGGTGTTTGTACGGACGTTGTTTTTGGCAAATAACACCAAATGGAAGAAACGAATAAACGGCGTTTGTCTTTATAGATGCTTACTATCTTCTTAATCCTGCACGGCAATCTTAATTAAACTCATTTTAGTACTTGTTCACTGTCTTACATTATCTATCTATTACTTAATTTTATACAAGAACAATACATATAAAATTATCATTCTAGTTTTTGTAATTTTTTGACACTTATCGAATATTAAATTTAATGGTACTTTTGTCCATCTCTCACTCTCTCTCTCTCTCTCAATAATATTTTCAAAATTCAAATCTATTTTCAAATATTTTATAAAAATAAAAAAAATTATATGTTTATTATTATATTAATTCAGTGATAAATTGTATTTTAATGATAAATTATATTATATTAGATTACTGTGTTATATGCTTATTATTATATATGCTTATAATTATATTAAATATTATATTATATATAAATGATAAAGTATATATTCTTACTATTATAAAAAAATTGTTTTGATTTTATAAAAATAAAAATATTCTTATTTATATAATCATAAAAATAAAAAATATATTGTTATTATATTAGTTTAATGATAAATTATATAATTACTTATCATTTAGTTTCTAAATAACTTTTTTCATTTACTTTACTTTTGTAATATTTTCCATATAGACTTCTCTATTTTCTCTATTTTGAAAAATTATTTTTGTTAAAATGCATAAATATTTATATTTTATTAGTAAATTGTGTCAAATTAATTAGCTTTCAACCAACATGAAAAGGTTCTGTGAGCCCCAACAAAACAAATACTAACTAAAATCCTTAACAAAACAAACGTTAACTAAAAACTTCAAAGAAAGACAATATAAGCAACATTAGTTGATAATACATATTAGAAATGGGAATTTATTAAGTTGCCTGATCCCATCTCTAAGGATAAAAATTAATAATATTTGAAGTAGGGATGAGTCATTTGAATGAATAATTTAATGTTTTTATAAACAATAAAATCTTACAATGTTAGTTTTTTTTTTTTTTTTTTTAAATCTCCTACTTTTCAATCATAACAATAATTATACCTCAAATGTTAAAAATTAGTAATCAAAATTAATAGATGGGTAAACATTGAGATATAAATGTATTAAAAAATTCATCATTTTACTTGATTTATTATTTGTTTCTACATGCCTCTTCTTTTACAAACAATCTTATCTAAAATATGGCAAACAATTAAACATATATGAATATCTTATTTAATAAAAAATGTAAACTTTAATTAATTAGGTCATATAAAAACAATCCATTTCACTAACCTAGTCAATGGTTGAATCTAAAGTAAATATTGACGTTACTGATGTAAAATTAAAAACAAATTTAAATTTGTGAACAATAATTTTATTTAATTTTTTAATCAAATAAACATCAATTTAATTAATATCTAAAGTAAAATCAATTGAATCTTCAAAATATTCTTACTATGAACTCGTTCTTAAAGCCAATAATTATTAAGATCATTTTAGAGTTGGATCCATGAAGTGGAGACAAAGATGAATTGATTGAAGCTAAGGAAACATGATATTGTGTTGTAGGTTGGTTGATCGGTTGAAGAAACGCAGCGTTTAAATCATCAGCGAGCAATGGAGCTTAAGCATTTGAGCCAACTAAACCACTCTCAAAAATCCGCTTTCGCTGTGGTTTTCGTCATTCTCTTGCCACCATTCTTTCCCAATCTGTTCCAACCTTTGGGTCGTGCTTCTCCTTCTATCTTCTCTGTAACTCCTCATTTTCAACCTTTTTGGTTTTTTCTACCTTCAAATTAATCGTGATTTTTCTGTTTGGAAATAGAAAGAAACAAAGGAAAATTGATCTTGTTTTGATGAGTAACCAATTTTTTGAATCAATGAATTGCCATTGCAGGAGTGGATTGCTCCCAGACCTATGCACGTGGCTTTGCTAGAAGGTGCTTTGCAACGCCAAACTGTGAGTAAAGTGTACACATTAATCATAATCTTTAATGATAATTAGAGAGTATTTGCAACATACTTTAGGTTAAAATTTATTAAAAATTACAAAAATAAATTACTCATTAAATTGGAAGTGGGAACCACAAATATGTGATTTTTAATAAATTTGAGCCAATATTAAGGTGTGGGTTGTCATAAACTCTCTGATATCTGTGTTCATTCCTTAGGATCACAAGAGTGTGTTGCTGATATTTCTCTAATATTTGTGTGTCTAGTTGTTTCAAGATTGCCAATTGTTTATTTGTTTTCAGTCTATTGAACTACAAACTAGTCTCTGGTCTCCCATGGCCTTCCAAGGATGGAAACCTTGTGCTGATCGTCCGAAACCACCTTGTGAGTTCAAATTGTTTGTTGAATTTCTTTTTACATGTTATACATTTAGACTTTTATTTTTCTTGAAAATGAGTGTTGTGTTGTATGTCAGTAGTGTACTAGTGTCTGGTATTTTTCATGTTTGCTTATAATTATAGTTTCTTGCAGCACTACCTGCAAAATCACGGGGTTATATCCAGGTTTTCCTTGATGGAGGGTTGAACCAGCAGAAAATGGGGGTATGTGAATGGGATTGTGTTGAAAGAGTATAATTTGATCAAAGATAGAAAGTGAGTCACTTGTCTAATATTATTCTCCCCCATTTTTTCTTTAACAGGTATGTGATGCTGTTGCTGTTGCTAAAATTTTGAATGCAACATTGGTGATTCCTCATTTTGAAGTGAACCCTGTCTGGCAAGATTCAAGGTATATCCAGAGTCTGCTACTTTGGCAACTTTTTATATGTTTAATTTTCAAACTGGAAAGTAGCCATTTATGTGGATTTGTTGTGTTTCTGCAGTTCATTTGCTGATATATTTGATATAGAACACTTTATTGATGCCCTCCGTGATGAAGTGTCCATAGTGAAGGAGCTTCCGAGTGAATACTCTTGGAGCACAAGAGAGTACTATGCCACAGGCATAAGAGATACTAGAATTAAAACTGCACCTGTTCAAGCTACTGCTGAATGGTATATAGAAAATGTCTTGACTATACTTGAGAGGTACCTACATAGTTTAATCTCAGGTTCTTCCTTAAATTATGTGCAAAGTTTTTATTTTTTTTATTTATAATAACAGGTATTGGAATTTACATCTATTGAATTAGTAATCAGTTACAAGTAGCGTTGGAACCTTGGTATTCTAGGAAATGCTCTCTTCATATTTATTATACTTATAAATATCACGATTAATTATTTGATGTATATATAATTCTTAGTATGCTGAATGAAATTCATTCATGCAATTTCACAATCCTTGAAGTCTCTTCATGAGCAGAAAAACTATATAGGCATCAATTTGTCACATCCACAGGGCCATAAGCCACGCAATGTTTTCCTTTAGATATACTTTTTTACATAAATATCTATTTTCAAATGTTGTAGATTTTCTCATTGATACAGTTATGGGATTGCTGCTATTGCACCATTTTCTCATCGTTTGACATTCAACAAATTGCCATCAGACATCCAGCGCCTCCGATGTAAGGTCATGTTTGAAGCCCTGATCTTTGTTCCACATATTAATGAATTAGGAGAGGCCATTGTTCATCGTCTTCGCCACAGTTCTAGCATCAACCAAGCAGAAAGGAACAACTATCTGCCAGTGGAAACTGATAAGTTTGGAAAACAGCAAACTGGAAAGTTTGTTGTGTTGCATCTGCGTTTTGACAAAGTAAATTCTTCATTTTTGTTTGAGTGATTTACTAAGATTCAAAGCTTATGCATGTAGCTTCATGAAATGTAGGTCACTTGTTGTTCTAAATTCATTTGGGAAGTCTTGTTATTCAGTTATTGCTTTGCGAACACAATCTTCTATGCTGCATATAGTTTGATATGTTGTTACAAAGTATTCCCTCTGAACTCATATAAATGGAAAAAAAGGACAATTTTTTGGACTCAATTATAAATAAAATTCAACTAACTCAACTCTATTTAATGCTTTTATTCCAAAATACCCTTAAAAGTAATTTTACTTTTAAATGCAGGCACTATCTCCAATAAGTATTGATTAAGGGTAGTTTACAAAATATAATTCAATTTTTACGTGAAAACAATAATTAAATGCACTTAATACATTTCTTAATCTATGTGAAATTTTGTATTTTTCCTTATATGAGTCCAGAGGGAGTATCATAGTAACTGCTATTAGCCCCAAATGATTTTCCTGTGTTTTAGTGTAATTGTTCTTGCATTCATTTGATAACAACTTGACAGTTCATGCTTATGTATTAGAGTAGCATAGAAAATATGTTGATTCTGTTCTAAAGACCTTTTAGGGAAATTATGGCTTCAAGGAACTACATATTTATGTTGTGCGTGTGTGTGTGAGAGAGAACATGGTTTCATGTACTTAAATGATGATTCATCCTTTTCAACTATACAAAGGGACAGCAGGCAGGCTGTGAAATTATCGTCCTTGAGTCCTTTAGAGTTAATCTTCCATATCTATTATCATCACTATGTATCTCAGTCTTTAACATTGTGATTCCGAATTTCCATGCAGGATATGGCTGCTCATTCAGCCTGTGATTTTGGTGGGGGTAAAGCTGAGAAACTTGCTCTTGCAAAGTACCGGCAGGTGCTTTGGCAAGGAAAGGTATCGAACTCTCAATTCACTGATGAAGAGTTGAGAAATCAGGGACGTTGCCCACTGACTCCAGAAGAGATTGGATTGCTCCTGGCAGCTTTGGGTTTCAACAATAGAACACGGCTTTATCTTTCTTCCCACAAGGTTCATTAACAAGATATGACTGATGGCTTGTGACTATGCAACAGCATAGATTTCATTCTGCTATTTGTAACAATGCCTAATGATTAACAATTTACTACCTTTTGACACATTTATTGATAGGCACTTTGTGCTTTAACACAAGACTCAGTCTGGATTGATTCTATACTTTCAGGTTTACGGTGGAGAAGCTAGGTTAGCTACTTTAAGCAGGTTATTTCCTCTTATGGAAGATAAGAAGAGCCTAGCGTCCACACAGGAACTGGCCAAGGTTAAAGGAAAGGCATCAATGTTGGCTGCTGTTGATTATTACGTGAGCATGCACAGTGACATCTTCATTTCTGCTTCTCCTGGCAATATGCACAATGCTCTAGTAAGAACCATTGTTAAAAACTCTTATTTCAAACTGTACAGTCTAAATAATTATGTTGCATAACAAATTATATATAGGTTTGAAAGAACCTTGAGCTATATTTGTTTTGTATTGGTGCAAGAATTTAAGTAAATTCCCAAAAATTATCGCTTAAACCAAACATCTTTTACTTCTATAGGTGGCACATCGTTCTTATATGAATCTCAAGACTATCAGACCAAGCATGGGACTGTTGGGTACGCTATTTCAGAATAAAAGCATAGGCTGGTCAGAATTTCAGCGTGCAGTTATTGATGGGCATAAGAACAGACAAGGGCAGATAAGATTAAGAAAGGAGAAGCAATCAATTTATACGTATCCTGCTCCTGATTGCATGTGTAGAGCTTAAGGGAACAAATTTTGACAGAGTTATAAATTGATCTTTAGCTTAATGACGTTTCTCCAAAATTCATTTTTTTTCTCCACCAAGTTCTAATTGCATTGACGTGATGTGCCAGTAGTTTTCGAATTCGTGCATTAGGATGCTGACATGAAACTCCTTCTCAACTCGCGGGGCCAGTTTGGATGTCCTCCTTCCTGAGGACTCTATGAGAAGAAAATAGAATATTCATTTCTTGTGAAAGATGTGAGATTTTCTGCAAATAAGTTGATGAGAAATTAATTTTAATTTTTTTGGAGAAGTATTTTTTTTTTCCTGCATAGACTTTTGAATGTGTGTAATTTATGTTACTATCACTTTTAATTTTGAATGGTAAATATTTTCCCAAGAATGTCATCCAAAGCTCATGCCCATAAACATATTTTTAATAAAAAAATTCTTGGTTAAACTATTTATTTGATGTAATGTATTAAGACATAAGATTAAATCAAATTAAAATTACATTTGGAAGAAATAAAAATTTACAATGTAAAAGAGTAAGAGAAAAAGGTTCCTAGAAGTGTTTGATAACAAAATCTTGCAAATCATATAAGGTTTAACATGTGATAGGATGATTACGTAAAATTGTTTTACATTGTTAATTAAAAGTTTTAAACTAAAAAAAGTAAATGTTTAACATAGGAAACTTGTGTATGTGATTTAATATCACAAATAATATTTTTGTGTATTATTTAGTTGACCATTCAACAATTGTTGTGTGTCATGTACTCAGTCAAAGAACAACAGTCACACAAGAAGTGTACTAAACAATGAAGAGAAGAAGCATGGAAAGAGTACAAGAGAAGAAAGAATTGTGTTGGTGTCTTTTTATCTCCTCTTTCTATATAAAGCTCTATTATCCATAAAACAATTCACATCATACTATTTTCTTTCTCTCCATCCATATTACATCTCATATTTCTTAGTTATTCTACACAATAATCAAAAGCCATAAAATGAAGAGACACGGTCCCAGAGGAGTAAGGAGAAGGCGGAAAACCGTGCTTCTACCATGGGAATTGATTATTAAAATATTGTTGAGGTTGCCAGTGAAGTCTCTTGTTCGTTTCAAATGTGTGTGCAAATCATGGCTTTCTCTAATCTCTGATCCTCACTTTGCAAAATCACATTTTGAAGTAGCTGCTGCACTCACAAAAAGAGTTCTTTTCTTAGAATTTTCTGCTGCTCCTGTTATCCGATCCATAGACTTAAATGCATCCCTTCATGATGATTCTGCTTCTGCTGCATTAAATGTCCACTTTCTGCTTCCCGAGCCCACTGCTGAAAACATTATAGGTTCATGCAGAGGATTTGTAGTTTTGGATTGTTATCACAGTCTCTGGGTGTGGAACCCATCCACAGGTGTCCACAAACAAGTATCTTGCTCACCTATAGCATCTGATATGGATGCACGTTTCTTCACATTTTCGTATGGTTTTGGGTACGACTCATCAACTGATGACTACTTGATAGTTCAGATGTCCTACGATACAAACTCAAATGATTATGTAACCCGTGTGGAGATTTTCTCACTCAGGGCTAATGCATGGAAAGAAATAGAGGGTATCCATTTGTCTTATATGAACTGCTGTGATGATATCAAAGTTGGGTCATTCTTGAATGGTGCTATTCATTGGCCGGCTTTTCGTTGTGATGTATCAAAGGATGTTATTGTTTCCTTTGATTTAGTGGAAAGGAGTTTTTCAGAGATACCTCTACCGGTTGATTTTTACTGTGAGTTTAATTATTGTGATTTGGGGGTAGTTGGAGAATTTCTCAGTCTATGTATTGAGGGGCTTTCTGATCCAGCAGAAATATGGGTGATGAAAGAATATAAAGTGCAGTCTTCTTGGACTAAGACTATTGTTGTGTCTGTTGATCATATTCCTAGCCAATACTTTTCCCTAATATGCTCTACAGAAAGTGGTGACATTGTTGGGTCAGATGGAAGAGATGGATTGGCAAAATGTAATAGTGAGGGGCAGCTGCAAGAGCATCGATCCTATAGTAATGGTTCGAATGGACACCGTGTGACTGTGTATACAGAGTCTCTACTTTCACTCCCTTGTGCAGATGAGGCCAGTTCATCATGACTGATAGTAGGGAATGAGAAAATTGAATTAGGTTGTGAAATATTTTATGATGCCTTTACTATTTTCTTGATACTTGTTTTGTCTTATTATTTATGAAATCTTCTGGTACAATAGAGTATGAAAAAGTAAAAAGCAAACCATGAAGATGTTGTTTCATCATTATGTTCAGTTTTATGATTATTGTATCAAGATATTATTTCTATCTTATTGTTTACAATCCAAATCCTTCCCCTTACCTTAGCGTAGCCTTAATAGTGAATTGATGGCATTGCTAGCATGATATGTAGCCAAATTTTAAATTGGAACATTCAGTGGATGGCTGATGATATTATTGATATGAGCTAGATAAAACTTTACTATTACTAGTGATGTCCATTTTAGCCTAAGCTGCATGTCAACCTTGTGGAATTAGCACAATCAATCTTGCCTTCAATGCCATATTAAAGGCGGCTATTTTTATATTCGTGGATTGATTAACGCTTGAATTACCATTACTTTGATGAAAAGTATTTTATCAACATAAAACTGCAGTTTTACTGCATAATATGAAGTAGCCAAGCAGTGGACCAGATGATCAGAGGCAAGAATTATTCTACATTTTTATTGCAGGCTGAAATGAACATTAAATACTTGCTAATAAATATCAAGTTATTGATTTTTTGCCTTCTGTAATGACTAATTTATTAAATAATGAGAATATTTGGTCAGACTGTGTGAACTATGAAGGCTTAGGAAAAGCATATTCTGTGGATTCTAATCTCACATTATTGTCAGTGGCAGCAGTAGTAGGTTAGGCATGGACTGGTTTTGCTTTCACCATTTCTTTTCTATTATGGCAAAAATCTTGCAAGTTACCAGCAGAAATTCTTTCAACTTCTTTTTGGTTTGTGCTGAATCTAGTGTCAACATTTCCTTCTCTACCAAACTTGGCATGTTTCTGATAGTTTAAATTTTAGAAAATAATTACTTTTTAAAAGCGCTCTCAAAAAGTATTCATTTGTTCAAAAGAAGTCAAAAGAACATAATAAAAAAATTTCCTAGATAAATAATGCACATTAGCATTAAATCAATATGGAACTTAATTGCATCAAGGCAGGCACCTGCTGTGGTTAGGCTCCAAAAGCAAACACTTTGGACCGGCTGAAGATGCTAACAATTAAAGAAAAATAAATCACTGAATCAGAAGTCTTAACACTTCCTATCAAAGATTAACATTTATGTTTCTGATGTTCCTGGTTCTCTGGAAAGAGTTATGATGGCTCATTTTCCCAAGTACAAATAAAAACAGAATAAATCATTAATTTGGTTTCTGAATTATTGCCATCTCTTCTAATGGTTCCTAAACCAATGAAATTGTATAAGTAGTTTTCTATAGTTTTAAAAATTCATCAACTTAATCCCTCCATTATAATATTGAGAGACTAATTTGAAGAAATTTTCTATACTAGAGAGATTATATAGCATGATTTTTAAATCTTTAAGAACTAACTATATAAATTTTAATACTTTATAGATTATTTAAAAGAGGAAGTCATAGTTTAAAGACTACATTAGTGGTCAAAACCCAAACAGGGTTCAATGATATGATTAGGGTCCGATTGTATATATCCCACCATTATATAATGTATAGAATTTGATATCATGTTAAATTTTACCCATAAGATCATATTTAAATTGGCCTTTTTCTTCATAAACAATAAATAGGTAGGACCTACCTAGCAGTTAAAGAAGTATACATTTGGATATACGATTTGAACATGATTTGTAATTTACACGAGAGAATCCACTCCCACTAATGTACAAATATATGGATAATACAATGCATAATGTCCAGCTTAAAAAAGACAGCTAGATCATTTTTATGGAGCTTCAACAAAAGGCAACTACTCTCTTTAAACATCATATGCTCATCTTCCTAATCCTTTTGTTTAGAAGTAGGCTTGTTATCCTTGCAAATTGGAGGTCCACTCCCATTTTGATGGCTTGCAACTTCTTGTGATTCTGCAGGGATAGATTGAATCATTTCTTCATCAATTGCAAGAGTTTTTTTTGAGCCCTGTAAGGCAGCATCAAGAACCATATTCTCTTCCAAAGAACAACTAATTGATGATGATGACGACACCGAAAATTTCTCTTCTGCCCGCTTTGATGGTGTAGCAGTCTCTCCAGAACCAAACTCATTGGATGTTAAAGAAATTTTGGATGCTGTACCTTTTCCTGTGCTTTTCAATCTTTCCTTTTTGGGCTTTTGGGATTTGGAGGTCTTCTGGAATGAAATATCAGAATCTGCATTCTGGATTTTGGCTTGAGATATTGATGTGGGGTTCGATGTTGCAGCAAAATTGTCATGTTCTCCCTTTAAGTCAGATCCCAGGGTTTCATCAATCTTGGCATCTCTGTCCTCATTTGTAGTAGTTGAAGGCTTGACTTTATAAGGTGGATCTATCAGTGGGAAAGGACGGTTTTTTGTTGATCTGGAACGAGTCGAAATGTTGTCATCAAATGGATCAATAATATCTAAATCAGCATCACTGCACATCCTCTGAACTGTACGAATTGGTGTCGCTAGCCGAGCTCGATGATGACTGATAACTTTGAGAAGATCCAAGAGGATTGCCTCCTGTTTTTATTAAATAATGATAATTGTTAATCACCAAAGTCAGTGAGCCACTTATCTGTGTTAACCAACCAAACTAATTGGAATATAAATTAAATACTAAAGATCTTTTACAAGGAATCTCTTGGAAGCAACCAATTGATGTATTGAATAGTTGGATCAATACAGTTGTCAAAAAGTTAAAAGATAGACAGTTGAAAACAACAATAGAATAACACAAATTCCAACCACGTACAGTCAATCACAAAAATAGTTACTGTTATCATCTGCAATCAAAACAGTTAAAAAGTCGACATAAATGAGTTTCATAACATAAAAATGGTGATGGATATCACTAATACAATTGAGTTGAAAGAATTGCATTAACAAACATTTATAAGCATTATTATAAATGTTTTCCTTAACAAAGAGGTACTGACTATTGCACTAGGCATCAGCAAGTAATATAAGCAATCTAGTCTCACCTTTACACGGAGGTACTCTTCAGAATGTTTAGTTTTAACAAAGCAAGATACTAATATCTGTAACAGAAAAAGGCACTTATAAGATAATGGTAGTTGAGAAATGAAAATGAGGGAAGTCACATTCTTCGCAGTGAATAGTAAAGTAGATAGAGTTAAGAGGAGCAGAAAGCCGATTTCAAATATTCCAAGATGTTAGTGGCTGTCACGGGTGAAGATAGGCATAGTTAATCAGATGCGGTGAGAATAAAAAGGGTATCCCACAAAGAATAGAAATATGCCAAACATTTTCATTCAGTTGACCAATATAAGAGTCTAAGAAAGGTAGATTCTAGAAATTTGAGCAAGCTCAGGAAGGCAGGGATTTCATTCTAAACATTATGCTGTGAGAAGCATCTCAGGGCAAGCCTTAAAAAGCCCTTCAAACCAAAAATTGAAGAAAAAGGAAAGATAACAAGGCATTAGAATTTATAAGCTCATAAATATTATATAAACAATGAAAAGAAAAGGTATTTCAACCATAAGAGATTGATTCTCTGGATCAATATTCTCTAAAAAAACCCGTCTGTGCAATTTTCTCTGCTCTACTTGAGGATTTTTGGCCAAAACCTTGCGCATATCAGCTATGATAATCTGCATAAAGCAATTAGGAAAGAGATGCTTATGTTTTCAGATGAGAAGATGGCCATCAAATAGTCCCTAAACAATTTTTAAAGGGAAGAATACTCACATTAATCTTGTTAACATCCAAGTGACTGATAGCAAGGTGAGTCTTGATGCGCCAATGAGATTTCATACTGAGATTCCTCACAACATTTACACTCAAATTGTGATTAGGAATATGAACTGCTTCACAATCAGAACCTCTAACTATTGTTGGTGACCACCAGCCTACATGCTAGAGAAAATATGAAATTTGATTAGAACAAAAAATTCTAAAGAACTTGGGGAAAATATCACCTATAATGGAAATCACTCACAGTGAACTAAAATGTTTTTTATTCTCCAAAATAACCTTTTCAGTAAGTTAGATGATATATAGTTAGATACAAACCTCAACTTTACCAGTAACCTCATATCCTTTAATTTTGGTCTGAATCCGCTCATTCACAACGAATGGCCGAGTTGCATGAATCATTAAACTTGAGAGGAAGTTCATAAATATCTGAATACGGCACAAAAATTAAGTAAGAATGGAAGCAAACAAGAGCGTATCTGATTGATAATGGGTATACCTTAAAAGAGTTACTCTTATTGAACTTAAGAAATTGAATATAAAGATGATCTACAAAAAATGCAATGACAAAGATGACTTAATAATTCCTGTAGGCAGTACCAAATAACCTATACCGTACCTCACGACCTGCAAGGGAAAGCAATACTGTGCCCAAACCACCAGCAGTCAACCACTTCTGTGTGGAGAAACCCAACAACTCCATGAACAATGACACAGCAGCAACCCATATTGCAGTATATACAGCTTTCCCAGTAAAATCAATGCTCATCTGTCATTGGCAATACATAGAAAAAGATTTGTGTTTACACTTCAGGAATTGGAATCAATAAACTAAAGGACAAACTTAGATGTAGTTTCATAAAAGTAAGGATGGCAAAATAATCCGTTTATCCATCATCCATCCAATACCGAAATAATAGAAAATTAATGGATTGATCTGATCCATCCATTTACTTTTGTGGATGGATGGATGTAACCCATCCATTATTTTTTCAAAATCCAACAAATCATATGATGAGTACTTACCGGATCAAAATCAATCCAAAATATTCTTCATATTTAAATTTTTCTTAAACTCATTGAATTGAAAATTTAACAGGCAATGATTAGAGGTAGAGTGAGGGGTGTCTGGTCTCACTTGTTTAATTAAAAGGTTAAGTTTTCTAAAAGGCCCTTTTAATTATATGGTCAAGTTTTAGGCTTAAAAAAATGTTATAAGTTTGATAGATTGGTCAGTTTATATATATATATATATATATATAGACACACACACACATTATATATTTTATATATTTATATTAATAAATATATTTATCAATAATCATATTTATTAATAAAAATATAATATATTAATATACATAATTATTTATTAGTTTATTAACATAGGAAGAGAACGCAAAATAAAGAGATAAAATATTTTAAAACTAAAAAATAGTTAAACGGATGGATATCCGTCCATAAAAAAATGATTGAAGGATGGACTGGATGGATTTTTATCAAATGAATTTGGATGAATCAAATTTCTCAACTTGAATTTTTAATGGATAAAACAAAATTGATCCGATCCATCCATTTTGCCACCCTAACATATAAGTAGTTGGTGTTGTTCTCCAATTAGAATTAGACTTTCACTTCAGTAATGAGCATTGGTATTTAATGAATTCCTTTACCATACAGATTATTGAGATGAAACTTCCATTCTAATTAGAGAACACAAATAGCACGTATGAAACCACACTAAGTTTTGTCCTCAACTAAATTAACAATTTTGTACTCCCTCGACAAAATATCCAACAAAATAAATGAGTAATATTATCCTACAACACTAACTTTAATTGTTTTAAAATAATATTTAGCAAAAAAAATTATTCCATAGAGATTGACTGCTTTTCTAATCTTCATCTGAAATAACTCAACACATCTAAAGCTTCACATAGGTGTTATCACCCCAAAAGTAATCCATTATTGCAGCAAAATGTTATGTAAACAAAAATGGAAACATGATAAGGATCTATAATGTAAACCTACATTTCTTTCACCAGTGGAGTCATTTGTCTCCATACAAAACTTTTGTGCTAGTCGAATTAAGCTGAAAATGGGCAGCGCAAGCATATTTCATTAGTTTGAACAAGACAGAAGACTCCAGACACATAATAGTAAGAAATGAGGAAATGAAATAATTTATTTTAAAAAATAATAATAAAGACTGTATTTTATATGCATATTATTTGAATAAATCAACAAATAGTCTCAAACAGATATATAATTGAATAATTAAAATAAAATATAATAGAATCATTTTAGATAGCATATTCCCCATTGCTTTTCTGCACTTCATTTTTTTTCCCTTCCACTTTTTTTAGTTTTCAATTCGCATAAACAATTCCAAGTTAATGTGTGTTTTATTTCAAGTTCTAACAATAGAAAACGAAAGCTTTTCTAATGAAACAACTGGGGGATATAATTCTATTGGAAATCAATTACCTTGAAGAACAGTAAGCAAATGTAAGCACGGTAGACAAAGATCTTACAAAACTCAGCAAACGTTGCTTCATAGCTTGACTGGTTTCTGATGATAGGACCAGTGGATCTAAATCCCTGAAATAGTTTATGCAAAGATGTTCACCAATCAATAGGACATGACAAACTTCCTGTGGAAAAGACTTGTTGATCCAGAAACATACCTGCAGATTAGCATTACCCCAGTCCACAGCAGCAAAGGTTGAACATATGATGTCAAAATATAACATGAAGTACTTCTCTTCCAACTTTTATCAGTCCCCTGAAGACATCATGAAACAGAAAATCAGAAATCAATACTTTCAATTGATTTAGACAAATCATGCAATAAGATAAGATGCTAACATTTTGGAGAAACAGATTCCTGCTAAGGCATAGGAGTGGCTCAAGACCAAAAACAGCAAAGCCAATGATACCAAGGGCAGGGATCAATTGAGTTACACTTGGTTTTCCTCCTATAGCATTATATGACCTACATCAATTTCCAAAAATAAAAATCTCAATAGAAATTATACTCAACAACAGATAAATGAAAGAGGAAGGATATGAACAAGAACAAGAACAAAATTTAACACCAGATGACATTATTTATGGCGATAAAACTTAGAGCAGACAACATACATCATAATACCATGAAATGGGTTTGTTTTGCAAGTTCATTTCTAATTAACTTAGTCTCAGTGGGATTTGCTTGATTCCCTATTTCTACTAACTGCTCCACCTCCATCACCATCATTGCCACTCCCAAAAGGAGAACAACATGGCCAACACAAATATCAACAATAGTTGTCTCTGCACCCCTACCTCCTTTATCACTGAGCAGTCATTTAGGGGCCTTAGCTGGTGATCCAGGATGTTTCCCTCTCGACGATGAAGCTTATCCCCCATCGTCTCATACCAAGAAAACAAACTGAGAGGAAGTAACCATGATATATTGATATGTAGTGTGACACTAGCTAACTTATCACAAACAATGACTTGGAGAGGAGTTAAATTATCACTCTACATTTTAAAGAAAAATCGGTGCACAAAATATCAAGGGAAGTCCACTAGCAGGATATACCTCTAATCATAACTACTACCTGATTTTACACCTAGCAACATAAATAATTGCAGAAAATAAATATGGAATAGACATGATTGTTTATAAATGTAGCATTAGTTGATATAAGAGTTATCAGTGCAGTGGAAATCCAGCTAAAAGTAAAAGGCACACGCAGGACACCCCATCAAACTGAAATTTTATTGCAATGCTAGAAAGGCCCCTAAGGCCCTAACCTATCACTCTATCAGGGAAATTAAAACATAATATATAAACTTGGACATGCTTATCAATGAATTTGTTGAAACTTAGAAAAATAGTGTGACCTTGACAAAGAAGCAGTAGCAACTTTCACAAGTGGAGCCTCACACCCTCCAGCTGAAATTAGGGAACAACGACACATCAAAGAATTACATCTTGAATTCACAGGCCTAAGTGGTGCATGTAATCTGGAAAGGAGTGCCGAAGAATCCTGCTTCTGTCAATTCACAAAGTTCTTCGGGGATTTAGACTAAATAAAATAAACATATACATCCAATACAATAAATAACTGTATCCATGAGGCATGAAGAATAGCAAATGAAAGTACCGGCAACAAAAAAAAATGAAAGATGAATGTCTAACTAACAAACATGTTCCCCAACAAGAAGCATGGAAGTTCAATACATGAAAGCCGTACCAAACCATGTGGCAAAAGACTGATGGCAACAAAGCATAATCGATCGCCACGTAGGGGCTTCTGTCAAGAGATAGCAAAATGAAACTCAACATTTAGCAGAGTAAGAGTTAAAAAAATATAAGCAGTTTCATATGTGATTTTGGTGTGGTTCTATAATCAGAATTGAAGTTTCATATTGGAAACCTATACTAAGATTTAATGTAAATACTCATGACAGGATTATCGAACTAAAAAACCAATTCTTATCAGAAAACAACACTAAAATACCTGACAAAACCCACTTACAGTTAAGTTTTGTCCCTAGAAAAAAAAATCAAATTAAATTACCACATACATGACAAAACCCACAGCTTCCATTATGACTGTATAGCCTAACGTGGCGAGACAATCTAATTGAATTGAAGTGAAATCCAAGGTCATGCGACGAGCACAACATCGTGTAACAGATCGAAACTACTTAAACCCTTGACTATTCGACCTGTGCATGAGAGAGAGACGGTTTCGTTAGCAGAAAAGAAAATACAAGGTTCCAATGCACATAATATATGATTTATATACTTTTCCTATTTCGCTTAGCACCTGAACTAAGCTCAGAAAATTTCACTTCTATGAAACGAAGAAAAGGGAGTAAACATGAGTAATGGAGTGAGGGAAGAGAAAGGTAACGAACCCGAGTGATACGCTGATAATATTCCAAAGACGTGGGAGCAAAGAAAGAAAAGAAAATAATCGTCGACAACAAAATAGAACAATCTCAAATAGTAAGAAACACACATTTGTATTCTTCTACTTGAAAAAAGAATCGTTCGCCACACGGATCTTCCTTGCACAATTATAATTTGGCGAATAAAATTCTTTTTTTTTTTTAAGAATTAAAATAAAAAACATTGGCATGGCATAAAATGGAATCAAGAATTATTCTCTATTGCCTAACATTTAATGAAAGTATTTATTACTATTATTATTTAAGGAAAATTTAGAATTTGTTTGACTCAATTGGTATATTTTTTTCCTGAAATACTAAATCTCTCTTCATAGTTTATATATTTAAAATATTTAATTTGAAGATTTTAGAAACTCTTAAGTAAATATACACAAAAAATTCAACTAACTACAGAAATAGAAACAGAAGCTACAAATAATATTTTCATGCACACTCAATAATCACTTTAAATATATTTTCTAAAGAAAAATAAATAAATATCATTTTAAAATAATTATAAAACACACTTCATTAATAAATTGCTTATATTTGAAATATCATTTTCTCTCTTAAATAACTTTATATAAAATTTGAAATTTATAAATTCATTGATGGAATATCAAATAATTTTTAAATCATATAAATTTCATCTAATATCAACTTTGGAACCAATTATTGCTAACGAAAGAAAGAAAAATGTTCCACCACCATCTAATATCCAAAATCAGATGCCAATAATAGTAGTTTTTATGGCAAGAAACAAACCATGGACCAAAATCAGGTGTATTGATAAATGATAAAGATAATTATGTACATACATGGGAAATGGGGAGAATACAATGCATAATAATTCCAACTTATAAAAAGACAGTTGGATCATATTTAGCTACTATCGAAAGTATATACTGAAATATCAATTTCTACTTTGCTTACTTAGCCACTAATCTAGTCATTCTGCTTAGTTGGGAATGAAGACATTTGACTATCCTTCTTATCCTTGCTAGCAGGAGCTCCACTCCCATTCCTTTGGACAGCGAATTCCTGTGACTCTGCAGATATAGGAGATGGAGTCATTTCTTCTTCAATAGGAAGAGTTCGTTTTGAGCCTTCTAGGGCAACCCCAAGAAGAATGTTCTCTTCCAAGGATGGCCTAACCGATGATTGAGAAACAGAAGATTTCTCTTCATCTTGCTTTGACTGTGAAGATGTAGCAGAATTGGTCTCATGGGTAGTAATAGGAGAAGTTTCAGGAACAGCACTTTGTGCAAGGTTTTTAGTTACAGGAACTGTACATCCCTTTCCAGCATCTCCCGCGTTTTCCTTTTTAGGCTGTATGGTTTTGCCAACTGAACTATCAGAACTTGTATTCTGGATTTGGGCTTCAGAAATTGACTTGGATTTATCCTTGGAGTTTACATCAGATGAAGAGGTTGACATTGCTGCCAAATTCTCGTCTCCTTTGGTGTCAGATGCCATGGCTTCATCAACCTTGGAATCTTTTTCCTCATTTGCACGAGTTGAACGTGTAGAAGGTTTAACTTTATCTTCACCATTTACTTTATACGGCGGTTCAATCAGTAGGAATGGGCGATTTGTTGCTCTGGATCGAGTGAAAATGCTGTCCCCAAAAGGTACATTTTCTGAGTCAGCCTCACTGTATATTTTCTGAACTGTGCGGATGGGAGTAGCCAGCCGAGCTCGATGATGACTGACAACTCTGAGAAGATCCAAAAGGATTGCCTCCTGTTTTGTTACATGTAAATCGCATTACAAATAGAGAACCTTATAATAGAATCTATGGCTGACTGACATCTAGAAAACTTAAAAGTTTTCACCATAAGCACTGTAATTGTTGTGGATATCATTTTTTACCTTAACACACAGGTACTCTTCAAAATGAGAAGTTTTCACAAAGCAAGATATTAATATCTGGCAAAAAAGAGGACCATCAGCAAGAGAATGGAAAATTGAGGAAGAACGATAAAAAAAAATGCAAAAGACATCAAAATTTGCAAACTAAAAGGTGAAGACCTTTGCTATATATAGAACATAAATAAATGGAAAAGGCACTTACCTCAAGAGCCTGACTTTCAACATTGACATTTTCCAAAAAGACCCTTCTATGCAATTTTTGCTGCTCTACTTGAGGATTTTTGGACAAAACCTTGCGCATATCAGCTACAATATTCTGCATGAAGAAAATGAAATAGAGATAACATCAGCTTTCTCTTGTAAAAATGCACCTCAGAAAGTCCTAGAAAAGGTTTTTCGAGAATGTGAACGAATAATGCTCACATTAATTTTGTTAACATCCAAGTGACTGATAGCAATGTAACTCTTGATACGCCAATGGGATTTCTGGGTTAGATTTCTCACAACATTAACAGTGAACTTATGATTAGGAATATGAACTGCCTCGCGATCATCACCTCTCACAATGGTTGGAGACCACCAGCCTACGTGCTGGAGAAAAAACAAAATTTGAATACAACATAAATAAAGTTACACAATTAAGAATATCTATCATAGGTAATAATTCTTCTATTGGTCACATGATAGTTGACACACAAGCACATGCACCTCACACACACACACAACACACACACTACACCACCATGATACTTTTTATATGCGAGGTAGAGATACAAACCTCAACCGTGCCAGAAACCTCATATCCTTCAATCTTTGTTTGAATCCACTCATTCACAATAAAGGGCCGAGTTGCATGGATCATTATACTTGAAAGGAAGTTTGTAAATATCTGGATTAATCACAAACATGAACTTAGAATGGCAAGAGCAAACAAGAGTATAAATAATTATTTTTCAATATACAAATTACTGATTGAATACGGCAACTACACATAATTACTCTCGGATTGATTAAGTTGATTTGAGGATGGATTTCACAACATACAATGAAAAGAAGCAATGATAGTAGCCAGTACAAAAGAAACAATGTTGTACCTCGCGACCTGCAAGCGTGAGCAATACTGTACCCAAACCACCAGCAGTTAACCACTTCTGTGTGGAGAAACCCAGCAACTCCATGAACAATGACACAGCAGCAACCCATACAGCAGTATATACTGCTTTCCCAGCAAAATCAAGGCCCACCTGTGAGTCAATTTTTCCTAAATGAGAAACTGGTAAAGATGAACAATGATACATTCAATCCATATACTGAAAAAAAAGAAGGTAAATACTACATATTAAGAAAACTAATATATTCTTAATTTAAATTTCTAATTATACTAAAAAAGTCTAAGGTTTCATTCAAATGCTCAGACAACAATAACTAATCCATCAGTATTATTGCAGTAAAATGTTGACAGACAAAAACAGACGAGAGCAATAAATATGTAGCTGAAACATACAGTTCTTGCACCACTGGAGTCATCTGCCTCCAGAAAGAATTTCTGTGCCTGTTGAATTAAACTGCAAACATGAAATATAACCACATAGTGATATAAGATGTCACGCTCCAAAAAAAAAACAAAAAATAATATATCTCTTCATGACTGGTAAGCAGAAAACCATAAAAAATTATTAAGCAAGAGCAATGCAAACTGATTACAGCATTACGATTGGCAGGGGGAACCATAATCTAGAATTATAGTCTAGGATAACAATAAAATACAGAAAACCGCTTATAGAGCATTTCCAATTTCTGCTGGCAATGTTTCTTTCAGAAATCAATACCTTGATAAACAGTAAGCAAATGAAATCACTGTTGACAAAGATCTCACAAAATTCAGCAGCCGCTGCTTCACAACCTGGCTGTTCTGAGATGGTAGGACTAGTGGATCTAATGCTCTGAAACAAATAATTATATGATCAACACCAATAGGAATACTCGGAAGATATACTTGTTGGAGGATAGGAATGATGTGATTGTGTTGAATGGCAGTTATATGTGTGTTTAGTAACCGTAGGACAGTTATATAGTGTGTATGGCAGTTACGTGTGCTTTTCTTAAATAGGACGAGTAACAGTTTCCTGCTTATTGTGTGTAAATTGCTCAAGTTTGTTTTATGGAGACTCCTTGTTAGGGTTTAGGCCTGTGTTAGTGTTATAAACTGCAAATTCTGGTTCAATTCTTAAAATCTTTCAACAAAATATTCTAGTTTGTGTTCAAACTTTTGAGTCTAACATTGGCCAAGAAACAAACCTGCATACAAGCATTGCTCCAGTCCACAACAGCAATGGCTGAAAATACGATGTCATAATATATCGTGAACTGCTTCTCTTCCAACTACTGTCAGTTCTCTGAAAATAGTTTTCCAGAAATCAGAAAAAGAATTAATTATGTTAGTCAATAAGAATTAAGACAAATGTAAAAATTAAAAATGGATGGTAACTACTTGAAGGAACAAAGTCCTGCTGAGACGAAGAAGTGGCTCAAGACCACAAACAGCAAAGGCAATGATACCAAGGGCTGGGAGCAATTGAAGCAATACAGGGTTTCCTTGTAAAGCATCATATGACCTGAATAAATATGTAAAGATAAATGTTTCCATAGAGACTGTGTATTAAATGACGTATTAAAAGACACATAAGCAACAAGAATAATACACAATGAGCACCAATTGACTCCATGACATTTTATATTTATACTCACTCCTAGAACAGAAAAGAGAAACAGATCATTCGACAGCCTGAAGTTGATCTAAAATGCATATCAACAAGCTAATACATAGATACCAGAAAACAAAGAGGGGGTCAGGAGAGGGAGAGTAATCATGCAGATGTATTAGGCACTTGATGACTGGCAAGATGCAGGTGGTCTAAAGATGAGTCAAATTAAATTGACAACATATAAAAGAATATTTACTAGTTTACCACAATGTGAAATGTCATCATATACCTCTGAATCATTGACATGAAATTTAGGAGGTACAAAAATATTCATAGAATAAACATGATTGTATATACATGTAACACTATAAGAAAGACTAGCAAACTTCAAGGATAAATAAGTTAACATAAATTTCAAAATATAGAGAAAAGGTGACAAAGTAAGAAAACATATATAAATAAAAACATTCATGTCTGCAAACTTGAGGAAACTTTTCTTAATAAAAGAGAGAGGCTAACCTTTTTAAAATAACACTAGCAGATTTCATGAGTGGAGCCCCACTCCCTCCACCCGGTATTAGGACAGACCGACATATGAACACATTACATCTAGAAGGCACATGCCTTATTGGGGTATGTAGTCTACTTAAAAGATGGAGTGTTGAAGAGTCTTGCTTCTGTTATTTCCAAAAGAAAGATTTCCGGAGATTCAGATTAAATAAACACAATCAATAATAGAACATATAAAAGCAAAACAATTGTAGGCAAAGAGCAGGGATACTCAAAACCCAATTCTGGCCAATAACCCATCCGGTCTCAAAGCTAATTGGGCTGGGATTGGGTTCTAAAAACTAAACCTGATAACATGATAACAAGATATCTTGTGCATAACAAGATAACATTCACATGTTGAAGTTAATATATCAATTGCAGATCATAGAAAATGGCAGGAAGCCAAAAATTCACTATACCATAGGTAGTTACAGGCAAAATGCAGAAGTTGCATAGCAGTTGAAATATAAGATGATATATATTGATTATATATGTATACAAAAATGAGCTGTATGCAAATAAAGAAAAATGCATAAAAAATTAACTGGAGAGTCGACGGATATTGCATGAGCATGCCACAACCACCACCCATAGCATTCGCAATAGCGAAAAGCCACAAACACAGGCCCAAGGAATTCCACAATGCAATAGTGCTATAGCATCAATATTGCAGCTATTTGACATCACTTATTGATATAATTTATTTGAAAATATGTATCATAAAAATACCGTTTTCCACTTCTAAGAACTTATGCATTAGCAGAATGTAATATCAAAATTTGCAAGTTTGCCTAAATTTTGGGTCCCAACTCAGTCACTGATCACTATGTAGTAAGTTGTAACCAAATCTAAAAGTTTGATTCAATCAAAATATCAGGAAAAATTAAGCCACGCCCATGAGCCCCCTAGCACATAGAACTAAAGCAGAAAGGTATTAGACAGATTCATCAAACATGCATAAAAGGGCTAAGGGAGGGAATACAGACTATGCATAAAACTTTTATTTCACAAAAACCATACCAAATTACAGGGTGAAAGATTTATGGTGACCAAATGTAATCGACCAACCCCCATCCGATTCTGTCAAATGGCATAGAAATAAAACTCAGCATTATTTAAATTGAAGAGGAAAACAATAACCAATTACCTAAACATTAAAATTCGAATAAGCACACGCACATGATGGAAACTACAGAATCCAACATCACTGTTGAGCCTAACGTCACAAGACAATCGCATAGAACCTGAGCACACCATAGTTGAAATTGCCGTACAAGATAATGCAATCAATCAGTCCACAGTTGAAAACCAATTCTCCCTTTGAACCCAATGCCTCGGTTTCTCAAAGAAACTACCAAATAGAAACGTTTCAAAAGTAACAGAAAAACAAAACCTGCAAGAAACAAACAACAACATTACAAAAGAATGAAACTCAACAATTCACTTCAATCATAGAACATTAAGAAATGAAATGCAAACAAAGTTCAATGCTATTAGGTCAAATTAAAGATATAATTAACTTCAGAATACACAAAAAATAACCACAACAAACAAAACCCTAAATACTCGCGTCAAAATTACAACAACAAAACCATTGAAATTTTTAACAGCCAGAACAGAACTTAATTCAAAACGTATCACAAATTCTTCAGAAAATGAAAACAAGAATTCGCAGAATTAAGTGAAATTCGAGATCTGCGCACCAAAATGAGATAACCGAAATTAATCCAAGGTTCGAGGAAGAGAAGATTATATCGCGGTGAAAGAAACGCAGACGCTTCCCGAAAAAATCAAAAGGAACATTACGAGTTTACCCTCTTCAGAGGAGAAATGAAAATGACGAGAAACGTGGTTGATGTTGTAAGTGGAAGGTATTTGAAGGACGCAGCCGTAGAAAAGCGAAACACGAGTTTTGGGAATGTGTTTGTTTGCTATTATAAAGCGGCGATTAACGGGTTTGTAGTACGTGGTCCAATCAAAAACCTCTGTTTCGGATTATATGCTCGTAACCCGGGAATTATATATTATTGTGGATTTATGTGGCGCCTGGGAGGGTGACAATTTTTATTTTTATCCTAAATCCTAATATAATATAATGTTGGACCAATGTTTTTCTTTTTCTTTCTAATAACAGTAACTTGCACGACATGTTCGTTTGTCTATTGTTTATTTTTTTTATTATTTTTATGCCTTAAATATGTTTTTCTTCTTATTATCACTTTTTTTTTTACTTCCCCTAGTTTTTTTTTTCATTATGGCTGCAATGTTGATATTCACTAGATTTTATTTATAATTTATTTTAAATAATTTTAATTCTTTTGTTTTTAATATTTTTTTATCTCTGACATTTATTTATTTATTTTTATTTCTGTAACTTTATTATATTTTATATTTGGGTATAATACTACACTACTCAATCCTATATTAAAATAGTTATTGAATACGATTTTTATTAATATAGTATAGAAATTCGTCTTTTTCTTGACTAAAATCATAAGTAATACAAATCATTTGTACGTCCTCTTTTCAGTTTCTATCTTATACATTAAAATTATATATTTACTTACGCATGTACTTGCACTTTACTATGTCATTTTTTATAAATTTAATCTTTTTAATTGATATATTATATTATGACAAATCTTATTTTTATATTATATTTATATTAATTTCATATTTTATATAAATTTAATTATTATTATGAGACTATACCTAAACATATATGGAGAGATTAAATTAGAACCAGAAACTAAATGTGGTAAAAACGAAAAAGGAAAACAAAAAATAATGGTTAGGAACAAAAGCAACAATGAAAGTATACGGATTAAAACATCTAAATAAATTATAAGTATATTTAAGTTAACATGTGATAAAATACATGAAGATGATTATTTATCCATAAATATTTTGTAAAATATAAATATATAAGAAGGGTTTGAATTGTGTATATCAATTAAAACTTGTTCAGAAAATGTGTTTTATATTTGTATTAAAATGTTATATTAGACATAAATTTAAACTTTTTTTTTAAAGGTTAATTTTAATTAAGAATACAATTTAAGTTGTTATCCTTAGTTAGTAAGTAAATAGATATAATCAAAACAATAATATTTTTATATTGGTTCGTTTATTCAATACTACATTCAGGTTACACTTGAACATAGCCTTTTTAGGCTAAAATGATATTCTTTGACCCAGCCTCTCGACAGGCTAAACTCAGGTATTCTTTGAACACACTCTCCACAGACTAACCAAGATATTCTTTAAATACTTAGCTTCCTCATGCTACAAATTAGTGATTTACAATTAAGATCAAATAGAAAATATCTTCTACGTAGAGAGAGAAATTTTACAATTGAATTTTATTCTAAGTTTGTGGCGAGCAAACTTGTATGTAAAGAACTTGAGCGAGCATATGAATATAGTCTTGATCGGAGTAGTTCGTCAAATTGAACTCGCAGAGATACAATCCTTTTATATGCGTGCTTGTGAAGTATCCGTATGTAGATATTAATGTTAGTCCTTGACTTGGTACTTTCACATTCGGCAGAATGAGCAATCAGAACAAATGTAAAGTCAGCGGATGTCAGCGTGAGATTTGTCTTTGACTTGATATGCTCAGAGATTTCACTAAAACGTACAACTGTTTTTCGTGTTATAGAGATTTATTTTGAAATCTCTTTCCACCTATAGAAGCTTTTGAATAAATGTTTGATTTGAAATGAATGCACGTGTTACTCAGCGTCTTGAACTTTATTAAACAGATAGACAAATGAACAAATAAATGAGTTGTGTGTTGAATTCATTCATCTGTCTTTTATCTTTGTATTCGTCTTCAACTTCAATCTTTAAATCTTCATTCTTGAGCACATGACTTAAAGTCGAGACTAGCTCTCCATCTGATGAGGTTGCCTTGAAGCATGACGATTTGATCTTTTTATCGGATACATCTTATATTTTTGAAGATGTATCTTTCGTCTATGCTGATATCATTGTTCCCTTTGCGTTTGTTGATATATTCGTTTGTCTTGTAATTATCAAAATTATGATGTTAAGTCATCTTGAGTTAACATATTTTTTTAAAAATATAGTTAGATGTTAAGTATCAAAAACATGAATTAAAAATAAACAACAAAATTATAAAACCCAAAATAAAAATTGATGAAAGTATGGTCAAAATTTAAACTTATTTTTCTAAAAAAAATATTTTCCTTATAAAATTTAATATCTCAACTATATTTTTCTTATATAATTCATTTTAAATAATTTTAAATTTCTTTGTTTTTATCTCTAAAATTCTTTTATTTACTTTTATTTCCTTAACTTTATTATATTTTATTTTTTCATTGTTTGGTATGGAATATTATAGGACTTAAGCCTTGTATGCAAATAGTTATAGAATTCAGTTTCTATTAATATAATATAGAAATTTATTTTCTTTCATGTCTAATAAAAAAAATTAATGAATCATTTCTATATTCTCTTTCTTGTTTCGGTCTTAATACATTAAAAGTTATTTAATAATTTACATTTGTATTTGTACTTCTCCCCGTTATTTTTCATATAGTCTTTTTATTCAATTCATATATTATATTTTAATACATCTTTAAATTTAAATAGATACATAAATTCTATAATTATTTTCATACCATAATTATCCTAATTTCATATTTTACATTAATGGACGAGATCTTACTCTAACTTACGAAGAGATTAGATTGGAATCAAAAGCTAAATGTGATAAAAGCCCATAAACAAAAAAAAAAAAACAAACGCAAGGGACAAGACAACAAAAATCAATGAAAGTACACAGCTCAAAACATCAATGAAAATACATGGCTCAAAATATCTAAATAACACGTGATAAAGTTCACTCGGGTGACTATTTGTCACATAAACATTTTTTTTTTTTAGAATATAACTAGATGGTAAGTACCAAAACCAAAATATGATAAAAGTATATGAATTAGAAACAAACAACAGAATGTTAAGGACCCAAAACAATAATTGATGAAAATACTGTTCAAAAACATATTTAAAATATATTTTTAAATAAAAATTATTTTTCTTATAAAATTTAATGTTTTGACAGAATTTAAAAAAAAAAATACTACCAGATATAATTTTATTAATGATTAAATGAGTGTTAGAAATTATAAATAAAGAGAGATAACCATGTTCAAATGTCAAATTTAAATTTGAATATTTCATCACAGATAATCATAATCACGAGTTTCACTTTCATCTTTATTATTAATCTTTAATAATAATTTGAATCAATTTCAAAAATTTTAAAATTTAACTAATCATTAAATCTAATTTTTTTTTATGTAATTAAACTAAGTTTAAATGGATAATAATGACAATGACCTTGATGTTGCGAAAACATTAGTTAAGGAACTAAAACATAAAGGTTTTTATTAGAATACATAAAATTATATTATTTAATATTTTTTTAATCATTTCTCAATCACTAAGGCACTGATCAGTAAGATCTTAATTAATTATAAAGAGAAAAGAAATAAAGAAAAATTAAATATGTTTTTAAATAAAATTTTCAAACTTTTCAAGAAAACTTTGTTCAAAACATTACAACAAAATTTTAGTTTTAAAACAAATTAAGTGTTTGAAATAACTCTTTAGAACACAAATTTGGGTTGGTCAATTTAGGATAAAAGACACAAGATATTTGCACTTATTCATCTTTATCACTAAGTTAATTACATGATATATCACAAAGTTTCCATTATAACTTCACAATTTTTTAATTTTTTTTTTAAATTGTCTTCCAGCCACTTTTAGTTTGTCAATAATTTTTATAAATATTTTACAAGAATTCTTTTGCAAAAAAAAAAATATTTTCAGACTCGACTGAGTAAGATTTCACAAGTTTGGTTAAGCTAATTGATTTATCTCCAAATGTAGAATGATTTGCTATGAAGTTTGAAATTAAAGTTTTGAAAGCAAGTACCAGAACTTCAATCTTTATCCTTTACATATATGTTTGCATTTTTTGGATCGCCATTTTCTCATTTGATCTGCTTCATTTTGTTACTTTATGCGTCTTGATTCACATTTGTTACACAAAGTATTGATCTCACGAGAGCTTATTCAAATATGAAGTTTTAGGTTTTATGTAAGAATAAGATATATGTTAAATCTTGTATATTGTTTGATGTACATCATAAATATACAATAAATAACCATGATTACTGTTTATATAAGAATAATATTAAGATAGTATTAAGGGTGACAATAATGAAAATAACTATTATAATTATATTTCTTTTGAGTCAGAATAATTTTTAACTGAAAATTAAAGCTTAACTTATTTTGAAATATCAAAATTTTCAAAATATAAATATTTTTTTTTATATATAATAAACAAATAGACCATAGTAATTTAGAGTCCCGGTACGCGTGTAGAGTAATAACAATACTGATGTCTAATTTCCGTAATCAAGTTAAACACTAAATTAAGAGTTCGTAATTTAAATAACATGTCCTTTCAAAAAAAAATCTTAGATAAAATGTGACATAATTCTGAATTAAAGAGTTGAAAAAGATTATAAAATAAAAACACGAAAATGTCATATGTAATTTTTTGGTGTTTAATAGATTACACAAAGAAACAAAAAAGAATTATACCAAAAACTATATAACAAAATGAGTGGATAATATGCATATGGTCCAGAGCTTGTCCCTGTGAAAAGGACGTGGTTACAAACTTACAATTTAGAAACGTGGTTCATGTGCTGAATTGATTAGTTGACTTTCCTTGCACTCTTAAAATATCAGAAATATCTAGTGGTACGTAATAATAGTTAATATTATTTTTATTAATTTTATTTTATATTTTATGAAATAGTTGATGGATAAACTTATTTTATAATTAGCTATTAAATATTTCTCATAAAATAATTATACAATTTTAGGAAATTTACGTAAAAGAATAGTAAAAAAATTGTCAGGGAACAAATATAGACGCTAGATTGGGAAAAATCTCATTATATAATCAAAACTTATAATAGAAAATATTTTTAATATATAAATCATGTTTAAAATTGTAACGTAGTGTACCCGCTTATCATTCAACAAAGTAAAATAAAATAGTAACGAACCCGCTTATTCAAATTTTTTTAAAAATAAAACTCCTTTTTTTATTTCATTTATCTTTTATTTTTATTATTTTTTCCTTCCTCTTGTTTCTATTCTTTTATTTTACTTCTAATCTAAATATAGCATTAATTATGGAATATTATTTTTGTCCTAGGTTTAAATATATTTTCTGTCTTTGTAATTCAATATTTTTTCATTTTTAGTCTTTATATATATATTTTTGTTTTTAGTTCTTATAATTTATTGTATTTGCGCTACTGTAAAATTTTTATTTCATTTTTCGTCTCTACAATATACTCATCTCAAGTAAATTATATTGTTTTTTTTTATTTTAGCCCTTATAGAAAATAATTTACTAAAAATAAAAACGCCAAAAATAATAATTATAGGGATAAAAACTAAACAAATAATAATTACTTGGAAAAAAAATTAAACACAAGATTTAAAAAATAAAAACAGAAGACATAAAATTATTACAACTAAAATTGAAAAAAACTTACAAAAGCTCAAAACACAAAACGCTAAATTACATAAACAAAAACAAATTTAAATATTTGTATTAAATATATATTTTTTTAAAATGTAATAAATAATAATTTTATTTTCATCTTATCCCATCCAAGAACCCATGTAAAAAAGACCAATCCATTATTACCATAATAAAATAACTATAATATATATATTTATTTAAAAAAAAATCATTGTTACTAATATTTGGTGGGCTTTGGTCTTCAGAAATTTCACTCACCACTGTACCGTTAGTTGCCAGTTCACGTGACTTGCGCATGATAGCACTCCCTATTGAAATAGAAGCTTAGCGAGCGCCTTTTTCTCAATTCCAGTTTAATACAAACCCAACACGTTGATCAAAATATCGAAACGTAACGTAAACCCTTTCGTTTCGTTGTTTCATTTTGTTCTTTCTCCAACTACGTAAAAATTGATTCTCTCTCATTATCTTCTCTCTCACACTGTTCCTCACAGGTAACCTCACACACAAAATCGGAATGTGTTCCTGCATGATCGCTTCAGAATTTCACCAATGCTTCACGTTTGTCACAGTATTGATTTCCACCATCAACTTTGAATTCTAAAGTTTCTAAAACGCGTTGAGTTAGACAAAAATGGATAACACAGAATGCGTGCGAGTCGCGGTGAATATTCGCCCCTTGATTACATCGGAGCTTCTTCTCGGTTGCACGGATTGTATTTCCGTTGTTCCTGGTGAACCTCAGGTGCTATGTTATTACCTAATTCAATGTTTGATGTTCGAAAATACGATTTATTTGGCAATTTTGAATGTTATACTTTTTTGCATGGTAATACCTGTGAAATTGTTGGTGTGTTCGGTAGGTGCAAATAGGATCGCATTCTTTCACGTATGATTATGTATATGGTTGCACGGAGACACCTTCCTCTTCAATATATGATGATTGTGTAGCGCCGCTTGTTGATGCACTTTTCCATGGATATAATGCTACAGTTCTTGCATACGGTCAGGTATAATTTCGAACAATTTTGGTTATGTTGCACTTATGATGATTATAAAATTTTCATTTGGGGAAATTTGTGCGTTGTTTATATAGTCTGCAATTGTGACTGAGTTTTTTTTTTTCCATTCATTTCTCATTTTGTAAGACGGGGTCTGGGAAAACATATACCATGGGGACTAATTATAATGGAGAAGGAAGCAGTGGTGGAATTATACCTAACGTATTGGAAACCATATTCAACAGAGTTAAGACTACAAGTGACTCTACGGAATTCTTAATTAGAGTATCATTTATTGAGGTAAACAATACTCTGTTGTTGGTTGATGAGTTTCTCTGAAATTGTCAATTGAGGTCAAAATTTTGAAACCAATCTTCGAAAAATTGACAGATATTCAAGGAAGAAGTTTTTGATTTGCTTGATCCCAATTCATCAAGAGGAGAGGCCGCATCTACAGCAAAAGTTGCTGTGCCGGCCAGAGTTCCCATACAAATCAGAGAAACTGTGAATGGAGGAATAACACTGTCTGGGGTAACTGAGGCTGATGTTAAGACAAAAGAAGAAATGGCATCGTATCTCGCAAGTGGTTCATTGTCACGTGCTACTGGGAGTACAAACATGAATAGTCAATCAAGGTAAAATGCTAAAAAAATGTTTCCAGTTTTTTTTTTTATTTATTTGACAATAATAATGATACACAAGAAACTTACAGTGATGAAAAATCTATTTATAGTATGTTAACTGTGTGATTCATATGATTTACCTAGTCGTTCACATGCTATCTTTACAATCACAATGGAGCAAAAGAAAGGTGATGACATCTTATGTGCCAAACTTCATTTAGTGGACCTAGCAGGTTCTGAACGAGCGAAACGAACTGGTGCAGGTGGCTTGCGTTTAAAAGAAGGTATTCTCATTGTACAACCAAGTTATAGAGTTAGGGATAGGTTTTAGACAAAATCAATATTTTAAAATATAAAAATTTGAAAATTGAGATAATTGAAGCCCATTCTGCTTGTTGAATTCTTTGTAAATGCAACTTGTGTGTCATTTAATAATCAAATATTGTTTTCATGGATTAGGAATTCATATCAACAAGGGTTTATTAGCTCTTGGAAATGTAATAAGTGCACTGGGAGATGAAAAAAGACGAAAAGAAGGAGGCCATGTGCCATATCGTGATAGCAAGTTAACACGTCTACTTCAGGTTTGTACAATGCTTGTTTAAGCAATATAAGAAGTAAATTCTTATTTTCGGTACGTCTGTCTTGTCTATTGCATTTGTCTTGTCGACTGTATCATTTGTATAAATGATCCTTTCTACAATATGACATAATGTATGAAATAACAAGACTATTAAGACACGAAAACAGAACTGTTATATGAATGCTTACTTACGAGTTCATGCAGTGTTGACAGTGCACCTTGACATCTGTTTTGATGTATGGAAACACTTGAACTAAAGTGTCACGCGGATAGAATGCATTGCCACTTCTATTTTGGAATTTGTTTGAAAAAGCCCATCATTAATGTGATTAAAAGGCTTTGCTTGTAGGGCTAGTTGAATATATCTCTGCCATGGATTTAAATTGATTTTTTCATGACACTCAATTGGATGATGAATATGTAGGATTCTCTTGGAGGAAACAGCAAAACTGTGATGATAGGTACAGACTCGATGCATGATGGGAGTTTTGATATTTTTGTGTTTTCTATCGTAACATGCATCATCTAACCTGTTGGGAATGTTACAGCATGTGTTAGTCCTGCTGACACAAATGCTGAAGAGACATTGAACACTTTAAAGTATGCAAATCGTGCTCGTAACATTCAGAACAAGGCAGTTGTAAGTGCTTTGCATACATCTTTTCCATTCCTTGTTCTTTTTTCACTCTAGGCAGAGTATATGTTTTTGATAATTTTGAATTTTATTGTTCCAGATTAATCGAGATCCAGTGGCAGCTCAGGTGCAGACAATGCGGAATCAGATTGAGCAATTGCAAGCTGAGCTTCTATTTTATAGAGGTGATGCCATTGGACCAATTGAGGAGCTTCAGGCACGTCATTGTTTTAGAAGGTGTCAGTTTTGTTTATATGTTTCTTATGTCCTTTGATGATGTTATTCTTTTTAAAAAATTTCAGATTCTTAAACACAAAATATCCTTACTTGAAGCAAGAAATGCCGAGCTACAAGACGAGCTTAAAAGACGCCAAGTAACTTCTGAGACTTTAGCACAACGAGCTCTCGATGCCCAGGTCTTCTTTTGATCCTTTCTTCCTTCTCAGTTATGATTAACATTGCGATTTCCTTATAATATCTTAGCAGTGTTCTTTGTTTCGAGTTCCTGCTCTCACTGAAGATATTGAGAATGTGTTTAGGTTGAAAAGGACCAACTGATTCTGAAAATAGAATCAAATCGAAACGGTAAATCATGGGATGAGATTGACTCAAATACAAATCAGGTTTGAATTTATTGTCTTAAAGGGTGGTTGCAATTTTCAGAGGTAGATCCATCACTAAAACATGCTCTGAACTTATTTTTAGGATTATGACCTACTGAAATCTTATGTGTCGAAGATCCAAGATCTGGAAGGAGAATTGCTACATTTGAAAACTTCAAATGCCACAAATTCAAGCCGTTTTGTTGATTGTGCTGATTCTGAGGATGATGGATATGGATCGAAACATGCTTTATTAGCACCCGGTAATGAGTTTTCTTTTCATTGTGATGTCAAAGCTGTTGATACATAAGATAGCGCATTCCAAATTTGTTTAATTGTAGTATTATGGTACAGTGCATGTGCATCTAGGAACTAATCATAGCAGTAAAAGATTGAACAGAAACTGATATCTCTGTTAATATAAAATCCTCTTTTATGTTATGATAGTATAGAAGAAGTATAGAAGTAATGAAATGGTGCAATGCTCCTTACAAGATGGAGCGAAACAGAAAAAAAAAAAAAGCAAGATAAAAGACTAGCACCACTACTGACTAAGAAAGACCAGCTTGTAACTCAAACGAGACCACCCAAACTTCTTTCATTTCATACACCCACAAGCCTTGTTGAGGCCCATTTACCTCTTTCTGTATTTCCCCATTTCTCCATTTTCCTCTCCTTTTGTACACTTACATTATGGCCCTGTAAGTATCTTCGAATGAATCTTAATGCTTGTACCTGACACTAAAAGCACTTCTGATGACTAATTTGCTTCTTGAGATTACTTGATGGGTTCTGAAAGATACTGCAACAACATTTGGACTTCTTAATTCTGATTTGGTTTTTACTTCTCATTTTTCTCTCTCTGTACCTTGTTTGCAGATGAAATGGAAGATGATGCAAAGGAGCTAGAACATTCATCTCTTCAAGAAAAAATGGATAAAGAGCTCAAAGAACTGGATAAGAAACTTGAACAGAAGGAGGTAGAATTTGTTTTTTTCTAGTTCTAAAGTCATTTAGATGTTGACCTTTGTTTTCGTAGGTTTTTGAGATTTGATCACATTATGCAAGTTCGGAAAACTAGACCAACAGCTGAGCCTTTTTCCCATTTGAAATCAGTCTTATGAAGCCAAACTTTCCTTTTAAATAAAAGCTTTTATGTATTTTTTCCTTTTAAAACACTTGAGGAGTTGTAGCTAGCTTAAGCAGGTTCAGAGGCAGGCATAGTCTCTTTGATTTTCCTTTTCTGTTAACATTCCTAGTGGTTTCAAAATTAAGTCTGTAGCTCAGTTTTTTTTATCTCACTATATACTTTTTTCTAGGAATGTTGCCATAACTAACGCTGTTCCATTGTAGTTAACAGAAATGTCCAACATTTTTTGCCATCTTGTTACTATTTTTATTCTAAGACTTCTCTTTATTTTTGATTATCCTACACTACAAAACCAGGTTTAATATAGCATTTGGTATTATTATGCTGAACTGAGCGTGTTGATTTAAAATTATTAAGAAATGTTATTTGTCCCTCCAAATCTGCATTGGTGAAAGCATGGCTTCATAAGGCTTCTTTCAAATTGCAAAGCATGGGTTAAATCTATTGTAATACATGTTTAATATAGTATTTGGTATTATTATGCTGAACTGAGCGTGTTGATTTAAAATTGTTAAGAAATGTTATTTGTCCCTCCAAATCTGCATTGGTGAAAGCATGGCTTCATAAGGCTTCTTTCAAATTGCAAAGCATGGGTTAAATCTATTGTAATACATGTTTAATGCAGGGGTATGATTTATTTTACCATGTTTCTACTTTTATAATATTTTTTTCTCTGGTCAAAGGCTGAAATGAAGCTGTACAGTAATACTGATGCTTCAGTTCTGAGGCATCATTATGAAAAGAAACTTCTTGAGATGGAACAAGAGAAGAAAATGTTGCAGGTAATTTATTGTCCTGTGCTATGATATATTGAGAGGTTTTGTCTTTTCATTGTAAAATAGTGTGATAACCCATATCTTACTGGTAGAAAGAAATTGAGGATCTCAAGTGCAATCTTGCAAATATTTCATCCATCTCTGATGACGGTGGTCAAAAACTGAAGCAGGATTATCTTCAAAAGTTGAATGCTCTTGAGGCACAGGTGATTTGCTATTTCAAATGCGTTAACCTCAATGCTTACTCAATGCCATAACCCACTTCTTAGAAGAATCAATTTCACGGAGTAACTTATTTACTTTGTGAATTTAAATTACCAACTTGTTTGGATAAAATATTTAGAAAAATTTAAAAATTTAAAAATTTAAAATTCCACTTAAAAGATAAGAATTCAATTTTTCCTTATTCTTCCTTGCAATTTTTAATTGTTCGTGTATAATTACACTCTGCATTTTAATGATTAATATTTATTTTTATTTATTATTAAAAATTTAATTTTTAAATAAATATTTAAAAATAAAAATTTGAATTTCTTAAAAATGGAATTACTTTATTCAAATAAAAAAATTAAAATATAAGAAATTAAATTATTTCGTCTAAACAAAATATTTATAAAATAAAAGGAATTTAAATCAAAATAATTAAAATATTATATATTTAAATTTCTTAAAAATATTCAAATTCTCCTTCCATCCAAACATAATGTAAAGAATTATTTTCTTTATAGGTCTATGAGTTGAAGAAGAAGCAAGATGCTCAAGCTCAACTCCTCAAACAAAAGCAGAAGAGTGATGAGGCTGCAAAAGGACTTCATGATGAGATCCAGAGAATTAGAGCACAAAAGGTGCAATGATCTTGTGAGACTTTGTATTTTCAGTTACTAGCAGAAGAGTTGTATTATCCTCTTTGACACCGCTCATAGGTTTTTCTTTTCCCCCTTTAGGTTCAACTTCAAAATAGAATTAAGCAGGAATCTGAACAATTTAGGTTGTGGAAAGCTACACGTGAAAAAGAAGTTCTCCAGGTAAATGCAAATTGAAAATTTCTGCTCATTTCTTTAATACCCCCTCTCGTCCTTATTATAAGGCATTTCTAACCGAAATTACCAAAACAATAAAAATAGTTATATTAGTTGGATTTATTGGTTTTCTTAAAAACCATATTGTAAAGTGTGCAGTCTACCCTCATTATATTTGTGAAGACATTAAAGTTTTAAAGCACTGTACATCACTATCAATTCTCAATTAATAAAGGCAAATAGTAAAAAAAATAATTAAATGCTTCATGGGAATTCTAATATGCCTTATAAAAAGGACCATCAATATATTCTAAACTATGTCTTATAATAGTGACAGGAGGAGGTAACATTACTACATTAGTTTATTATTCCATTATATAGTCGAAAATGATGAACTTTTCCCAACTCTTGGGAATCTTCTTTTCATTTGATACTAGTCTTGTCTATACTTTCATCATCTCTTATCCATACAGAGGGGGGATTAGGGAATACCATAGTAGTTAATCCCATATAGCTTCGTGGAGCGGCTGACCCCAAAAGTGGGATAGCAAATTGTAGGATCACCGTTATTCTAATGTTTTTCTATATATATATATATATAATAAAAAAGAAAAAGAAAATACTCCAAATTCATGCACTAATCATCAATAATAATAAAATTTTATTAGTAGCTAAACAAGACATGAAGTAAATAGCAATAAAAATCAAGGAAAGACAGTGCTTAAAGTCTTAAACCCTCTAAAGCCTAAATTAAGTTACTACTAAAGTAGTACACCAGTAGACTAAAACAAAGTGCTTTCAATAGTATTTTTCATTCATCCTCTTCAAGATCTTCTTCCTCTACATTCTTAGTAGCACTAGTCAGGTCTATTTTTCTATTGATTAGTTTTTGGTTGAGACTATTAAGCAGAATACTAAGGCAGAACTCAAAAAAAAAAAAAAACGAAAATATACTATTGGTAGCAAGAATGGGAAAGGAATGAAACAAAAAAAAGTAGGGAAAAGACAAGAACAACAAAAGAAAAAGGAAACAAAGAAAAGAATAAGAAAACAAGAAGGGAAAAATAATCTCAAACGGAGAAGTTTAGAGCTCTGGTTGCCGGAGAATCTTTGCTGGGGTATTACAGTTTCCAAAAAGCCTTCATCGGTGAGGTGGCCCCTTCACCAGAGAAATCAGTAGAAAAACGAGTGGGTGAGAGAAAGAAGCTGGTCTAACTAGTGTGTGTGCGTAGAAAAGAGAGAAGGACAAACACTTCTTAGAAGCTGCTTTAAAAGATGGCATTAATGTAACGTGAAATGCAAACAGATCGGGATCGTGGCCGCATTGCTACAGTGCTATCGCGGCCGCTCCAATTTTTGTCACGCAACTGTGCCGCTCCGCACCGCTATCACGGCCGTAGCGGCCGTTGTTAACTACTATGGGGAATACTCTCTTTAGTCTTTGTTGCAAGCTCAACAACATCTCTCACTAACCAACACTGTTTCAACTTTCAGCAAATATAGTCGTGAATAATGTTAACAAATCCTCTAATACGTATTTTGATTGATACCAGCTTAAGAAAGAGGGGAGAAGGAATGAATATGAGATGCATAAGCTGTTAGCGTTGAATCAGAGACAAAAGATGGTGAGTTGATGTTCATATTACTTGCTGTTGTGGTCTTATTTCAGTGCTGCTTATCCCACTTTTTATATGTTCATCACAGGTATTGCAAAGGAAGTCAGAAGAAGCTTCCTTGGCCACAAAACGGCTGAAAGAACTTCTGGAATCTCGAAAGGCTTCATCACGTGAAACAATTGGTTAGGAGATTTGCTGTATCATTTCGCTTTTTTCCTATCTTGTCAACTTACTAATAACCAGCAATGTATTGTTTTATACACAGGTGTAGGAGGTGGGAATGGCCCTGGAGTTCAGGTACTGGTAACTTTATGATGAGTTTGTAAATTGCATACAAGGATTAAATTAATTAAATGGTCTTAGACATGCTGGACGTATTGTATATCTTGGCATACAACATACTAATCAGACTTTGCATCATATTCCATGCATGCTAATAAAGGGATGATTTGTTATCTACTACCTCACATGTGTTTTTCTTTTTGAAAGGCTTTGACAAAGGCAATTGAGCATGAGATTGAAGTCAATGTCCGAGTGCATGAAGTTCGTTCAGAATGTGAACGTCAACAGGAAGTGTATATTCCCTTCTCAACATAAAGTTTGTTATTTTTATTACTGCAACTTTAAGATTGTTATAAAATCACTTGGTGGCTTACTTGATTAAATTTGATTAAAATTTTAATTATAGAACAATATGTTGAATGCTATTACGTTGGAAATCCCATGCCTTTTATATCTGTAAGAATCTGAACATTTGTGTTGTTTTAACCTCTTTTAAATAGTGAAGTATGGACTGATTATTTACCGACTTTCTTGGTATTCATATGTTTTAAGAGTATGTTTGTGGATTTTATCAACACTTGCGTAAAAATTATGAATTTTATTTCTTACTTTGAATACAAGCATAAGTTTGCCTTTATAGGCTCCTCATAATTAAAATCTCCTAATAAATACAGCATATCAATAAATAATATCTCTTAAAATAATCACATTTAT